>JAPKLX010000044.1:859310-925346 GCA_026898415.1 Leonotis leonurus | reverse complement strand
TGGTGGTTAATGGGGCTGAGATGGGACAGTGGCTTTTCTAACTTTAATTTAGTTTCTTAATTTGTGAATTAATTGGATCTACTTTATGAAAGTGAAAAGGCCGTTTGCGCTTTTTCCCCTTCGGTATATATAGAGTGAAACTACGACCCCTCTTCCTGTAGATTCAAACACCAATTATATGCTTGTTTTTGAGAGAATTCTTCGACCATAAGGAAATTATGATGTCCAGTTAATCAATTATATTTGGTTAATTTAATTATACAAACTAGCATATATTATAATCGCAAACATGCATGAATGATACGATTCGATACAATTCATACTATTCATATTTAGAAGTGTAAAATATAATTATAAGGGTATTTTAGTACAATAAATTTGTAAACGACTAGAATTTAAATATTATTTTGTTTGTGACTATTATTTGTCTTTTAACTTCTTTTTTTAACTATTTTGTATAATTATTTGTCATCCCATTCGATACATTGTATTAGTATGTAACAGATATGACATGAAAATATAATACAACATGCATGTCTATCAGTTTATGTATATCCGTACGTGGACGTATTATATAAATTCATATATGAATTAAATGTACTACATAATTTGATCATGTCTATGTAGCATATTAGTATAATACTGATACAGTTATGCTTTTCTTATACTAATGCTACTTTGCATATGCGGTACACGAATTTAATTTATCTAACATTATGCTTTATTTTGTTTGGAAACTTAGAATGTACTACGTATCTATTTTTCACCTAGGACAAATTTAATGACATAAATTGATATTATTAATATACAAAACTAATGGTGGGATATAATTACCATATAATGGGATCGAACTCACCGTGTTTGTGCTTATTGAGGTACATGTAACAAATTAAAATGTGCTATATTTGAATCCTATGTCTCCACAAGAAACATACAAGACATCTCCAATCCATAACATCCCTCTTAATTAAAATGTTTGCACGTGTTAGTGTTAGTTTAGTGGTTGGTGTTAGTGTTAGTTTAGTGGTTGAAGGTTATGTTTGAATCAATAAGAATCAACTTGGAAATTTAATATAATTCATTTTTTTAAATGCCTCAAAAATGACTGCAACATGTCTAACTATATATTACAAAAAAAAAAAACTTATAAAATATATTTGATTAATTTCAATTACCCTATAACACCTTTAACTATCAAAGAACACACATATATACATATATATATATATATATATTTCATTTATTTATATTTTTTTACTTATTTTGACTCGATTCTTGTTTTAAAAAAATAGTTTAACTTAAGATATATTGTCTATCGAGTGAAGTTTGAGTCTTACTTACATTTAATTGAAGTGTGTATATAAAATATATGAGTTTACTTGTAAAAAATACTCAAAATAAAAAAATCAGGATAGTTAGTTCGCTTAAAGTTAAAGAAAAAAAGAGGTGAAAGTGCACTATAATTTTACAGTGGATAAATGACATGCTTTAGTGTCGTTTCCCACAATAAGAAAGACTTAATATACAATAATTACAAACCCTTTACCTGTATACTGAAAATTAAGAAGACAGTTTGGGCAAAAGGTGGGAATAAAGGTACACTTAACCTTTAAGCATGTGAACACATTACTTTGTTTAGAAGCCCTATTTTATAACACTATTTTGCATTATATATGTCACTCTATACATGCATGGTAAGTTGGGGTGAGAACCGGAACGGGACCGGAACTTCCGGGCCCGATCCTAAAAGATATTAAATTTCTCACCCGGATTCAGTCCCAATCGGAATTTGGAACTCATGAGTTCTAAAATTGGAAAATTTTAAGTTTCAATCTCGGTCTCAGTCCCCAAAAAAATGTCCTGAATGGTCTCGAAGTCCCGAATGCTACAAATTTGAAACAAGACCAAATTTCTCAAACGGGGCCAAATTTCTCGAATTTTAAAATAAATTTGGAAAAATCATAAGTCCCGAAAATTTTCAATTTTTCAATTTCGGTCTCAAATCCCGTCGGGACTTGGGGTCGGAACCGGAAAAGTCCTGGTCTCAAATTCTCACAGTTGATTGTAAGATTGGCATCGGCAACTAGTTATGGATCTTTAAGTTATTTTTTATCATTATGTAAGTCGTTATAATTAAGTTGTTCTATTAATTACTATAAGTAGCATATTTATTGTTTATTTGGTTACAGCAACGGTGATGGAAAGCTAAGTTTTACTCCATAATTAAACAGAAAGCTGAAGGTAGTAGTCTGTATAGTCATAAATATTTATATAGTAATAAAAGTTGGATAGTAAATTTATTTTGAGATGGAAATCTTAATAAGGAACCAATTAACAACATGAAGTAAAATTTTATTCTTAATTTGGGTCATCATAAGTTCTACAATCATGATAAGTGAGATATTTAATAAATTATTAGGAAGATTTAAGACGAAAACACATAAGATATTTGAGATATCATTGTTCATCAAAGCATCAAGACTGATCCCATTTTCGCTTTATCTAAAATTCCTTTTGAAGAAATAAGTCATCTTGGATCAGTGCAGTATTTCGTGATTATACATATTAATCGTCACGATTCGTATAGTTCTGTAAAAATTAGCGATGAAATTCATATGCTTTTAGCACATTCTTCACCGTTTAGTTCCGGTTGCAGAAGTTGATTGGTCTGGTATATAAAATATGGCAATTTTTCTCCTAAATACTTGTATATTTTTTAATTATTTTTTCTTGAATTTGGATTTGTGATATGGGATTAGTACTATAGTAAGCGAGGTGGCTTCCATGGCGGAAAAAGTGGAAGGGGGCAGATGGGGGATTGGGGTAGACAAGACAAGTAATATGTTTCACCCTATTTCTCATTCTCTTTTATCCTCCTCTCTCCACTGCTCACAGATTCAACCAAATACAAATCAACATATAATCTTTCTGAGCAACGCTTCAGCACCGATTGAGAGTACTGGGTAGCTCGATCATGCACTATTATATGCTTCAAAATTGTACGAGTTCTGCACTGTCATAAAAATACCAAAGCTTTATTTTCCGGCCAATATATTCCGTGAAAAAGACAAAAACAAGATCAGATTAGGGGATTGCTTCCTCATATCTGGCCTTTGCCTTCCAGGCCTCAAAATTTGGTAAACACCCATTTCTGATTTGATAATTCCTTGAATTTCTGCATGTTGATCGAAGTGTTTGATGCCATAATGTACGTGTTTTGTGGTGTTGTTAGATGGAAGGCTGAGAAGAAATCGTGTTTGTGTGGAGTGATCCAATGGAGTTTGTCTGAAGGTGATGTAAAAATATCGACCATGTATTCGCCTAAATTGCAACGCGTGAATGCTGCTGCTTCTAGTGGCGCTCGACCTGTACGTGTATATCAAGTCTGGAAAGGAAGAAATGTACGTTACATTGCTCTATTTTCTTCCTTCTAAATGTTTTGGCGATTGAGATCCCTTATGAAACTGATATATATGCAACTTCAAATCTTAGCTTGAAGGTTCATATCGTTCAAGGATGTGATTATTGTCGGTTTTTCCATTTGATGTCTTGGCTAATTTTGATGCATTATAATAGCTGCAGAACATCTATGCATGTTTATGTTTGTGCTAGCGCTCCGTGATCTCTTCATGTCATTTGTTCATCAACTGCTGAGGTGAATGAGCACAGAGAACTATAAGAGAAAGTAACTAATATCATCTTTATAAAAAAGACAATTAACTTGCATCAATGGCTAAGTTCCCAAGTCAGAATACCAAAACAGTGCATAATATAATATGTGACTGCGCTTCATAACTACTGTTTTGTCTATGAAAAATCTTGCAGAAATTCTTCTGTGGTGGCAGAGTGATATTCGGTCCAGACATCAGGTCTATCTTCCTCACATTGTCCCTCATCCTAGTTCCAATCATCTTGTTTTGGGGATTTGTTGCCAAAGGCCTTATTATTTTCTATTCCCATGGAGGGGGAGTTATTCTCGTTGTTTCATCTGCTTTATTGACTGCATACGTGAGTTCTTCTATACTCTTATATAGATCAATGCACTATCATATCATATCACTTATTAATGCTGCATGATATGCTGTTGACAGTAGTCTCTCTTAGATAGGGACGATTTAAGCCTTCTCATCCCATTGCTCTTTGCAGATCATCGTTCTTCTCTTTCTCACTTCTGGAAGTGATCCTGGGATTATTCCCAGGAATCTCGGACCTCCTGATACTATGGATGATGATAGCTCTGGTGTATCCACGTCCACAGACTGGGGTGGTAGCCAAACCAGTGCACACGGTGTACCGTTAACAAAAAATGTGTCTATCAACGGGATAGTTGTGAAGGTCAAATATTGTCAAACATGTATGTTGTATAGGCCTCCGCGATGTTCCCATTGCTCTATATGTAATAACTGTGTTGAGCGTTTCGATCACCATTGCCCGTGGGTGGGACAATGCATTGGAAAGGTTAGTGGCTCGCTCTAACATCACTTTCCACTTACAAGCATTATTCTGTTTCAAATTGTTAGCAGAAGTTATCTACTAAACTCTGACTGCAAATTTGTGGGGTGTAAACAGAGGAATTACAGGTTCTTTTTCATGTTTGTGTCGTCTACATCCATCCTTTGTTTGCACGTTCTCCTTTCGTGCTCATTGAACATCGTGTCAATAATGCATAAGGAGCATTGTACTATGATGGATGCCATAAAAGAGTCACCCGTTTCAGGAATCCTCATCGTGTATACTTTTGTGATTTGCTGGTTTGTTGGAGGCCTCACAACATTTCACTTATATTTAATTTCCTCAAACCAGGTTTTCTACATCTTTTGCCTTCTGCTTCATTCTTTTCTCTTAATAATATACACTTATATGCAACTACTGATTAATAAAAAATCCTCCATGTAGACAACGTATGAGAACTTCCGGTATCAATACGATCGAAAGATGAACCCTTATAACCGCGGCCTTCCTAGAAACTGTATGGAAGTGTTCTGCTATAAGATTCCCCGTTCCAAGAACAACTTTAGGGCTGTGGTTAAAGCTGATTCACCAGTTGGTTACAACCCCTCTTTATACACAGGCCCGGCAATGGATGCAGAGTTGGCAAGACGACGAGGCGTTGATTCCGAAGATCCTGAGGATACGAGAAACCGGGCGTCAAACTTGGGCAGAATGGAGAGGTGCAGGACTCAGCCAAGACATGACTGGGAAGAGAGGGGCAACTGGAGATAAGAAGAACTATGACTGATTTTGCTTAAGATATCATAATGATGCGCTTTCTTTTTTATGTTGTTACTTGCTCCTAGAAGTAAGACTCTTTTAGTCCTTGAGTTTACCATGCATAGAGGAAGAAAAACCATTTTGTGGGAGTAGGGGAAGTACTAGAACAGAACAAACATGGCTTGATTCAAGCATATGTAGGCTTGTTATGATCATCGTGTTCTTGTATTGGTAGAGATAGTTTAGGACATTAGTGAGATTATTTAGAATTCCTTGCAAATGTAGACTTTCATGGATGGATTTTCAATACCATACATATTTCTTCAACAACATTCTCAGTCAGTATTTCTAAACTCACAAACAAACCGAAACTACCATTGGGAATGCATATCTTGTAACCTCTGCTGTCTCATCAAACCTAACTGGGACGAGTCGTTGCCATATCTTCGTCTAGCGGTAAAAGTGGGAGGCGCGACTCCTAAAAAATCAACGGTCATCCTCTCTTCCTCTGGGAGAGCTAGGTCCCCGGAGTTGCCACCTGATGAGTTCATCAAAACTGAAAGATCGTATAAGCCCATCTGATCAATGTCACTTGTTGCATACGTTCCATTTGAAGAAGCAGTAGATATTTGGGCGTTGAGAGCAGCTGCGGAAGTGTTGTGCTGAGCCTTGTCCGCGGCGATCTTGCCTCCATTGAAAAAGCCTGTAAATCCTCTAAAGAGAATTGGAGAGAGAGAAGTAGCATCACTTGTTTTTGAGCCCATTTCTGCAGCCTTCTGCAGTAGTGCGGTAGCTGATGTATAAGCAGAGGTTAGTGAGAGAGGTGGACTACTCAATCCTCCAATAGGGGCTGCTTTGGAGTTGGCGTCGAGAGTTGTTGCAGCGTAGAATGGATCGAAATTGCTGGCCATTATCATCGCGTGCGAGCTCAAGGAGAGTGGGTTGTTTATAGCATGATCTTGAGATAAATCAGAAGAAGACAGGTGTTGTTGAACACAGTTTTGCAGCATTGGTGCTTTACTAGTCATCACGTTCTGGTTCGCCTTATAGTTGTCCTCGCTCAAAGCATCGCAGAAAGCTCGGTGAGTCACGAAACTGTCCTTCCTGCACCACCACCACAATCTCAATCAACCATATATCATGGGTTTGGGTTAAGGTAGAAATTAAAGTGGAGGAATAATAAGGCATGCACGCAGACGCAGTAGGGTTAAAGGTAGAGACTGACCGGGAGAAAACGGTGGCGCAGTCACAGCGGTACTCACGGGTGCCGCAGATCTTGGCATGCGCCTTCCAGTCAGACTGGACGGCGTAACGCTTGGAGCACTTGTCGCACTTCCACTTCTTCTCGCCGTGCTTGCGGCAGTAGTGTTTCTTGATGCCGGTAAGGTCGCCGAGGGCACGGCTGGGGTTGTGGTGGACGCAGGCAGGGTCAGGGCAGACGAAGACCCGCTTCTTGGCCTGTGTGGTAGGCCTCTGCTTCAGCTTCCAAGGGAGGTTGTGTCCCCTACGGTGCAGCTGCAGATTCTGATCTCGTTGGAACCCTTTGTGGCACACTTCGCATATGTAACGATTCGTCGCCATTAGACTTCTTGGCGATAACGCCACTACTTCAGCATCCGGGTCTGAAATTTTATACTTGATACAAATTAATTTTATATACTCCGTTGGAACCCTTTGTGCCACACTTACTCATCCTGCTATATTTAACATGTTCATATTCTATGTGGCAATGTTCATCGTGTGTGGAGGAACGTGTTTTCCATAGACTTATGATTCTTTTTTAATTTGCATAACTAATATATTAAATTCTTTATACGTAGTATATTTTTACTTTAATTACTCACTGTACCAGTAGCTAGAGTAATATGCATGCGCCTAGCTAATTATGATACATTTAGTCGATTTTTAAACTAAAAATGCAAGTTAAGAATAAAAAACAATGATAACCCAACTTGGCTTAATGATTCCTTACTAATAAACTAAATTATGAGATTGAAATTGCTGAAGAAAAAGAGAAAAAGCAATGACAATGGGAGAGATTGAGACACCAAGTGAGATATGTAATTTTTGTAATGGATTATGCTCATGGTCATATATAATATATAGCTCAACCTAAAATGAACGGATACCAAGATTTCAGTGTAGTACAATATTGTAGTCGTTTCCTTTAAGATGATTTTATTTTGTTAACGTATTTCTTTTTTAGGCATTGAACTTAAAAGGAACTAATACATGCGCATATAAATAAAAATAAGTATGGAACGTGAGTAGATGTAGCTACTTGCCTGGATTGCCAGGGAGATTGCGTTTCTTCCTAGACGGCGACGTTTTGGTAAAGAGTGGGCGAGAGTGAGACGAAGATCCATCAGCAGTAGCAATGGCTTCTCCACATTCATGATCCTCTTCTTCCTCTATGTACTTTCCCATTTTGCATGCTTAAGTAATTTTTAGCTATGACTTCCCTCCTATTATATATATACACTCAATCTCACTCTCACTCTCCTTGCCCCTTCATTAGTAGCTACTAGCTAGCAGACAGAGAGAAGAACAAATTGCACCACTCTCATTCTATACAAATACTCATATTCCTTCCTAATTAAACCCAGCTGCATGCAATTAAACAATATGGCCACCAAATGCATCTGTAGTTTGTCTCTTTCTCTCACACGTATGTACAAACTCAGAAAATAAGCCTGCAACTGCAACTTCCTAGTCCTGCACATCTCCATGCGCACAAAGGTAAAAATCCTTAGAAAGAGACAAGCAAGGCCTTCTGAATGCCAAGGACTATTATTAAATCAAAAGTCTTATGCATGAAATGAGTCTATGCATTTGTCTCTCATCCATCAATTCTTGTCTACTTTACTTGTCCAAATGGACACAAAATCTATTTCCTCCTAATCCACTCATCCCTTCTTTTTTTTCTTTTTGTTTCACTTTAATTTATGTAATCGAGTCTCAATTAAACAACTTTATATATATGTATGCTATATTTTCACATCTATTATCTTATCATGACTCACAAGTCACAACATTAATTTTCGCAAAGCTTCACTCAAACGTCCGAATTATTTATGTACTGGATTCTACTTTCACGCGGTATAAGCTTAATAATTTACATATGTATATATATATCAATATATTGAAGTATATTATAGTTCTGTTTCACTATTTTTTGTCCCCAATAGTCAATAAAATTCTCACAATTTTGGTGAAACGAGGCCAAGAATAATCAACAGAGGAGTATAAAAGTAAAGCTTATCATGTACGCTGCGGAATGATTTATTTGTAATTTTGTACATGGAGTGGATTTGGGTGCAAAAACGATAATTAATTAGACCTATATTTATTTCCCTATGTTCTAAATTAATCACAATTATGTGTCAACTAATTTAGTACTATAGTTTTTTAGATTGTAATGAAGTTGACTTTGATTAATATGTGCATAAGGTGCAATTTTTTAGTCGGTAAATGTTAAATCAAACTTATCTTGCTTTGTATTTTATCCTCGATTTAAAACTAATTAATTTACAACGAGTTGAAATTGACGATTCCCACAACCAACAAACTAGAAATTATCGCAATGATTGCCTATTGACAAAGTTGAGGCTCTCCAAATCTTTCCTGTTAGGTTGGATATTAGTATATTTATGAGTGCATATATAAAATATATAGTGAAAGTAATATTGTAAAAGTTAAATAGTATTCTCTTCGCTTTACTCTAACTTTAAGGAATGGTTTGTAGGTAGGAATGGTTTGTACGTAGGAATGGTGCAACATTAGCATAATCATTCAAAAACAATCAGGGTCATTCATGAAGGAATTACTAAACATATATATGAATATAGGATTAATCATTCCTTCAACTATCTTAGTATTAGCTATTCACAATTATCAGAAATGAAATTTATTTTGATTTTTGAAAAAAATAATAATAATTTTTTTTCTAGAAATGTCATATTAAAATTCTTTTTGGGAAATTTCATGCCGACTAGGTCGAGTCGGGCTGACCGGGTCGATCTTGGTCTATTGGGTCAAATGAAGAAAATTGATCAATATAATTTTTAAGTAGCTTTTTTGCACAACCAACGAATGGTAGTAACAAAAAATATTTTTCACAACTAATGATATTCGAGTCGAAAGGTTCATGAATATGTTTGAATATAATTTTAACCCGCCGAGCTTTGAGTAATTTGTGAACTTACGAACTATTTTATGAACTTGTGAAATTATTATAAAATATAAATTATAACAAATAATTTTAATAAACGAATTTTTTAATAAGCACAAACTTGAATATTTAACGAATTCGAGTCGAGTTCGAATTCGAATTCATTATTAAATCGAATAATAAACGAACTGAACTTGAATTTAAATTTTATTTATTAACCGAATCTGAACTTGATTTTTAGAATTTAAATCAATTTGATCATTTTATTATAATAATGACATTTAATTAAAAAAATATTTTTTCCATTCATTTCCTTAAAAATACTAACCATAGAAATGAAATGAATTAGTTCAATCCTTTCATATGTTCATTCCATTACAATGTTGATTACATTCCTACTAAATATCATTCCTACATACCAAGTGTTACATTTATTTTTGGGCACGAAATTTAAAGATAGTAAAAGAGTACTCCCTTTGTCCCACTAAAAGTGACAACGTTTGACCAAATCTGTGAGAGTTTTTTGGTCAAACGTGGTCACTTTTAGTAGGACAGAGGGAGTAATATAAATAATAATAGAAATATATATCATTTAAAGTTGTGTGAGTAATACAGTTATTTTAAAAAGGAAATGTAACACTTATGTTGGACAACCCAAAAAAGAAAACATAACACTTATAGTAGGGTTGTAAATGAACAGAGCTACTCGACGCTCAGCTCAAAAAAAGCTCGTTCGGAATTCGACTCATTAGTAAACGAGTCGAGTTCGAGCACAAATTTAAGCTCGATAATTTTATTGAGCCGAGTTCGAGCAAGACATGTTCGACTCTTTATGCTCGCAAATATGTTTGAGCTCGTTTGTTCACGAGAAGATTACTTGAGCTTGCTCACTAAAACTTAATCGAGCCATCAATCGAGTACTTAATCGAGCTGAATGCATAAAAAATTATAGTAAAAGTAAGGATTTGAAAGTATATTAAACGAGTTGAGCTCGAAAGTATATTAAATGAGTTCGAGCTTGAGCTTGAAAGTATATCAAACGAGTCGAGTTCGAGCTCAAGCTCGAAAACAATATCAAATCGAGTAATACACTAGTCGAACTCGAGCCGAACTCGAACTTGATAATTAGGTAACAAGCCGAGCTCGATCAGCAGGTCAAGAACTCAATTCAAGTTTGAGCTCGAGCTCGAGCACTTTAATACATTAAACGAGCCGAGTCAAGCCGAACCGACTAGTATTTGACTCGACTCGACTCGATTATAGCCCTAACTTATAGCGAGCGGGACAGATGGAGTAGCTATTAATAAAATGTTATTTAAAAAAAATTATTCTTATATTTTTTAATTTATTTTTTTCTAATTAAAGACCGTATATAAATAGTATGAGTATTAAATTATAGAGTTCATATGTAATATTCAATTTTATTAAACCTTATTCATGTATATATCAATGTGTATAATTGTCAAATATTCAGATTTTTATACCTAATATGTGTAATTTATACAAATCATAAAATTAAAAGAAATCAAATTTATTTATGAGAAGTCACATTTAAAATGGCTAAATTTTACATTATGCTTTCGCGCGCGCGTATATATATACATCAAATCGACGACTTTGGTTGAAGGCCATGTAAATAAGATAAATTAATAAAATAAATAGTAAAGTCATGAAATGTCATGATCTAGGTTGGTTAACCAACCTCAAGTCATGATTTTTTTCTTCTTTTATTGTATCATGTATCAATGAAAGTATGAGAAAATAATAATTTAATTAAAACTTGATTGAAAGAAAAAGTTAGTCTAATAACTTTCTAGATTACTAAGAACATATTTTCATTTTCACTTATATATATATGCGGCGCACTAACAACTTCATAACAGAAAATGTAGATGTTCACTTTCAGTGATGACCTACCGGTATAATTATTATTCATAATATGACCATAATATATATGTCTCATGTCCAAATTAATCTCACAAATGCATCAATAGGTGAGATTGCCATAATTGTGATTTCCATTTATTGAAAAAATATAATGTGCATACATAATTTCTATAGGCATAAGACAATTTGTATCACAATACCAAACAAAAAAATCAATGAAGTTAAGATCGAAAAGATACAATATTGAATCTCATTTCCAATGTAACAAATGAAATATAAATTTAGAGGATTTTGGATGTGTCTTTACATTTAGGCTATGTTTTATTTTGTAATTATTTTAAGATGACTACCGTATCTTGGATACCAAACATACCCTTAGTGAGACCGAACGGCATGACTAGCCATTCATACTCTCATGAAAGTACTCGGGGCATTTGTGAGACCGAACGACATGACCAGCCATTCATACAAACCTTCTCGTATCTTGAAAGCTGTCTTCCATTCATCTCCGGGCTTGATCCGAATTTGGTGATAACCGCTCCTTAGATCAATTTTGGAGAATATTTTTGCACCAGCGAGCATGTCGAACATATCATCAACCCGAGGAATAGGGAATCGGTATTTAATAGTAATGCGATTTATTGCACGACTATCAATACACATTCTCCACGATCCATCCTTCTTTGGTGTTAGGAGAGCTGGAACTGCACATGGACTCATGCTTTCTCTGATGTAGCCTTTAGCAAGTAACTCCATAACTTGTCTATTTAGCTCTTCATGTTCCTTGGGGCTCATTCGATAATGTGTTTTGTTCGGAAGAGTTGAGCCTGGCACCAAGTCAATTTGATGTTGAATGTTCCTCAAAGGAGGCAGCCCACACGGTAGTTCTTCCGGAATCACGTCATCGAACTCCTCCAAAAGAGAATTCACCTCGGTAGGAACATTCATTTGACTCTCTTTCCCTTTAGCAAATAATAAATATACGACTCCAGTATCTTCACTTTCTTTCATAAAGTCAGTCAAACTCAAAAGACTACTATTCTCCCCTTTTTCTTCTTTCCATGGTAGAAGTACAATTTCTTTCTTCCCAACTCTAAACGTATAAGTATTTGCTCTACCATCGTGTATAACATGCCTATCGAATTGCCACGATCTTCCAAGAAGTAAGTGACAGACATCCATAGGAACGACGTCGCACAAGACCTCGTCATGATATTTTCCAATAGAGAAGGAAACTAAGCATTAGAAATGGTTACCTCATTCCCTTTTTTGAACCCAGAGATTCGGTATGGTTTTGGATGTGGCTCCATTTGCAGTTTGAGTTTGTCCACCATTTCTTGAGAAACAATATTCTCACAGCTTCCACCGTCAATAACAATAGTGCACACTTTCCCACCTTGTGTTCTGCATCGAGTTTTAAAGATATTGGAACGAAGCCAATCTTCTTCACGATCAGCTTTAGGAGTTGCAAGAACACGACGTATTACTAAGCTTTCTCCTTCCTCGGGCGAAAGCTCCAAATATTCGTCAATGCCGCCATCATCATCATACACCGGCTGGTTTGAGTCACCGAGAACTTCTTCCTCGACAAAATTAACACGTGCGTTAATTTGTCTTTTTGGACAAGACTTATAATGGTGGCCAACTTCTCCACATGTAAAACAAGGACTTGGTTTTTGTCCAGGCTGATTTCCGCTACTACCAGAAACAAATTTTGACTTTCTAGTAGCATCAGGACTTGGAATAGCTCCTTTACCTCGCGAAGATTCGCCATTAGGAGAAGGATAAAGACTCCTCACATCAACATACTTCTTAGCACCACGAGCAAGCTTAGCCTCCACTTTCAAGGCCAATTGGTATGCATCATTAAGCTTGAATAGTCGATGCATTTCAACTTCTTCTCGGATTTGCATTTTTAAGCCACCCACATATCGCGCAACGAGCTGTTCCTCACTTTCTTGCAAGTCATTGTGAGCCATGAGTTTGTAAAATGATTCTGTGTAGTCCATCACACTTTTTGATTCTTGGCGAAGATTATTGAATTGAGAAAAAGCTACTTGGACAAAGTCAGGAGGAAGGAACTTTTCTTTAAGCCTAGATCTCATTTTCTCCCAAGAAGATATTTTAGGCTTACCTTTGCGAAGTCGCATCTCCTGCACTTTATCCCACCATGCGGAAGCATAGCCACGCAATCTTGTTGACACGAGCTTCACCCGTACATTCTCCGGCGTTTCTTTGTAGTCGAAAAATTTCTCAATAGCACTGAGCCATTCAAGAAATTCTTCCGTTTGGAGTCGGCCATGGAACTCTGGCAGGTCAATCCTCAAGGATTCATGATATTGGTTCATCCGTTGCTCTCTACGGTGTGCGAATGGATTGATATCAGATTCGTCACTAGAATCACTATGAAGTGATTCGCCAAATTCACGTCGAGCCTCTTGTCGTTCCAGCCGCAACGTGATTTGCTCAACTTGTCTTCGAAGTGTTTGAATTTTCTCATCTCGTTCATCTCCCGTTCGGTTGTTACGTCTTCCTCCTCTATCTCTTGCTGCCATGATCTGAAGGTAGAAATCCAAGAACGTAACCAAGGCTCTGATACCAAATGACAGGGGATGATAAAAGAGAAGAGATGAAAAGCCTCACACTAAGAACAAGATTGGATAAAATGAAGAGTCTGAAACTCTCGATATATCAATATTGGAAATTTAAGTCTGCCCTTCACCATTCCTAACCCCCTCTATTTATACCAAAACTTAATACATCCTCCAAGAAAAATAATTAATGCTAATACATCAATTAAAGGCAAGTACATATAAGGATTATGAATGTGTAGATGCATGCATTCTTCCACATTAATACCATGCTCTGCATCAGCACATAAATGATATGCCCTGTCACAATAACTTATAAAAAAATATTTTTAAGAAGATAGTATAACCATGAAGTTAAATATTTTGAAGCAAAGAAGTCGACAACAATGTGGTTGACGTTATATTATGATTGTTGATTTTATCTATATCATAAATTGTATAATAAAATAACGAATACTGTTTGATATCTATTAAATATGAAGATGAAACATAAATTTTTGTAACACAATTGAAAAAAGCTCCACTGTTTTTATGAATGAGTTTTTGTTATATATTGGCGAGTACATTGAGTAGACCGTAATTCTTGTGTGCTAGGTAAACTTTCATACCTGGCGATTAATTAAGTATGATTGGAAAACATTATATGATTTTTATTTAATAAGTACTACTCCTCCCTCAGCTCCATTAAAGTAGACCACATTCTTTTTGGCACGAATATCAATATTTTTGTTTGTTAGTATATTAGTTTATTTAAATATTGTAGTGTATTAGTGTGACACGAATATTAATATATCTTTTTTTTTACTAAAAATAGAAAGTGATTTAATTTAGTGGAACGTCGTAAACGAAAACATGACCTTCTTTTTCTAAATTTTTTCAGCAAATTATTTAACCTACAGGGCTTTTTTTTTCATTATTGAGTCTCCCAATTGACGTGTCACGTTAGCCTCTGTGAATTGTGATCACGGTTCAATAATTTGCTGAAAAAATTTAAAGAAAAAGGTGTCTTGTTCATTGTATTTTCACCTCCATCAGTTAAAATTCTATTATTCAACTGATATTTGTGTCCCAATGATAATCTATTATTAAATAATGTAATATTTTTAATTACATTAATAGATTTAGAAATATTTGTATACAAGGGCAACTTCTATAATAGTTATAATAGTATAGTAAACTCAAATATTATCTAACTAAATAAAAATTTAAAAATTTAATTATTATTACTTAAAATATCAATTTACAGTACGGTGAATCATTTTCAGTATGACAATACACTGGAAAATCGCGTGAAAGGTGGAACAAGACTCTCATTTGACAACGCGTGTATCAACAACACTGTCATGCATTTAATGCAGCCATTAATGCGTAGAGGAAGGACTTCTTCGTCTCCAACGGATAGTTCCTGCAAGGTCCAATATATACTACTTTCACATCCAGAAAGAATTACGAGAATTCAAGCAATAATACATCCATTACTCTGCTAAAATCTTCAAGCTCTCAACGTTCAAAACACTTCCATTCATCCAAGAATTCTCTGTAGTGTTTACTGTTGTTGAAGATTACTTTCTGGAAAATTGTTTTTACAAAACCCAAAGTTAGGATCTAGATTTGATCCAGTCGTAATCTGGTTGTAGTGTTCCATCTTAGGAAGAAGATTTGTAATCACAAGAAATTATCTAGGTTTGATAATTCTTGTGGCTCGTACTCAACGAGTAAAAAGAAAGGAGAAAGCTAGTGGATTTTTCGATCTAGATTTGATCGAGCCGTGTACGTAGGGAAAGTTTATCCCGAACCACGTTAACTGCTTGTGTTCTTTATTTCTTATTTACTTCTTTATCATCTTATTCATACTCTTGCATTCAAAACTGGTTTGATAATCTCTTCAAGAAAGAAAACGTTTTTCACATTAAAAAGAGCATTAACCACCAAATTCTGCACAAAACTTTAATCAAGTTTAATTTACATTGTTCTTGATTATTGTTTTTCCACGCATAAGGTGTTATTTGTGTAAGATTGAATCTTCCTGACAAGAAGTTTTATTTTACTACTCTAAGCTATCTTATTCATTAAATGTGCTTAAACCTTATACTTAATCTTAAACAAGAAAACTGAAAAAGGTTAAATTGGTGTATTCCTCCCTCCCCCGTACATGAATCAAGCTCTTTCGGGACCAACACATTCCTAATGAAGTACTGAATAATGTATCGAGGGTTGAATGCGCGAAGTACGGTGATGTCGTGCTTGAACAAGTTGTACAATTTGATTCCAATTATGAGCATGAACCATGTGCACATCGCCGGTGCGAACGAGTACCCTATCTTGTCAGTGCCAAAGCGTTGTACGCTTAAATAATGATCAGTATCGCTATCGAAATGTACACCACAACATCTGCATGCAAAATCCACTCATATTTATATATGTTTGTTTTTTTAAAAAATAATTAACAAAAACTGAAAAAATTAACTTATAAGTATCTGGGCCGAGTCTGTTAATTCCACCAACAACAGAGAGAACAGAGATGTTGGGGGTGAGAACGTTGTCACCGATGACCATGAAAGTACCGAGGATGGTTGCGAGGAAGAGGACGATCTTAGCGGTGAGGCTTGTCTCCACCTTGTTTTTTATTTTCTGAGCACGACCCAACTGCAGGTTTGAGGGTGTATCCAGTCGATAATTGGAGAGTTGGCGATCCTCGTGTTGGTTGTTTGGAATCAGCCTCACCTTTGCGAACCGACATATTATGGAGTATAGTGCAAATGTTCCTCCTAGTTAATAAATTATAATCATATATATATACACTCCTAATTACAGGTGATAGTGATAGTGCTTTAATTAATGAGTAGGGGAGATAGGTATAAGATAGGTACCGTCACCATTGTCATTGTCAGACAAAACTATGAAGACGTATTTGATCATATGGACTAAAAGAATGGTGTAAATACTCACTTTTGCGAACTGGCATATTAAGGAGTATAGTGCAAATGTTCCTCCTAGTTAATAAATTATAATCATATATATATATATATATATATATATATATATATATATATACACACTCCTAATTACAAGCGGTAGTGATAGTGATAGTGATGGTGCTTTAATTAATGAGTAGGGGAGATAAGTATAAGGTAGGTACTGTCGCCATTGTCATTGGCAGACAAAACTATAAAGACGTATTTGATCATAGGGACTAAAATAATGGTGTAATACTGAGGGAAAGGACGTCGATGATATCGTCTTTGTGTTTGATCTGGCCGTTGAAGTAGTTGTCGAACACGTACAAAGCGACGTTCCGATGTATCCATATATAATGCCTATGCTTTGGAAGCCAAGGTTCATTGTCATTCCCCAATTCACCTATTCATATCATTCAATATGGAGTAATAATTAATTAATCATCTCGCTCAATTTTTATTAACTAATTAATGTAATTAATAATATATTATATAAGTTATATATGCTTGAACGCAAGTACACTAATTAAATATGCACTAGATGTGATCCACTAATCTAGCTAGCAGGTGTTAATTGTTGTGTATAATTTCGATCTTAGTTTGTGCGACGAGGCAAGTACAAGATCTGAAAGTATAAGATGCAACAAGCTATTAAAGGTTATGGTATAATCGTGGATCTCTATATAATGTAATACTATATACTAGTAATTATACATACATATATATACATGATGAAAATTATATAAAATAAGAAATTAAGTAAAAGGAAGAGAAGGAAGGAGAGACCTGAGTGGACCAGGATGCATGATGGGTGGGCTTGAAGGAAAGATCTCCGGCCTCCATGTTGAGGGAGTTAGCGTGGCGGAGCTTCGGCCACAAGAGCTTTCTACCATTCACATTGTTCTCGTGATTATCATGGGTGGCGACGGCAGCAACGACAGTTGGGTGGTGGTGGGATTCCTCCATCTCTGTGTGGTGCGTTGTTTCCTCCATGTTGAACATGTTTTGAAACAAATGATAGAATGCATGCAGTGTGAGTGTGAGTGAACGTGGTGAAGGTAGTGGTGGTGGAGGTGGATTTTAAACTTAATTTTATTACATAGGGAAGGGGGAGAGGGAGAGGGAGAGGGGTGTGAATAAATATTTTATTAACCTGAATTGAATTGATTTGATTTGGTGTACAAATGAGTGTATATATAAAATAATGACTATCAACTGACAAAATTTGTATAGAAGAAAAGAATCATACCAAAATTTAGCATATAGAAGGCGTTGTGTTTTAGAAAAGTAGGAAAAAGGTATTTTAAGGGTTAAACTTTTTCCTTTTTGAGAAAATGACCACTTTTAATGGGACGTCCCGAAAAGGAAACGTGGCCACATTTAGCGGGATGGAGGGAGTACTAGTTGTTTGAGTTGGGAACGCCAATTTTAGTACCTATGTCATTTCATTTTCTGGAATATCCCCAAGTCTACTACAATCCACTGTCAGTGGTCCTCATTCATGATTGTGTAAATGAGTAAAAATACCTACTTTGAGAATTTGTATGTTAAAAATACTCAAAACATTAACATACGTGTAGAAAATACTCATTTCATTTTTGAAATGTAAAATAGTACATAAAAGTCTTACACCTCTTACATACCTCTTACACACTCTTACACACATATAATAATTGAGTCTTGATTAATGTACTTTTGGACTATTATATTTGTGGATACATATCATACAAACAACTTATACTAACGCATATAATCTCACAAGTTATATCCATAGAAAATCCTCCAAAGTTCAAACCATTCTTTTATATCTTGTATCTGGCTTCAAACGACAGTTATTGAAGATATAAATTAGGTAATTGCATTATAATGTTGCTATAGTTCAATTAAATGGTGGACGTTGGTATAAGTGTTATGGACCGCTCGGACCTCTAGCTGATAAATCAGCGGTCCATCATGTGTTTTTCCAGCGGTCCATTATGTTTCTTGTAGTCGATGATATTTGTAAATGTTTTAGTATATATTTTTAGGTAATTTAAAAATTCTTACTATGTTTATATGAAAATGTTATTTTTATGTTTGTATTAGTTGCATGTTTATTTAATTTAACTTTAAATTATGATTTTTGTGTAAAATAATGATACTTGGAGGCATTCACGGTTGGACTGTTGGAAAAAAACCCTATGAACAGCTCGATGGACTCTAGGGCGGTTTGTAGGCCTTCTTCCAGCGGTCCATCCATAATAATATTTATATCATCTATATGATAAAATATCAATAGTTAATACTTGAAAAAATGTTTGTTTTTTTTATTGTAGATAATATCCGAATACATTTATGTATAATTTATATTTTTTATTTGTAGATGATGGATTGTCAAATTGTAAACATTAAATTTAGAAGTTTGAATAACCAAAATTCAACCCGGTGATCAGTGCATGATCCTCAATACTATACTCGATATCCCTTGCATTTGTGAAACCATATTTCATGCTGCGTGTGGACAGACCTACAGACAATACTGTGCAGAGCCTGACTAGCAAGGAATCTCGGACCCCGCCCAATGAAATGGCCAAATGGCTCTTGTTGGAATAGTTGTAACAGAGGCATCCCACCCACAACTAACAATCTACTCCTAATTTCTTCTATAATCTCTACTTTATAATATGTATTTGGTTTAGATTTACGGTTGATGGAGTTTGATCTACGATACCAAGGATGGGGGAATCGTACAACATTCAATCAATAATTATAAGTTCAATTAGTTCAATTACATGCTCCACTAATATTAGTTCAATTACAATTAAAAAAAACCACAAAGTAATGCATATCTCACGTAAATGAATCAAAATTACTTATATTATGCATAATTGTATCAGAAATGGCAATAAAATATATTTTCGAGAATTATAGTGCATGGACCGCTGGTAAATTCATCATGAACCGCTCGGCTACCAACGGTCCATGCACTATAATTCTCAACAAAATATTTATAATGCAAATATGACACAATATATTTTTAACAATGTATAAATCAACCCAAATAATTAACTATATAATACAATTCAGATTAATTAACAATGATCAATTTATATGTACACAATATTATCTCCAATAATCAAAAAGCAGTAACAAATTCACATAGATTCATCGCATGTATGAACCGCTGGAAGAACATGCATGAACCGCTCGACATGTTCCGAGCGCAGTCGAGCTGTTCGCCTAGGATTTACCAGCGGTTCATACACCATTAGGTTTAGAAGTTGCATGTATACCTGTATATGAGATGGTTTGTCTTCATTTGTCTCATCCATGGCCTCCGACTGAGAAATAGGCGCTGGACGTAAATAAACGGCGGCAGCGGTCCAAGCTTGCTTCCTCCACTCCCCGGCGCGGCGGTCCAAAAATTGACGGTGAAAAATACACCAACAAATCCAATGCAAGATATATCCAATGTGTCCTATGAATTTTCAAATTGAAAGAGTGAAGGGGGCGAACGGTTTGTGTTGGAGAAAGAAAGAGCGAAGGGAAGACAACGGTCCAACCCTATGAATTTTAATTAAATCATTTTATTCTTCACCAACCCTATTTTCTTTAAAATCAATGCACACTTTTTGGAATCTTATTGACTTTTGCGGTTGCTTTTTGACTTTTAAAAAAAAATGAATATTTTCTACACGTAGGTAAATGATTGAGTATTTTTTTACATGTAATTTGTGAAAGTGAGTATTATAATTTTTCACCCTTTGAAATTTACTTTTCTTGAAAATTCAATAATCATGTACTCCATTTGTTTCCAAATATTTGTGAAACGTGTTAATTTGAATTTCTTATTCAATTCATTATAAATCTTGTGATTTCAAAGCTATTTAGTAAAAAAATTGCATCGCACCATGAACTTACTCATTTTATTTGCATTATATATAATGATAGATATAGTAAAAGGTAATTAGGTGATGATGAATTGATGATAGGCAACAACTAAGCTACAATCACTATTTCTTGATTTATCGCATTGAAATTAAGAGACCCCATATAAATAGGGTATGTAGTCACCTAAGTAACTATTGTAGTAATGCTAAAAACTTAATTTTAACTGTTTATAATATTATATTCCTATCGCAACAATAGTAAATACAAAAGTATTGGTAGGAAAATTACAAAATGTTGAATTGTTAATTTAATAAAATAGGAGAGATAATATTATTTTTGATATGACCTTTGAATAAAATAACTTTTAAAATTTCACATTATATTTTTTATTTGAAAAAATGCACATGATTAAATGAGATCACAAAAAATGAAATTTTAGAATTTATAACGAGAGATGTAATAAAATAGGACTCCCGCTATCCCGTTATATTAAAACACTCTCAAAGGACTTAAAAAGTAAATTATAATATTTTAAAAAAATACGAGTTAATATTTAAAAAAGAAATTTGGGAAAGCTATCACCTTTAAAGGGATAATTTAATAAGAAAATTGAATAGTACTATTATGTTTTTATTGTTCATAAGATATATCCCATTAGAATATACGATAATAATCAGTTTTTTGAATTTTTGAAAAAGAGTGGTAGCGCAAATTCCTTTTAATCGAGGTGGATCGCATTTTTATAAATTATTTTGGGAGTTTTGATTATCCCAAATTAGATTAACTAAAACTAAAATGTCATTAACTAATCCACTCGACAAGGTTTCAAGGCTAAATGAAGGATCATGTTCATCCAACCAAACATAATTAATTTGAGACCAAGTGAGAGAAAATTCATTCAACCAAACACCCTCATTGAATACAATAGACATACTCATCCTCCAAAATCTGTTAGATTCTGGATCCCAATAATTTTTCCTATTATCATTTTCATATTTTATCAATAATATTTGTTTATTTTTACTTATTCTAGTAAAAGGATATATATACTTCATTCAAGAACGTTGCCAAGAAATGATAAGTTTTAGATTAGTATTTAAATTTATAGCCACCTAAAATAAGTGAGTGAAACGGTCTCAAAACATTGACAACAATAAAATTTAAAAGATACAAAGAAGAAACAACCCTATCTATTCAATTCAAAAGGGATGGTTTAGATATTATTGATTAAATTTATAAAATTTTAATTGGATGCTTGTTATTTGAGTTTAATTGTGGTAAATACAATAGTTATCTAATTATTTAAATAATTAATCTAAACTCACCCTTAAAATATATATTCATATTTTTGTGTACTTGTAAATGTTAGGGTTCTATTTGTTACTTAAATTCTTTTGTGTTTATGATCAGAAGTCAGAAACGAATTTGTGGCTCTACTGTAAATTGGTGCGTTAATACGCTTAAGAGTTAAAATTTTAATGTTATTTAATTTGTAGACCACAATTGAATTTTGGAGTTAATTTGAAGTACTACGTCTACGCATATAAAAGTTTACTGTCACAAGTGAAGACCGATCAAACTTGCAACTCTTATATTCGTAGTCTCAATCGCAATTCATTTAATCTTATTTTCTCTTATTCTCTGTGGGGATATCATATTGTGGAATGGAATAAAAACAGTATTTTATTATGTGCAATCGTGCTGAATAAAAAATAGTCCAAAATAAATAGGATTGTCCCAAAAAGTGAAGAGGTTGACCGTTTTATTATTGGGTCAAGACTGAAGTGTATGGACTTATTAGTAGTAAGTAGTAAGTGGGCTTATTATTATTAGGTGAAGAGAACAAATATGTTTTATGAAACTATCTTATTCTGGGAGCAATGAAACCCAGTCCTGTCCAGTCCAGTCCGTTAAATGATAGTATTTCGCGATTCCATCCCCTCCTGCAATCGATCCCAATTTTCTTGCTCAAACCCTAAATCCTCGTTTTCATCTCAATTCCACGGGCGACAGATGAAGAGGGCCACGGACGACGTTTTAGATAAGCTGGAAGGGACGAAGAAGCCGGTCTTTCTCACCAAAGAGGAGCGTCAAAAACTCGCCATCCAACGCCGTCAGGATGAAGTAGCTCAGCAGAAACGCCGCGCCGAGCTTATTCTCCAAGGCAACAATGGGCACGACTCTAAACCCTCCTCTTCATCCGCCGACCGCGACCGCGACCGCGACCGCGATCGTGATCGTAACCGTGACCGCGACCGAGACGGCGATCGTCGGAACCGCGACCGGGAGCGCGACCGTGAGAGGGAGAGGGACTCCGAGCGGCGTAACCGTGAGAGGGAACGTGAGGACGAGCAGAAGGCGCGGGAGCGCGCTCGCCTGGAAAAGTTGGCTGAGAGAGAGAGGGAGATTGAGCTCTCTGCTATCAAAGAACAGTACCTAGGGTCTAAGAAACCTAAAAAGAGGGTTATTAAGCCTAGTGAGAAGTTTAGATTCTCCTTCGACTGGGAGAATACTGAGGACACTTCGCGAGATATGAATTCGCTCTACCAGAACCCTCACGAGGCTCGCCTTCTATTCGGCCGCGGCTTTCGAGCAGGGATGGACCGGAGGGAGCAGAAGAAGCAAGCTGCCAAGAACGAAAAGGACACCAGAGATGAGATTCGCAAGAAGGAAGGCACTGAGGAGACTCGGGAGGAAGCTGATATGCAGAAGAAGAAGGAGCAGGCTGCAGATGTATACGACACGTTTGATATGCGGGTGGACCGGCATTGGTCCGATAAGAAACTTGAGGAAATGACTGAGAGAGATTGGAGGATATTCAGGGAAGATTTTAATATTTCTTACAAGGGTTCTAGGATTCCTCGTCCTATGAGGAGCTGGGAGGAAAGCAAGTTGGATCTCGAGTTGCTGAAGGCAGTCGAGAGAGCTGGATACAAAACACCATCACCCATTCAAATGGCTGCCATTCCGCTTGGCTTGCAGCAGCGAGATGTTATCGGTATTGCTGAGACTGGTTCTGGTAAAACTGCTGCTTTTGTTCTTCCTATGCTAACTTACATTACAAGACTTCCACCGATAGATGAGAATAATGAGGCTGAGGGGCCTTATGCTGTCGTGATGGCACCTACCAGAGAGCTTGCCCAGCAAATTGAGGACGAGACTGTGAAATTTGCCCATTACTTGGGAATTAAGGTTGTTTCTATTGTTGGTGGTCAGTCTATAGAAGAACAAGGCTTCAGGATTAGGCAGGGGTGTGAAGTTGTGATTGCTACACCAGGACGTCTTCTTGATTGTTTGGAGAGGCGGTATGCAGTCCTTAACCAGTGTAATTATGTTGTCCTTGATGAGGCGGATCGTATGATTGATATGGGTTTTGAACCACAAGTTGTTGGTGTACTGGATGCAATGCCTTCGAGTAACATGAAACCGGAAAATGAGGATGAAGAGCTCGACGATAAAAAGATTTACAGAACCACTTATATGTTTAGTGCCACCATGCCGCCTGCTGTGGAGCGGCTAGCGAGGAAGTACCTCAGAAATCCAGTTGTTGTCAATATCGGCACTGCAGGAAAGGCAACGGACCTCATTACACAACATGTTACAATGACGAAGGAGAATGATAAAATGGATAGACTCAGGAGATTGCTTGATGAGCTGGGGGATAAGACGGCTATTGTATTTGTTAACACAAAGAAGGTTGCTGATAATGTTGCTAAAAATCTAGATAAAGATGGGTACCGTGTCACTACATTGCACGGTGGAAAGTCTCAAGATCAGAGAGAGATAAGCCTCGAGGGTTTTAGGACTAAGAGATTTAATGTTTTGGTAGCAACTGATGTGGCAGGGCGTGGTATTGATATACCCGATGTCGCACATGTTATTAACTACGATATGCCTGGTACTATTGATGCTTACACTCATCGTATTGGAAGAACAGGTCGTGCTGGAAAGACTGGTATAGCTACGACTTTCTTGACGATGCATGATACAGATGTCTTTTATGATCTCAAGCAAATGCTGATCCAAAACAACAGTCCCGTCCCCCCAGAGCTTGCTAGACACGAGGCTTCAAAGTTTAAACCCGGTTCAGTTCCTGATAGGCCTCCGAGGCGGAATGACACTGTGTTTACGCATTGAGTACTCTCTGCAGGTTCCTAATACTGTTGCAGTTATAAGGAGTGGATATTAGAAATACGAGTATCTACAAGGACAGAATGAAGAGTGTAGGACGTTGAAGTAGTTGTGTTTAGATCATATCGCTTCCATTCTCTTTGTATTAGCTTTACTTTAATACTCATGTCAATGATATCTGTATGCGGCTGCAAACACGTAACTTGAGCTACTCTTATTATATTTTGGTGGGTTTGGGCACGTCTCAGGATGGTTTACTTACCTTTTTACATTGCACAATGCAGAAATGATAGTGTTGTTCTTAAATGCTTAAGAATGATTTATTTTGTTTTATTATTATTGGAGATAGCCATACTATATAAAATGACAGATCCATAAGATGACAGTTTCTGATTCAGGCGAGAAACGTAAATTTGTTTTCTGATATTTCGATTATTTCGTTCGTCACTAAAAATGGAAATGCCATTGGATCCACGATATAGTTTCCTTACTTGAAATTAACCACCACATACTATAATATTATCATGCATTTTGATTGGGTGGCTTTCCAATATTTAAGCATCTTAAGAAAAATTAAAATAGTCCAATATTTTAGAAATTAATTTTGTAGTAAGAGAGAACAAAACTGTGGCCTTTTTTTTATCAATATATACTGGGAAATTATGGGGTAACATTAGGATAATTACCAAATCCATGTGCCATCCAATTTAATTAAGGGAAAATATAATCTTATCATTATTTGAAATGGCATGCATATTCCTCAACTTTTGGGCTCTACTTTTTTCTTATTTGTTTTTCTATATATGTGTTTTCACGGTTGAATTCATTCTCGTGAGAGATTATGACCCTCTGGATTTTAATTTCTTAATTGGTAACTAAACCAAAACATAAAAAAACAAGAGATATTAAAAAGGTGAATATAATTGGGTAGCATGTGAGGGATCCGAGTGGAGGGGAAATTAGTCCCAGTAAGCTAATTAATAATTATTGGTATCCACCTAACACATTACGCATATATAGCGCAGTCACAAAAACAAAACACTATACATGGGTAATTATTTTATAATAGTGGGTTTGGATGATGCACTCACACTAACTACTAACTAATTGAGAGAGTCTTGTGACAAGAGATATGCTTGAATATTGACACAATTGTACGCTGTTAATTAATACTCCAATAATTGTAATACGCATGTTTGACAACATATTGAGAACAAAGGAAGGTGTAATCAATAGTACTCCAATAATTCAATGTTTTGGTCTAATTGTTATTTGTATCACATTTATCTTTCATATATTCCAGAGAGAAAAAAAATATATCTAAGATATTTGTTCAAATTAAAGAACATAGCAGTTGAAATTAGATCGTACATCATTCAATTAAATCGGTGATTTCGAGAACCATAATCATTTTTAATGGTTTGGTTTTAGTTTTAAATTGTAGGAACTGTGAACCGTTATTAGTTTTAAATTTCGAATCGTTATTAGTTCTACAACATTTGATTTTTTTTTTATACTCCTAATTCAAATTATAATTTTATTTGTAAATTTATGTAAAAATATACATTTTTTAAGTCGGTTCTAAAAGTATTGACAGTTTAGAAACGGGACTAATGATTCTATATGTAACCAGAACCACCTTGAAGGCTTGAACCGTCATAATTCCCAACCGTAAACTTAATAATTACAATTTAGTCACAATTTAATATCATTTAATTAATTTCTAGAGTTCATAAATTTAAAAAAGGGTACATAATTTTTTTAAATTTAATAATTTTCAAATAATTATTAATTATGAGTTATTGTATTCATAATAAATTTTTTATTTATAAAAAATATTAATTAAAATGGCAACTTTGATTGTGGGACATAGCTAGTATTGCTGCAAAGTAGTCGGCCCGGCCCAGCGGACTAAATGACATATATCGGGCCGGGCAGAAATTCATCGGGCTTCTAAGCCCGTCCATTCTATATATATATATATATAATTAGGGTGCATTTGGTAGCATGGATATATGGTGTTGGGAAAAATTTCTCACGAAATCTTCTGCAGCTGCACTTGAAGATCGAAGGTAAGTTCTTAATAGCTTGAAAAATCCGTTCTTTGTTCGTTGCAACCCATGGGTTTCTGTCCTTCCCATTTGTTCTCATATTGTTCTATTTTTCTAAGTGTTGTAGTGTAGAGAGGTGAATTTTTTTCCATCTTATGCAAATCCTTGTTTTGGATCTCTCGATTTGAACAATATTGAAGGTAATTTCGTCAGCCCAATTTCTTGTTAACTTTCGGTAGGTTGTAGAAATGTGTTAGGGTTTGATGTATGTTTTGTATCTTTTGGACTTTGGTGTTTAATTTCATTTTCATGTTAACCCAAATGTAATCTTACTCGATTTTGCAATACATTTTAATTCTACCACTTGCATTTTTCAACTCTGTTGTTTGTTCACCTTTCATGGGTGTTTTGAACATGTTTTCATGGGTGTTGTTTGCATTTTAACTTTGGTTATATTTGGTTACATATTGTTTGTTTGGGATGTTTTCATGAGGTATCTTCTCATAACTTCAATTTAAAGCAAGTAATGTAATGATCGATCCATAATATCGTTAAGCTAACAATGAACACGGGTTGCCGAGACTGTGGTGCTGGAGTTCAAGCAGTACACGTTGGGTTCGCGTTGGAGACGAAAAATGATAAACATGAAAGCTCACAGGGAAGAGGGAGACGAGGCAGATGGATTTTATGGAGGGATTCAGAAATTGAGTGGGGATGATTGAGATCTGTATGTGGAAGAAGTTGTGGCCTGCTCATATATTGCAGTGAAGAACTAGCTAGTTCAAACTATGGTATTTATTGAAGCTTATTTTGAGATGTGTAGGGAAGTATTCTTAATAAGTAAGGTTTGTAGCAGTAATGTATGATACATCTCTATTAATGGTTTCCATGTTAGATTATAAGTCCAAGTGATCCATCATGTAAAAGAATATCCACTTATTTTGATGATAAAATTGAATAGCATATTAGCATATGTAAAAACATATTGATTTAGATCAAAGAAGAACAATGCTAATAACCCACTTTAGAGGTCTTGTGCTTCTTTAAAGATGTTAGTTCTTAACCAATTCCAGATGCAATTTATATTATGCATTACACCATCAATCTCCAGATCTTCCCACTGCCAAAAACGTGTTTTGAATAAACGAGATGAAAGTGAAAAAAGGGTGACGATGAAGAAGCATTTTTTGCGTTTAGGTTGTTTTTGTCCTTAGAAATTTTACAATTGAATAAAGGTGGGGGCATTTTGGGATTTTTATGCAATGTATAAGGTCATATGGGTTATTGGACACCATATTCACCAGTACTATAAACCTACCAACCAAATGAGAGTTTACTTTTATCTTAATTCTTAACTAGTCTACCAAATGAGGGACCTGATTACAATAAACCCACCATTTCCCAATACACCATATTATATTTATCCTATCCTCTTATATCATATACATGCAATTAAATGGAGCCTTAAGATAAATATTTAATATTATAAAAATATAATAAATTAATAATCTAAAAATTGATTAATGAATTTAATATTTTATGAACAATTAATATATAAAAAAATATGAATATTTGAATATTTAATTTTTTTAATATATTAAATAAATATATTATATTTAAAATTCATTCAATTCGAAATTTCACTATAAATAAAATTAAATATTATGTTAAAATTTAATTTTTTTAATATTTAAACAAGACTTACATTTTAAACAATTATATGTAAATGTGTTTTTATATATTTATATAAAAATAAATATTAATATATAAATGTATTATTTATATATTAATCATCAAAACATTTTATGTATTTTCAAAATCAATAATAATAATTAAAAATAATATATTTTGTCGGACGAGCTTTTTGGCTCGGAAACTCCGGGCTTTTTAGCCCCACAACCCGATTAGCCAATCAGGCCAATTGGGCAAGCCAAAAAAGTCCGATTTTTTTTGGGCCTATTTTTTTCGAGCCCAAACCCCGGACCGGCCAATCGGGCCGGGCCCATTTTGCCAGTTCTAATAGCTGGTGTGACACAAATGTGGAACACTACTAAGGTGGTGTTTGGTGAGCTTATAAACTCTTTAAAACAATTTATAAGATATTTAGGAGGCTCCTTGAAAGTATTTGACAAATTAAATTCTTTGAAAGCTTATAAGTTGTAAAAATAAGTTCTTGGAGTTTATAAATTGTTCAAAAAATAAGAAGCTACACCCAATTTATTTCTCTATAAACTTATAAGCTGTAACAAAATTATGTAAATAACTCTAAAATATTTTGTTATTACCAAATTTACCCCAACAAAATCATATATGAAGAGCTTAAAATATCAAACAATTTATTATTTTATAAACTTTTAAAAGAATTTATAATTATTCAAACACAGTAACAACTTATAAGCTATTAAGGTATAACATCTTATAAGTTTCTGAATTATAAATTATTTAAAATAAGTTTAATCAAACATCTTCTAAATCTTATAATTTTAAAATAGCTAGCCTGTAACATAATTATTACTCTCCATTAATTTCCAAAAATATTCATATGATCCATTGAGATTTCTGGGATCAATGTGCAACAAAATTTCAATTATTAACACGTTACCAAATTATTTGTAAGAAGTTCTTGTAATTTCAGCTTAGCATACACATACTAACGAAGAGATAAAATTAAATATATATACGTTATGGCGTTGTTTATTTGCATGATATGATTAATAAAAATAATCTAAGTTAATCTAATATTTACCTTGAGGTATAAACGATAGATTACTCAATTTTGAATTGATTTAATAATTTTATCCTTTATATAGTCAATTATTTTTTTTTTATTAATTTAGCTAATCACACAAAGTAAACACACATATGTGTATATAAGTAAAATACATGGAAATTTGATATTAAAATTGTCCTACAAGAAATATAGTTTGATTCAATATAGAAGAAGATGATGTGTCATTTCCTTAACAAGATCTTTTTAGGAGAAAATGATGGATATCCAAATTTATTGAGGTTCACCAAATAAATAATTGGGCTTTTGGGACGTGTGGGAAATGTATATTTGCATTACAATATGGTGCAGTGCATGGTACATAAATAGGCCCGGCCCGGTTTGCATAACCCGTTAGATATACTAAAGTTTTATGAGTAACACTATAATTATAATCCAGTACATAGATTGATAGATATAAACATTTTGAAGTAATTGAAATAATAATAAAAACAAACTCAGAATTTAATATAGAAAGATACTTAGTTTTCGATAGGTAACTACCGAAAATCTCGTAGTGGTATAAACTATAAACTATAGTACTACAATTTAAACATCACAAAAACTAATTATTAGTACAATCTAATTGAACACAAATTTAAATATATAACTAATCAAAGTCGAACTTCTTAAATCTAAAATGTGGGACTATAATTTAGAATTTCTATTAAATGCAAAATATTTAACTTTGTTAGTCCATAAATTTGAAACACCGACACATATACGATGATTAATGGTATACTGTAGAGTAGTATATATTAGGACGGAGAATCGCTGATAGCTACTCAGGATTGGGTACTCGTTCCGAAGCTTCGAGCTTGAAAAACACTAAAAAAATTATTTTGATTAGGGTTTCTTTTGGAATTTTGACTCTTGAATCCCAAAATTGAAAAATTTTAAGTCTTGCTTCCAGTCTTGATCCTGAATAAAAATGTTATATATGGATGATCCCAAAGTCCCAAACAGGACGTAAATTTCTCAATTTTTAAAATTAATTCGGAAATTTGGGGGTCCCAAATTCCGAAAAAAAAAAATCAGTTTATCAATACAGATTATGATTCCGATCCCGAAAAATTCAGAAATCAGGATCTCAAATCCTGCCAAAATTTGAATCGGTGTTTCGGAAAAATCTCAAGTTCCTATCCCAAATAATTAACCCTTAGGCTATATTCGTTATTTATAACACGATACTCATATTAAGATAATTGTTTTATAATTGTAATAATTATATAATTATTATTATTATGAAACTAGTATTTTTACCCGTGCAGTTGCACGGGAAATTATTTTTTGTTGTATATAATTTCATCATTTTAAAATATAGATAATTTTAATAATGTTTAATAAAATCAAACAATCCAAATAAAAGTTATCATATTATATATGATAAGTATTAAATCTACATATTATATTTTTAAAGATTGTAAATAGGTTATTATATACTCCATCCGTTTTATAAAAACATGTACCATTTGAATCTTTGATGCGATACAAATTTTAACAAAATGTAGTTGAATTGAGTGGTATTAAAAATCGAGACTCACAAAAAATGTTATTAAGTATTAAAATATAGTTACTTTGAATGGTAGTGTGTTAGGACCCACAAAAAGGTGTTATTAAATTTTAAAATATAATTGATTTGAATGGTAATGGAGATTGAGACCCACAAAAAGTGTTATTAAACTTTAAACCATATCCAAAAATAGAAAGTGCATGTTTATGTGGAACGTAATAAAATTGCAAAAGATGTATTTTTTTAAAAAACGAAATGAGTATTAGTTTCTCTTTTTAATGTAACACAAAAACATAAAAAATTGCTTATTACATATTATTCGATTTGAAGATTACCTAATTAATTTATGGTGCGTATTTTCTAATTTTTTTTAAGTTGCAATTCGACTTAAAAATATTTAATTAGTTTTTTTTTGCACATATGTGAAATATATTTCTTATTTACATTTTATTAAGTTTATAATGGTTTATTTAATACAAATTTATTTAATGATTTATTGAGACTATTCATTTTCCCACTCCCCACTACCTAATTATTATCTCTTTAATATATTTATTAATTTGTATTATTTCTAATTAACTATATATAATAATAATTTATATTTAATTAAATTATTTAATGATAATAAATTATATATTTATAATCAAAATAATAAAATAATGAATATAATTTTATAAATGAAATTAAAGAAAATTATTTTATTTCATTTTACTCTTTTTATTCATTATTGTGTAATAATTTAAGATAAAATAAAATGAAGAAATGAAAAGACAATAAAATAAATAAACTAAAAATATACATATTTTTCAATAATTATAAAATAATAAATAAAACTTTAAATAGATTTTTAAAATATTAATTATTGATAATTTGAATAAAAGAAAAAATAAGAAATATAGATATAACTATATTTGTATACACATTTTTATTCATTTGTAATGTCATAACTTAAGAAAAATAAAAATGATAAGTGAAAAGACAATAAGGTAAATATAATAAAAATATTAATTATATATAATTTTATAAAATATGTAAATTAATAAAATAAGAAATATGATTTTATAATGGAATTAAAATAATTCATTACTGATAATATTAATAAAAGAGAAAATAAAAATATGAAGTCAAAAGACAATAATGTAAATATAATAAAAAGAGCAGACACGTTTATTTCATAAAATATATAAATTAATAAAATAATAATTGGATTAATGTCTCTAAGGTCCACCTGGGTGAACTTGTAGGCAAAAAAAACCACCATTTTTTCTCATTGTCAAGTAGGTCCATTCTAATGCACTTTTGTTCAATTAAACCCAAAATATTGATGTGGTTTCACGTTTTTAACCTTAGTGTATTAATTATATTTTTTAATTTTTTATTTATGGGAATATCAATAACGGTTGCAAAAAATCATATGCGAATTAAATTTTTGCATGATTCGCCGTCCATTATGCGGAATCCGGCGACCGGCTACCAGCAGCTGCTGCCGGTGACCGGCGGCCGGTGGTGGCGACCGGCGGCAACGGCAACGAGGCAAAGGGTGGTGGCAGAGGGAGAGAGAGAAAAAGAGAGAGAGAGAGATGCATAATGAACCATCAGTACAGAGGTAATGAACCATCTAGCTTGATGAAATGAACCATTACATCAGATATTGTGAACCATAAGAACAAAGAGATGCATAATGAACCATCTAGCTTGATGACATGAACCATTACATCTGCCCTTGCACACCATAAGAACAGAGGTAATGAACCATCAGCACATAAGTAATGAACCATCTAGTTTGAAATCCAAAACCATTACTGTTTTCATTCGGTTGTGAAATATAATCTCCAGCGAGAACTGTTTTCATGGATGTATATATATCTGCCCTTGCACAATCTCCTCATCTCCTCGCTGTCGTCGACGGCGGAGGTGTTACTATCACTAGCAGAGGAAGATTGGGTCCTGGCGACGGCGAGGGATGGCAGAGACGAGCGATCGGAAGCGTAGATAAGGAGATACCAGAAGACGAAAATAGTGCAAGAAACGATCCAGAATTTTTTGAGTGATCTGAGAGTCTCCATGGCTCTTCTAGAGGGTGCGGCTGAGTGAGAGAGAGAGGGGGGGGGGGGAAGAAATTTTTTGAGATCTGGGAGTCTCCATGGCTCTTCTAGAGGGTGCGGCTGAGTGAGAGAGAGAGAGGAGGGAAGAAGGAGGGAGTACTTTTTTGTCCATTCACTTGTAATTTGGGGCTCTACAATAATACGTTTTTTTGATGGTTTTTTTTGCCCAACATTTGATCATAATGGACCGGCCCGTCTTTTTTCCATAATAATTATAATTTTATTATGGAATTAAATAAAATTAATTATTGATAATATGAGAAAAAAAAATAAAAATGAATAGTTAAAAAACACTAATCTAAATAAAATAAAAGAGGAAGGGCAAAATGGGAAAAAAAAAATGGCAAAATGGTTTTGCTTATATATATATATAGATTAGTACGTGTCATGGATACCAAACATAGTCTTTCTATTTATAATAGACAAGGGCAGGCCACAATCCACATGCAACACATCCCATCAACTCTTGCCCATAACTTTCAACTTCCTTGTAAAACCTATCTAAATAATAAATTTAAATTTCTGTGAATTTCATGTGGCAACTAATTAATACCCACACCTAACCTATTTAAATATAAATCTCTATCAATCAATTAATTGGATCAATATAAATATAAATGTAAATATTTAGTATATACTCTCTCTGTTCTAAACTAAGTGTCACATTTGTTTTGTACACAAGATTTAAAGAGAATTTAAAAGTAGTATAAATGGTGATAGAAATATATATTATTTAAAATTGTGTGAGTAATAAGTTGTTCTAGAAAGGAAATGTAGCAGTTGTGTTGGGACAATTCAAAAAGAAAAACGTAACACTTAAGACGGGACGAAGGAGTATTAAATAGGACTATACAAATCATTGTAAATGAAATTAGCAGTAGGAGATATGTTAGCTTTACGAGTAACTGAGCGATCGACCAATTTTTTAGTTGCAAATTGGAGTTATGGCCAATTAGAGTGAGATCTTTTATTGTTAAAATATGTGATATATGAGAGTGATATGTGATATAATCGATTTATGGTATATATAAAAATAATTGAAGGAAATGTAAATAAAATTTTAAATAAATAATTAAATAACGTGTCACTCAGTATATTTACCGACATCTCACCACAGCATAGAACATTCTATCTGATGGCTAAGCTACTAAATAAATCAACGATTTTTTGTCGGTTGAGTTGGATTTTTCATATCCCTTGCAAAACAATTTTATGATGAGAAAATGCATATTTATCATAGTATGTACTCCTCCATTCCATTAAATTTAACATACTTTTTTTATTGAGACATCTCACTAGGCTTGACACATTTCAAAAATATTAAAAGTATTTTTTCAAAAAGTTTTGGACTCTATCACCTTTATCACTCTTACACTACTTTATACACTCTCCTTAATAACTGTGCTGGAAAAAAAAGGTGACAATTTTAGTGGGATGGAGGAAGTATTTCTTAGTGTGGATATCCAATAATAGTTAAAAAATTTCAATGAAAAATAAATTGTAATTATATATAAGTTTAATGATATATACATTTTAGTCATTTTTTAAATATAAAGAGTAAGAAAAATATTATTCAAACAAAATATGAATAATATAATTTTTAAATTTATACTTCATTCGTTATGCTAAAGTTGATTTGTTTTTTTACGTAAATTAAAATTGTGTAAAAGAAAAAAATATAGTAGAGTCGCAACGGTTAGATAATTACTCTCTCCGTCCCACTAAGCATGTCACACAGGGGCAGACCAAGGATAAAATTACCCTGGGGGCCCACTACATAAACACAAAACTAAGAAAACAAAAAGAAGTCGTCTTCTTCAAACTTTCAGCGAGAAAACTCAGTTTTGCAGGCGCTGCAGATGGGGGCTGACCTCCGGCGGCCAATATATATACCTACGGTCCGGCGGCTACTGTGGGGGCTTTAGCCCACACTAGCCCCCACGTAGGTCCGCCCCTGATGTCACACCTTCCTTTTTGGGATGTCCCACTAAGAATGACACATTCTATAAATAGAAAAGGTTATAAAGGTGTGGATTCTATCACCTTTATTACTGTTACACTACTTTGTACACTCTCATTAATAATTGTGTCGGAAAAAAAAGTGTCATACTGGGACGAAAGAGTATTTTTTATTTATGAAAATAAAACTTTAATGGTAAGAGCCTAAAAATAAAATAAGTCACGCATGAAGTACAATTAATATCTAGTATATATAGTATGATTACTGATCAAGTAATTAAAATTTATCATTCCTTAAAAAAAATTACTAGTTAATTTTCCCTTTTCTTTTTAACCGTCAAAGTTCAAAATATAGTTTTTACGGTTAGAGTTAGATTGTAACTAAATTGTTGCTTCACGGTTATATCATTTAAAATTTATAAGCAAACTGTAGTTATTATAATTCAAGGTTCAGAATCGAAACCATCCAAAACGATCCAATTTCGAACCACATGTCTAGATCAGGTTCTTTTAGAACCGGCATAAGAAAACGTGAACTTCTACATGAATGAGATGAGATCCTGTGTCCCACAATTGTGTTCGACATCACATGTCCCATAATTAAATTTATCATTTTAATTAATAATTTGAAAAATTAAAAAATTTATTACGATATAATGAATCATAATTAACATTCATTTAGAAAATCAAAATTTTTAAAAATCATATACCCTATTTTTGAATTTATGAACCCTAAAAATCAATTAGAAATAATATTAAATATTAAAAAATAATTATAAATCCTATTTGGGGTGGGATGAACTCTAATATTATGTATAAAATTGAAATCAAAAAATAAAATTAATACAAATTAAAATTTAGTTATGGGATGTAGAAGATGAGACAAATATGAAACATATGATCACATCTCACATTAAATAATTTAAAATATATAACTATAAAAGTGTCCGGCCTGAATTGAATTGCATCTCACGTTTTAAAGTTAGAAAAATATTTAAACAAGTTTGTACGGGTCTTAAATTTTTTAAAAGGGAGTCGACTTTGGTATTTTTCTCACCAGATATTATTTAAAGCAAATCAATTTCACTAAAATCCAATGTTTTTACTTTGTTATGTATTATTTAGTTGATAAACTGATAATTTATTAATTAAGTCTTAAAATTGTCTTATACAAATATAATGGTAGAGGTTAATGATTATTCGTCCGCGATAGACATTATTAATATACCCGTAAATAATATAACATATTTATGTAGATTAATATTATTTTTTTTATAAAAATCTATTAAATATTACTTTTTTTTACTATAATCTATTAATTATAGTGTTATTTGATATTTATTAAAAATAAATAAATAAATAATAACAAATGAAAAATATAGTAATATACTATATGTTCATGCGGCACTAGTCGACGTTGTCACATGAGCCATACACAAATTAACAAATGAAACATAAAAAAACATTGTTGATAGAGATGTAAGTGGATGCTAATCACCTAATTGATTATTCGGTGAAAAATCAAACATGTGCGCAAATCCAAATATTAGAATAAATTTTAGTCTTATTGATACCATAACTAGAAAACCAATTGAGGATGAAATTGATTATCTGTACCATCATAACCAGTTATGCTAAAGGATGTAATGATAGTGTATTTTAATGCCTTTTTAAATTTATTATTTTAAGTAGTTTTTATTAATATTGAAAATTTTAAAAATTATCGCGTTACGAGAGGATTCAAACCCAAGACCTATTGCATAGGCATTAATCTACTACCACTAAGCCAACATACGCACGTCAATAATGTTGAAAATTTTGTTATAGTATAACATTCTATATGTTCAATCTATAGTCATTTGATAACTCCTAAAATAATCTATTAAATTTATCAAATTGTTTAAGAAAAAATCAAAACAGTCGGTTATAAATGAAATTCTTTGCCGACTTTGTGTGAAATATTTGTTTAAGCGAAGGCATCAAAATACATCTTAAATTAAACTAATCAATTCACAATAAACATAAGAGAATGTATATAGAAATATATATTATTTAAATTTGTATGTAATAAAAATATTCTAAAAAAGAAATAAATGCTACCAACTCAAACTAATTGGCACGAAATTAGTATAAATTACCAATATCAAAATAGTGATAATAATATCAGCATAAAGACAATCGTTCTCCTTCCTTCCTAACATTTGAACTCTCACTATATATCTCAATTATTTAGTTTGCAGATGTATCCCAATCATTTCCTCAAAATGGCAAAACTCATACTTTCTCTCCTCGTCCTCCCACTCCTATTCCTAGTCGCACTCTTTTCCTTCAATTTCCACCCCGCGTTTCTGCAAAACTCCACAAGTGCTCTTACAGAAATCCATGATTACAAGCACGTGCAGTTACTTGCAGAGTCGGCCTGCGACGGCACACTGTTCCCGGACCTCTGCGTCTCCACCGTCGTTGCCTCCACGGAGCTCCGGAAGAACACGTTGCCTGAGGCCATCTCGTGCACCATCAACGTCACCATGAAGGAGGTGCGCGACGCCACCGAGCACTGCACCAACCTCCGCCACAACCTGCTCCCGAAGCTCGAGCTCGGCGCGCTCCAGGACTGTCTGGAGCTATTCGCCACCACCGTCGTCGATCTGGAGGAGGTCCTCTCCGGGCTATCCTCCACGGCCAAGAACTATGCCGACATTCAGACGGTCCTCAGCGCTGCGATGACGAACCAGGACACGTGCCTCGACGGACTCGCTGAAAGTCACGCCAATCGCCGTCTCATGGAGAGCCGGCTACGGCGGATATCGGCGCACTTGAGCAATTCGCTGGCGATGGTGAAGAAATTGAAAGAGAAAGCGGCGGCGGCGGAGGAGGTGTTTCCGGAGTACGGCGTAATGGATGGCGGATTCCCAACGTGGCTGAGCAAGAGGGACCGATTTTTGCTGCAGGCGGACGTGAAGGAGATGCCTATCAATGTGGTGGTGGCGAAGGACGGCAGCGGCGATTTCACGACCGTGAATGAGGCGGTGAGCGTGGCGCCGAACAACAGCGCGTCCAGATTTGTGATTTACATAAAAACGGGAGCCTATTTTGAGTATGTGGAAGTGGTGAGTAACAAGAAGAATATAATGTTTTTGGGGGATGGAATTGGCAAAACGTGGATCAAAGGCAATCGCAACGTCTACGACAACTGGACTACCTTCACATCGCATACAATTGGTCTCTCTCCCCTTATATTTAATAATAAATCGAGATTTTCTTGTTTGCGATCAAATTAAAGATACTCCGATCCATATTACATTATAGCAATTGATTCATGTTCTCCAATAATCGTACGTACAGCGGTAACGGGGACGGGGTTCTTAGCAAAAGGCATAAGCGTGGAGAACTATGCAGGGCCCAGCAAGCACCAAGCCGTTGCCCTCCGCAGCTCCTCCGACTTGTCAGCCTTTTACCAGTGCAGCTTCATTGGATACCAAGATACCCTCTACGTCCACTCCTCTCGCCAGTTCTACCGCGACTGCGATGTCTACGGCACCATCGACTTCATCTTCGGCAACGCCGCCGTCGTCTTTCAGAACAGCAATCTCTACGCCCGCCGCCCCGACCCCAACCAGAAGAACGTATTTACTGCCCAGGGGCGCACGGACCCCGGCCAGACCACCGGTATCTCCGTCATCAATTGCAAGGTGGCCGCCGCCGCGGACCTTATCCCCGTCCTCGCCAACTTCTCCAACTACCTCGGCCGCCCCTGGAAGCTGTACTCGAGGACCGTCTATATGTACTCCAACTTGGAGAGCCTCGTGAACCTCAAGGGCTGGCTGGAGTGGGACGGCGATTTCGCCCTTGACACGCTTTATTATGGGGAGTACATGAATGTGGGCATGGGATCCAACACCACTTCCCGGGTCACCTGGCCGGGTTACCGGGTCATCAACAGCTCCGAGGAGGCCGCCCAGTTTACTGTCGACAATTTTATTCAAGGGACTACGTGGCTACCCGCCACCCAAATTCCCTTTTATCCGGATTTGACTCCCACCGGCTTGCAGATGGGTCGGACTATGGCTACGGGTATAGATGCTCAGTAAAAATTACTTAAACTGGAGTTTTAGGCATGACCATGTCTTCTTATTACTACTACTTATTGCATTTCTTGTCTTTTTCTTGTTCAAATTTGTGTGTATTTAATTGGATTCTCGTGTCGGACACAATTTGTATGTGCTTCCAACTTAAATGTGTAATAAAAGGACTGGCATTATTGTAAGTGCAATGAAACAATACGTACATACATACATATTCTGCTTATTATTGATCACCATTAATCCAGGTTTTGGCAGCCAAAGGAACCACCTAAAACGCACTGTAGCAGTTATTACTGCGAATCAAATGGCGACTGCCTTAAAATAAAATCAATTTACTTTACAAATTAAACACAACACAATAATGGAAGCAAACAAATATAAATCAACATGCATAAAATATTTGCTTGCTGCTTAAAAAGAAGAGCCACTATATATGGCAGTCCCACACTCGTCATCAATCACCATCTCACTTCTGTAGAATAATAATGTATCATCGTCAATATATATCCGACCACTTTATATATTCATAAATTATATATCCGAGTGAATAAATCTAGAGAACCAAAAGCTACCTACCAGTCGTCAATTATATATCCGACCACTTTATATATTCATAAATTAAAATATATATACTTTTCTTTTTATTTTCCTTTTGCTATTGCTTTTTCTTTTCTTTTAATAAATAAATATTTGCTGTTTCAAAAATATCGTCTAAATCCTTGATATATTTATAGCCCGTGATGCATTCCCCGTATTATATATATATATATATATATATATATGAAATATATGAAATGAGAACTAATTTTTAAATAGGATTTGAGAATCAATTTAAATTGTTGGTTCTGAAATGAGTACACTGAGTGTATTGGAGAAATACACCAATTAAAAAAATTTTCAGATTAAAAGGTTTCAGTGAACTCAAATCTGAAAGGATGCTTTAGATAGCAATCCTTCAATTTACATTTAGTGTTTGACTGATGGACTAATATTTTAAGTATAGCAGTGTAGAAAAGTGGTGGTTTGAAAGCTTACTCGTTTATCAGAAAAACTTAATATTATAGTTCGCGTTTACACTTAATCAATATTCATTCAATATATGCAATATAGCGTTAGAGAAAGAATACTGAAAGAAAATAGAGAAGACACAAGAATTGGTTTGCGTGATTCGGAGATAAAAACTCATACGTCCACAAGTTTTGATGTGAGTCGAGGGTTTCCAACTAAGTGGAGTGTCTTACAATGATCAACCTTAAAAGGTTTGATGAACAATGGATTCTGATCACTTCCGGCTAAGAAAACTAATTATAGGCTGTAACAACCCGAATCCAATAAATTATTTACATATGTTATGTGATTTTATATGAATTTTAATTATGGTATTTATCTATTATATATCGAGCTTATTTTTATTTTAGTCGAGGTCGCGCTCTAGTTTAATAGATATGAATAAAATTTTAATTCAAGAACTTATTATTAGTGTTATTATATTGGATAAGAATTTATAATTATTTTAACTAGATATTATATCAATTAATATTACCATTAATTATATTACTTAGATATTATTATTAATATTTTGGTTTGGACTGTTGTTAATTTTATTGGACACTATTATAAAATTATAATATGTAGCCATTTTAAGATAGAGCACAAATAATATTATTTTCCTTTAAATCAACTTTTTGGGGTGGAAAATATCTACTCATATCTGATAACCATCGAGATAAGATCAATCTCATTTAAACCGCCTTATTATATCTATATGGAACTTCAATTACAACTTTTATACATTCTTCCTCCAAAGAACACAACTCAGTTTAGTAGTCAGCCTCTCAAATCTTCATACAAGAACTCTCAATCCGAACAGTAAGTTTCCAAATATTAATCTCTAATTTGAGAATTTACTTCAATTCTAAGTCTCCTTTCATCGAATCAGCATGAAATCAGCAAAAGATTCTTAGAATCAACTTTCATTTTCTTTAAACATAATATAACTTCTATATGTATAATCTAATCAAAAGTTTGAATAATTAGAATTTAAAACAGAATAATAATTTTTGTTTGAATCATAAAAATCGAGTCTTTATTGTATTCGTGGAGTTAGAAACGAGTTATATTAACTCACCGAGTTGAGGGGCTGTAGTCGATGGTTGAAGGGAAACTTTAGTGGTGAAGATTTATTTATGCAGAAATGGAGAGGAAGAAGAAGATAAAGGAGGAAGAAGAAGAGAAAAAGGGGTAGAAGAAAGAGAGTTAAGGATATTGGTTGTGCTGCGTAAGAAAATTTGAGATTTAGGGATAGAGAAGATAGAATTTGGAAGTGGGTGTCTTTTACTAGATTGAGGAATTTTAGTGTGGGAAGAAATAATATTTGGGCCTATAATTGATGTTAAGGATTTTTTTTTTTTTAGTGTGAATTGGGTCTATTTTATTTAATTAATTGGGCTTAGTTAATTTTATACAAATTTTGTGGACCTTGCTAATAATATTTCTTCTAAGCCCAAATTGAATAAACACTAAACATGTCTTATGCCATTTATTTTATACGTAATATCATCTATTAATTAGAGGATCAATTACTTTAGTTAATAAATATGATTTTTGGTTTACTAAGTTAAGGTTTAATACCTTATGTTCGCATATGAATAAAATTTAATAATTACTTTAATGATATGTTCTAATAAATTATATATCATGTGACGAATAGGTGCGGCGCGACTAAGACTTTAATTACTTGATTTTCAGTTCAAGTTCAAGGTTAAGGTGTTGTGATCTAATTCAGTTATGCAGTTGATTATTATTGTCCATTTTAATATTATGTGTTTAGCTGTATGTGTGATTATGAAATCAGTTGGTGATGAGTAGGGCCGTTTTAAAACTGCCACATTTTGCTCTCACTTCAGTTATTGCGCAATATTTATGTTATGTCGCCAGGAGCCCGTAAATAGGGTTCAGGACGTCACAGTCCTTGATTATACACAGTGCGAATCAGTTATGTTATGTCATGGTACCATATGTGCTTACCGTTTTATTAACTTGGACAATGTTAGCATATGATCCCACACTGAGTATACTTTATGTATGCTCATGCTCCACTTTAAACATTTTCAGGTACTTGAGTTCGGAGATGCGTGGCGGGTCGAATGACGTACCCAGTTATTATACATTATGTTTCTGCATGCATACTAAGTACTTCTTATTTTGGAAATGTTTTAAAATGTTGACTCATAGTTTTTGGTCGGATTATATATTACGACATCTGAATCATGAAATGTTATCATGATATGTGTATAATGAAAGGTTTGCTATGTTGGCTTAGTTTCAAATGTGTTATGTTTTTAGGTTGTTCATATTATATAAGAATATATATATATAAATATAGTATAAAGAGTTTTCCGCATTTAAAAAGGTTTTGACAAAAGATCTAGTTTTATTAATTTATTTAATTATTATTAGAGTTAGGGTGTTACATAGGCTAAATCTATTCTTTGATTATAATGTTGTATCGCTAAGAACAAACTAGTGGATATTCAGTGAGTACAAGAGTGTTCTAAACTGAAAGTTTGAGTATAAAATAAAGCTTGAGAGCGATAGAGTGTTTTGAGCGTACGAAAGTTTGGTAACCAGTGTTTGAACCGTTTGAAGCAGCAGGATATTTATAGGACACTCTTATAAATTTATCAGTTGTGAGAGAGAACTTCGTCCTTTTTACCATTTTTGTTGTCTTCAACAAAATTTTGCTTCACCTACTCAGATCTTTTCCAGAAATGGTAAATTCTATAGAAGTAGCATATCACTCAGTAACAAGCTTTACTTCAGTGCATAACTTCAGTGAATATTTTCTTCATGCTTCAAGTAACTTTAACTTCAATACTTCAAGACATGACTTCAGTGGCATGGTCCTTCAGTGTTGACATATAACTGAATTAAAGGGAAACTTCAGTCTTGAGTCTTTTCAGGTTGCGTGTGTAAACTGAACTCCTTAACAAGTGAGTTTTAAAATAAGACTAAGGACCAGATTTCAGTTTTGGACTTAATACATCTTTCGGGGGAGGTTTTGAATTCTGAATCAAAACCTTTATAAATACTTCCCAACATAAACCGTTGATCTTTGTATAATTTATAGTTAGATTAATTGTGCATCAAATTTATGTATATAATAAATTAGTTAATAAATAAAATGCATTATCACATTAGTTAACGCATCAAAATAATACTTAACATGCATAGATTTTAATTCTTATATAAGACTTGGTTCTTACTCCTATATATGTGTGTATATAGTTTGTTTAATATTCAAAGGGATTGTGAACCAATCAAATGTGAGTCTCAAATTAATATTGGTAATAACTTTATCCAGCGGATCATGATCCTTGGCCTAAATATTTACGTGTTCGAGTTTCTTAGAGTATGTTAGTGAATTTTTTATTCAATGATTTAATATTTCAAATAGTTAATATTCTTTTCATCTGAAAAGTTATCATGTTCCTCAATCGAGAAGAAACCTTTGTATGACAAATCTTTCAATTTTTCATAGACAAGTGAGTGGGCCACAAGTAAGGTCCGTCTCACTAAAAGCGGCCACAAGTGAGGTCCGTCCCACTAAAAGCGGCTACAAGTGAGTGGGCACGTAGATTAAAAAAGTAAAATTTCGTGTGTTAAAAAGTAGGAGATATGTATTTTAAAAGTAAAATTGCTTTCTTTTTAGAAAAGTGGCCACTTTTAATGGGACAACTCAAAAAGCAAACGTGGCCACTTTTAGCAGAACGGAGGGAGTAATTTTTATTTTTTTAACACAATATTTTACATTTTTTTAATCTCTACAACAAATTTCTTATAATCATTTTTAACGGACAAATAAAATACTCCCTCCGTCCCAGGTGAGTTGTCTCACTTACCAAATAAGGGTGTCCCCCTTCACTTGTCCCATTTCCTAAAAAGGAAAGAATAAAGGTGTAATAGAGGGAGTTAATGGTAATAAAGTAGGTGAAAGAAGAAAAAGATGAATGAAGTAGGTGAAAGAAGTATGTGAAAGAGGTAAATTAAGAAAATAATAAAGGGTGTATTGGTTTGCGATTCGAAAGCAAAATGGACAACTGAGGTGGGACGGAGGGAGTACTAATTAATACTCCATTTGTTCAACAAAACTTGACACATTTTTTTTATTTGGACGTCCCACTAAACTTGATAAATTTCAAAAATAGTAAAAATTATTTCTTAAAAGATGTGTGGACCCTACCACTTTTATTACTTTTACACTACTTTATATATTATCAATAATAATCGTAGTGTAAAAAATAAGTGTCAAGTTTAATGAAATGGATGAAGTAAGATTTTGAACCAACACAAACTAATACTTCCAAACCTTTGACTAGTGCTTAACTCGACTAACATATTGGAGAAAAGAATGCAATCGAATTTAAACCTTTGATTTCAAAGTTAGAGAACATACAGAAACCTTTTAATGAGTGCTTAAGCTCGACCGACATATTGTTCAAGTGAGCTTGAACCCTCGACAAACAGAGCTCGAATCTCAGACTCTAATACAATAATATTAATTAGTAAAATTGAACTATGAGTTAATTTTATACGTAACTTTTTCAAAGATTACGTAAAACCTTTATTCAGTTCACAATATATTTTATTTATTTATTAATTAATTTTTTTTTCAATCACCATTCATAATACACATATTTAATTATAAACAAAATTATAATAAAATCTGATAATTATTTCGCTCACAATATATTTAATTTATTTATTAAATTTTACGTGGAGCACAATTTTAAATATTTTTTTGTGGACGAGTCAATCATTTCAAGGCGGAAAGAAGAAATAGGAGGCCAGATAATATTAATTGACATACTTTAAGGTGTTATTTGTAGATTATTTTTATCAAAGTGTAACACACAGAAAACCTATTATGCTTGGAAATTTTTCATCAAGAGTTAGACAATTGAATTTTTTTAGGCATATGGAGCAAAGAGCAAGTATTTTTAATCTTCACATAAAATTTTGTATAGCGTTTAATCGAATTATATCATTCAAGAGTTAGACAATTGAATTTTTTTAGGCATATGGAGCAAAGAGCAAGTATTTTTAATCTTCACATAAAATTTTGTATAGCGTTTAATCGAATTATATCATTCATTACCTAATAATGTACTTTTTTTCTATTGTATTGATAAAATCATAGCATGTAACATGATTAAAATTCAAGATTTAAATTATATATACAAAATATATACTATATATTTTAATTATTAGTTATGTCATAAATTATGATTTTATTGATGTGTCATATTATTATAAAATAAAAGACGGGATTACATTTAATACGTGTATATAATCTAAAAATAAAATGGATTAGTAGTATATTTTTGTAGAATATAATAAAATAAGACAATGAAACCTTCACTGAAACAGGTTACGCATGTCTAGAATGACCATTTTACGCCTGTAAGTTGTTAAATTTTACATTCCCATTTCCCCAGTCTGGATTATGGATTAAGGCCATCATCAAAAAAGTGTAATCAGAGCTCAGGCTTTGACTCCGTTTCTTTCACTCACTCCGATCTCATCACGAAACCGTTCGCTGCTGCCGGTCAAAATGCTTCCACCGGAGCTCCAGCCACGGGCTTTCCGCCCTTACATCTCCCCCTCCTCCAGCGCCCCCTCCTTCGCCACCACCTCCTCCTCCTATAACGGAGAGCAAAACCCTAACCCTAGCCCTTCTACATCCTTATATTACGGCGCAGCTGCCGGAAGCGGCCGCCGCTCTAGCTCCTCTATGAAGAACTCTCGATTCTCCCCTTCTTCGTTCATCCACAATGCTAGAATCGCCGTCGCACTCGTCCCTTCCATAGCATTCCTCCTCGACCTTGGCGGTGCTCCGGTCGTCGCCACCATCGTTGTTGGACTCATGGTTGCCTACATCCTCGATTCGCTTAATTTCAAATCCGGCTCCTTCTTCGCCGTTTGGTTCACCCTAATCGTCGCGCAGATTACGTTCTTCTTCAGCTCCTCGCTCTACTACACCTTCAATAGTGTTTCTCTTGCTCTCCTCGCTGCCTTAACTTGTGCATTGACGAATTTCCTAATCGGGGTTTGGGTTTCGCTGCAGTTTAAGTGGATACAGATCGAATACCCCACCATCGTGCTCGCTCTCGAACGCCTCTTGTTCGCATGTGTTCCGCTCATAGCTTCCACACTTTTTACCTGGGCAACTGTTTCTGCTGTGGGTATGTCAAATGCTGCTTACTATCTCATGGTTTTGAATTGCATCTTCTACTGGCTGTATTCAGTTCCTCTTGTGTCATCGTTCAAATTGAAGCAAGAAGCGAATTTCCATGGAGGTCAGGTCCCCGAGGATAGTTTCATTCTTGGGCAGCTTGAAAGCTGCGTGCATACGCTGAGTCTTTTGTTTATTCCAGTATCATTTCACATTGCGTCGCACTATTTGGTTATGTTTTCATCCAGTGCAGCAGTCTCCGATTTGTTTCTGCTTTTCTTCATCCCCTTTCTGTTTCAACTTTACGCATCTACAAGAGGGGCATTGTGGTGGGTTACTAAGAATGAGTACCAGTTACATAGCATTCGATTTGTCAATGGTGCTGTTGCTTTGGTGGTGGTTGTTATATGCCTGGAGATTCGAGTTGTTTTCCATTCATTTGGGCGGTACATTCATGTTCCACAACCACTGAATTATCTGCTTGTCACCATCACAATGCTGGGAGGAGCAGCTGCTGCAGGTTCTTATGCTCTTGGTATGGTTTCTGATGCATTCAGCTCATTGGCATTCACTGCATTAGCCGTCATTGTCAGTGCTGCTGGTGCAATTGTTGTGGGATTTCCTATCCTGGTATGCAGTTTTCAATAATGTGATATTTCTTCTGTTAACCTTTGTTTGAGGACTTCTTTTACTTGTGGCTTTGCGTTTTCATTTTCCATTGGCATGTAACTCATAGCTTATATCCTTCATTGTTGCCTTCTCTGATATTCGTTTTGAGAATCACTATGGAACTCATTTTATTGTTATCTAATGTTTAGGGAAGTATCTTCTTCAAAATGAATGGATATCTTAACTGTGCCTTAATTTGATTCTGAGCATGCTCTACTGATGGTGCTCAATGTTGTAACCTAAGGTGTTTTATTGAGGCATAAGCCTCAGAGTTAAGAAATATAAAAGCATTATAAAAAACTATAAAACAATATAATATCAAATCAGACATTAATTTAAAAACATAGAAATTTTAAATCCATCAAACTTAAGTCATTAAGTGTTTAAGTCTATAGCAAAAGTATGAAAAACATAAAATAAACATAATATTTGATTAAACTCAATACTTTCATGACAAAGCTTGGAAGCTTTGGAGTTCCATCTCCGAAATGAGCACACCAATTTGATGTAGTTAAACAATTTAAATAAACAAATAATAATTATTTAATTCTAGATACTTAAATATAGTTTATAGATCATTCGATCGCTTACCAATAGATCTTAGTTGGTGAAAATGTCCATTGCTCGTCTTTGGTAAAAAAAAAAAAATCATCCATCAAAATACTTCAAGAAGATCAGCGTTTGTTAGAGATTCTTGGTGAAATAATCGTTCAATTCAAGACACCCCCTTTTAATCACTATACTCATCTAAAGTTTTGATGAATATTGATGGGATTTAGGAAGTAAGCTGCAATATGCGTCTTAGAATGCAATTGGAATCCTATTTTGCATCAATGATGTCCCATTTTTCTTTTTTACTTCCCAATTTCATTTTTCAAGTTTATCGCAATTTCTTCTTTTTCCCTTGATCTAAATTAAACGCATCACGAATTAAAAAATATCCCATAAGAAATCAAAACCTAATCAAACCATAAATTTAAAAAAGAACATGTAACATAAGGTACATTGTTACATTGATCTCCCTTCTCCTTCTTTGCTCCTACTTCATCTTCTCCCTTCGGTCAGCCACCACTTGCCAGCATCTGCCAACTGCCACCGACCGGCCACCACCAGAAGACATGAATTTGAATGATGAGGAGTTCAAATGGGAGGAGGTGGACAATAATGATTAGGATAAGGGCTTTAATGGTGTTGATAATGTGGAGGAATTTGACTTATATTAAATGATTATGATGCTTAATATTATCGGTGAGTGGTGGCACTGGTGGTTGGTTAATGGCTGGCGGAGGATTGCCACATGGGAGGATTGAGGAATAGAGGGGGAGATCCGAGAGGAAGAGAGTAGCGTTGTGGCTGTGTGCATGCATCCTTTTCTTTTGTAGCTGTTGTGTTTATTTTATTTTCTTAAAGTTTTTGAGATCAATTCGTGTTGGGTTTTAATTAATTTATGTTTAATTATTAATGGGACTTTTAAGTTAATTGCCCAAAAATATTACTCCCTCCGTCCCACTAAGCTTGACACAATTACCATATTAGGACGTTCCACTAATAATGACACATTCCAAAAATAGAAAAATTTATCTCTTTAAAAAGGTGTGGACCCTACCACCTCTTACACTACTTTATACACTCTTCTAATAACCGTGCCGGAAAAAAAGGTGTCAAGCTTAGTGGGTCAGAGAGAGTACAATTTAAAATCCATTTCTATATGTTCACGAGGTTTAGGTTTTGAGAGCCTTGAGGCATATGTCTTGGACACAGAAGGTGTTAGCCTCATCATGGGAACTATGTGCCTATTGCCTAGGCACTTAGGCAATTTCTTCACGAGGTTTAGAGGCAGACCTCGAAAACATTTTTTGCAATACCAATGGTGATAGATCTCGACTAGTTGCCAATAGAAAATATGAGTTAGAAAAGTTTTATTAAATATTTATGTTACTTAGACTGTCTAGTGTTAAATTGACTTGTACAGAAGGATAAGGATTACCATAATAAGATTATCTAGAAAATTGTTGGAGAATGTAGCATATAGTTCGTGCTCCCCCACGCCACTTTGTTGGGCTTTAGAAGCCATCATGTCTTGTTATCGGAGATTGTTTTTTCATCATTACACAACTCTAAGGATGAAAGTTTTCTAGTTACAATAGGATGCACACATTTTTTTTCTGCTCTATTCATGTTAGATAGTTTCAAAATATTGTTATATAGGACTTAACCTTTCCTCATTTACTGATGTTTTGTCTGAGAAATCATTGACTATCAGCACCTTCGGGTTAATGCATGATCAATATAGAAATAGAAACATAATTACAAAGCCTCTGGATCTATACTTAGACGTAGAAATAGAAACATAAATAAAAGTTTTTAGTGGATATCTGCTTTCTTGCGAGATATGTCAAATACATATGCTTCAGCAATGAAATTTCTGCACGACTTCAGTACTCATTCATATCCCCTTGGTGTAAATAGTAATTCACTACTCCCTCCATCTACCAAATTGTTACCCACTTTGACCCGACACGTTTTAAGAATGTAATTTCACTTGAGGTGTATTGTGCATTGAGTGAAATTTGGGTTCAATTAAATTTATAGTTGCTAACTGAATTGTATGTATTAAAGGGAGGGGTTTACTTACCAAAAATGGGAAAAATAACAGGGTAACAATTTATTGAACAGACCAAAATGGCTAAATGAGTAACTATTTCATGGATGGAGGGAGTATAATTTTTCAATGACAGGCTTTCACAATCCTGGAATTCCAGGATTGTGAACAAATACATGGTCAATAGTGTCTGACTTGAATATGTATTTATGTTTAAAAGACGTTGGTCTCAAAGTAATGTTGTGATCTGGTTCCCAAGACCTTGTACGCTGGAATGTATGATTTATTTATTTGCTTTCTTTGTTGCTATATGTCTAATTTATTCTAAAAAACAGGCATAGTAAGTTAAAACCTTATAAAGGGTATCATGCCATTCTCGGTTTACGATTCTCCAGGAACAGAAAACAATCTAGAAAACTATCATTCACAGGAAAGTGGGAAGAACTAATGTAAATTGTGATCCACATTTCTGTTCACATTTTTATTAGGATGAGGCATGTTGCTGAATGTCTCCTTATGTTTTGCAGTTCCTTCCACTGCCTTCAGTAGCTGGATATTGTTTGGCTCGTTTTTTCACGAAGAAGAGCTTGTCATCATACTCTGCATTTGTTGTGTTGGGGAGCTTGATGGTTGCTTGGTTCATGATGCATAACTACTGGGATCTTAATATTTGGATAGCAGGCATGTCATTGAAGTCCTTTTGTAAGCTTATAGTTGGCAGTGTGCTTCTGGCAATGGCAGTTCCTGGTTTAGCTGTTCTTCCTCAACAAATTCGGTTCTTGACTGAAGCCGGTTTGATCGGCCATGCGTTGTTGTTGTGCTATATTGAGAACAATTTTTTCAGTTATTCAAATGTGTACTATTATGGGATGGATGATGATGTGATGTATCCAAGTTATATGGTTATCATCACTACTTTTGCGGGTCTGGCTGTCGTTAGGAGACTTTCTGTGGATAGGAGAATTGGATCAAAGGCAGTCTGGGTTTTGATCTGTCTGTATTCTGCAAAGTTAGCTATGCTTTTTATGGCTTCAAAGACTGTGTTGTGGGTTACGGCTGTTCTATTGTTAGCAGTATCTCCTCCGGTGCTGCTTTATAAGTACCGACTAATCCTTTTCTCCTATTGTTGATGACTTGTTGCCTTATTGAACTGAAACTTAATGGGTCTTGTATCCTTGCAGGGATAAATCAAAATCGTCAGCATCAAAGATGAAACCTTTTCAAGGGTATGCACATGCTGGTGTAGTTGCTATGTCAGTCTGGTTTTGTCGCGAAACAATCTTTGAAGCCCTTCAGTGGTGGAATGGAAGGCCCCCATCTGATGGCTTGCTTTTGGGCTCTTGCATTCTCTTGACGGGCTTAGCTTGTATACCGATTGTTGCTTTGCATTTTTCCCATGTCATGGTACAGTTATTTATTATATAATGTTAATTGCATATTCATTTTCTTTTCTCATATAATTTAATTATGACTTCTTTGAACTTACTACCCTACCCTACGTGTTGCTACTCAACATTTGACTTGATTTTCATTCTGAGTAACAGATACGATATAGCATCATTTTACTGAATATCTCTTAATGGATATTTAGATTTTTATTTCTATTTTGTTTCACTAATGCGTAGGACCAAATGTAAATGTCCCATAGATCCATGATATATGTCATATGTCTACATGTAGTATTTAGATAATTCCTTAATGCTCATTTAGTGCGATGTTGGTTGTGACTAACTGGCAGTAAATAGCGTAAACGAATTTTCCACTTTCCACGTCCTCGAGTCGTAGCGGTTTCAGTATGATAATTGAACCATCTATGTTGTCTTTTTGAATTTTCTGTTACTTTTGAGAGGAATGCTGTCCAGCACATATTTACTAGCAAGTTCTTTTTAATTTTTATTAGGACTGTCTGAAGGTTTTCCATTTTCATTTGCAGGCTGCAAAGAGATACTTGGTGTTGGTCATAGCAACTGGTCTGCTATTCATCCTGATGCAGCCACCGATTCCACTGGCGTGGACTTATCACTCTGATCTAATCAAATCTGCTCGTCAATCCGCTGATGATATTTCCATATATGGCTTCATGGCTTCGAAGCCAACATGGCCATCATGGTTGCTTATCGCAGCAATCCTTCTCGCTCTGGCTGGTGCTACCTCCATTATTCCCATAACATACATTGTTGAGTTGAGGGCATTTTATGCCATTGCTGTGGGAATCGCTCTTGGCATTTACGTATCTGCAGAGTACTTTCTTCAGGCAGCAATTTTGCATGCCCTCATCATTGTCACCATGGTCTGCACATCGCTATTTGTGGTTTTCACTCATCTACCTTCTACTTATAGCACCAAGTTTTTGCCTTGGGTGTTTGCTCTGATTGTGGCCTTATTTCCAGTAACATATTTACTGGAGGGTCAGGTGAGAATAAACAAGAATTGGCTAGGAGGGAATGGAGCTGAAGATATGGCTGAGGAGGACAATAGGATTGCTACATTACTTGCTGTTGAGGGTGCAAGGACATCTCTTCTTGGTTTATATGCTGCAATCTTCATGCTTATAGCACTTGAGATAAAGTTTGAATTGGCTTCAATTATTCGCGAGAAGCTTGTAGAAAGAGGTGGGCTTCGACACAGTCAGTCAGGTGAAAACAGTTCAGCTACTGTTCCTCCTAGATTGAGATTTATGAAGCAACGCAGAGCCTCTACTATGCCAACATTTACTATAAAAAGGATCGCTGCTGAAGGAGCCTGGATGCCTGCAGTTGGTAATGTTGCCACTGTAATGTGTTTTGCAATATGCTTGATCTTGAATATGCATCTTACAGGGGGATCAAACCGTGCTATATTTTTCTTGTCTCCTATTCTGTTGCTGCTCAACCAGGATTCAGATTTCTTTGCTGGCTTTGGTGATAAGCAGAGGTACTTCCCTGTTACTGTTGCTATCTCCGCCTACTTGGTCTTGACTGCCGTGTATAGCATATGGGAAGAGGTGTGGCATGGAAATAGCGGTTGGGGTGTCGATATTGGCGGACCTGATTGGATTTTTGCTGTCAAGAATCTGGGCCTCCTTATACTGACATTCCCAAGCCACATCCTCTTTAACCGATTTGTTTGGAGCTACACAAAACAGGCTGATTCGAGGCCATTGCTTAGCATACCCCTTAACCTGCCACCGGCCATAATGACTGACATTATCAAGATCAAGATTTTGGGGCTTCTTGGAGTTATATACTCCTTGGCGCAGTATCTAATATCGAGACAGCAATATCTCTCAGGGTTGAAGTATATTTAGACAGATGTATTGTTGAATGTGTTATTGAGAATTTTCAGGTGAAATTCAAAGGCTAATTTACCCTTTTTGTTGCTTAAATGGCACGTGAGATTTTGGAAAAGGCTCAGGTGCTTGCATGCGCTGGGTTAGCTGGTGGACGCACTTGTATGGAAAATCATACATGAAAATTACGTGCTTCTAGCTGGTAATTCGTATTAGATTGCTGACCAACTCAACTTCAGATGGAGGGAAAGGCAAGGGAAGATAATTCAATTTATACAATCAACAGACTTGCAAAACCTTGTATGAAAGCTTCATCCCACCCACCCAACCCCTCCCCTCCCCCTCTCTCTTGATTGGTTGCTCAACTTGTGTGCGTGTATGTGGGGTGGATAGAACATTTGGAAAGGAGAGTGGAGATAGTGTATACCATACCTTACCTATACAAGAATTGTCAAAAACTTGAGCTTCAACTGTGCAAATATGGTTTACATGCATTTCCTCTCCTTGCCTTCACTTGAAAAATATGTTATCTGTTATCTATTTTCTTATGTGTTGCATATTAGTGGCTTTACAGTTGCTATTATAATGAAAGTATAGTAGCATCAGCATGTGTAATATGCATATGCAGTAATGCAGGTGAGGATAAGAGACTACTACGTGATATTTCCTTAACTATAGAATTAGCACTGGTGTCAAAATGACATGTTGTAATTATAAAATGAGTCCAACTCTTACAAAGCAAGTATTTAGGAAATGTAATACTAAAAAGTATGAACTGTAAAATAAGCGGAAGAAAACGTTTTGTGTCTGGGAGCACCACTTGATGCAGATCTAGCTTTGATGTTGATGAGAACATAGGTTTTATTTTTCATTAATACTTAAAATATTGCCAATTTGATATATTTTATTAAGAGAAAAAAGGATTAAGACCGGTCAACTCACAATGAGAAAAATAGGAGAGAATAAAGGAGTGTACATATTATTCAAGACTGAGTTGGTAATAGAAAAGTTAGGCGGGTGAGTAACCTAGCTATGTGATCCGACACCAACAATTTGGGTAGGAAACCTGCTAAAAGTATTACCAGCCCTTTTGCACATGTAATGGTGTAATTGTGATTGATGCTTGATTGTCACGGCCCTTCACTTGCATTGCATCTCCATGTGCTCAAGTTTTTCTTGATGTAATTTACAAACTTGAGGCTCCCCACCCCAACAGCATTGTGTCCGATGGGAACAATATCTTTAGGAGGCAGTTTTGGAAAGAGCTCTTTCAATAACTGGGAGTAAAACACCATCTTAGACTTACTTAGTATTGTCTATCATTCACAGACGGATGGTCAAAAATCAGTGTGTGGAGACGTATTTGAAGTGCATGTGCAACCACACGACCAAGAAGTGGTTCTAGTGGTTGCCCCTCGTAAGAGTGAGAATGAAATGCTGAGAAAAGTCATTTGATGAAGCTGGCAATGGTAGCGTAGGGCCGGGTGGGGTGGTCCATTCTCAGACAGTGATGACACGTAGACGTAGTTATCAACGTAATAAAAGTTTGATTCGTAGATGCAAGACATGCGAAATTAATCCTTAGGGAAATAACATAATCAAGTAATGGAATTAATTTCCATTAATATCATCACTGGCAGTTGCAGTGGCAGTGGCTTGGCTAGCTTTTAGACTCGTTAATTTAATTTGCATGCAAAGTCAGTGCATCTGCATATATGCTTTTTAAGAAATTTGAATTAGCTAGCTGATGAGTCCATGCAATTAAGTTTAATTAACATATAGGATTAGTATTAGTATTAGTATAGTAGCTAGTAGTAGTAGTACATGTACATCTTGATTAATTCTGCCTTTGATTTTTGTGCATGCAGATATACCGGCGAATGTTAGTCTGTGGGCGCTGGGACAAGTACTTAATTTATGCAATGCAATGCATGCAGCATGTTACAAAACCAACTAGGCCACTGCATTATATATATATACATTCCTTGTCTTTCTAATCTATCCTACTTAAACAAACACCAACTAGATCTTTAGCCTTAATCTTCATTCTTAATACTCATCAATATTAGTTTAATTCTCTAACATATATATATTCAATTGGTCTGAATTTGGTACCACTGTCTTTTCTTGTAAGCATATTACTCGATCATGTGCTTAAGCCGAAGTTCAAACCAGTGACTGCTATTGCACATAGATTGGCTACATTAGCTACTAAGGTTTTTGTACCGCGGTACGTATGTCTGAGATGAACTTCCCATTTCGAATACATCTCATGTTTCGCTAAAACTAGCTTATATAGTATATATATAAAAAGAAAAAGACTTAAATGTTTTGGATACAAGCTTTGCCTTAATATGAAAAAAAAAGAAAGATAACCCACCATCATTTTTATCGAAAGATTCTTGTATATAAATAAAATAAAAGCATTTACAAAAAGGCATGGGTGTATCCAAATTATAACATGACAATCTAATAGTATTGTTATTAGGACATTCGAAGAAAGTGTGCAAAAATTACTGATATAGGGAGGTTTTAGACAATTTTATTGAACACGTGTGGCAGTGGGCCTACTATATATTACTAGCTTTTAGCCTTTTTCCTAAACTCAATTAACACAGTAAATTATCATTTTTATATGTTTCCCAATCTAAAAGACTAAAACCATGCTCGGTAGTCGCTAGTTCCCTTTTCAGCCCACTGTTTAACTCCCCACATAATTCCAACAAACATTCATCCACCTCCACTCCACATTATTAACCACATTCTTTAAACAAATCATAAATTTATTTTCTTAATTCATTTTACCACTCATGTTTACTGATATAAAACTACCTCGTCTCAACTATATAATCAATCATGACGCTCTCAAAAAATATCTATATAATCATGAAAAATCCATTCAGATTTAAATAAAGTATAAAAGTGATCAAAATATTGTCTAAACAATAAATAGAAGTATTTAATTGTACTCAAAAGAAAATATTAATTCCTGGTAAATCATCAATATAAACAAAGGAAGGGATTCAGATGAAAATAAAATAGTGTTATTTGCAACGGAATCCGACCATAAAATAAAGAAATAACCTGGGAGCAGATCAGGCTCTTTTGATTAATCACTATAATCAGCTCTTATAAAAACCTCGTTAAGAACGACACTATAATCACTTCTACTGATCAATCAGTTCTCTCTTTATCATCACTAATACATCTTAAAGATCTTTCGATTGATCTCCAATATGGAATCGGCGGCAAGGGGCATGAATGTGGGGCTTCTGCTAGTGGCCACGGTGGTGGTGGCGAAGCTGATATCCGTATTGATAATGCGAAGATCGAAGCTGCGGGTGCCGCCAGTGGTAAGGGCGTGGCCGGTGGTGGGCGGTTTGGTCCGGTTCATGAAGGGACCGGTGGTGATGCTGCGGGAGGAGTACCCAAAGCTAGGGAGCGTGTTCACGCTGAAAGTGGTGAACAAGAAGATCACTTTCTTAATCGGGCCGGAGGTATCGGCCCATTTCTTCAAAGCCACAGAATCTGAACTGAGCCAGCAGGAGGTGTACCAGTTCAACGTGCCGACTTTCGGGCCGGGCGTGGTGTTTGATGTGGACTACTCCGTTAGGCAAGAGCAGTTCCGGTTCTTCACTGAGGCGTTGAGAGTTAACAAGTTGAAAGCCTACGTTGATCACATGGTTATGGAGGCTGAGGTAAGTATAGTAGCAGTAATTCAATAATATTTATGGCTGCATCCAATTGTATGAATGATGATGATGATGATGGGTTTATATTAATATATCGCATTCCGCAGGAATACTTCTCAAAATGGGGAGAGAGTGGGACAGTAGATCTAAAGAAGGAGCTAGAAGAAGTGATAATCCTCACAGCAAGTAGGTGCTTGCTAGGAGAAGAGGTTCGAAACCAGCTCTTGGACGACGTTTCCGCTCTCTTCCACGATCTCGACAACGGCATGCTTCCCATCAGCGTCATCTTCCCTTACCTTCCCATCCCGCCCCACCGCCGTCGTGATCAAGCACGCAACAAGCTCTCTCACATCTTCGCAGACATCATTGCTTCCCGCAAGCTAACCGCCAAACCGCACAACGATCTGCTGCAGTGCTTCATCCACTCCAAGTACAAAGACGGCCGCCCCACCACCGACGCCGAGGTCACCGGCCTCCTCATCGCCGCCCTCTTCGCCGGCCAGCACACCAGCTCCATAACCTCCACCTGGTCTGGAGCCTACCTCCTCACCAGCCCCACCTTCATGTCGGCCGTTGTGGAGGAGCAGAACCGGCTAGTGCAGAAGCACGGAGACAAGATTGATTACGAGACCTTGTCGGAGATGGAGGTGCTCTACCGCTGCATAAAGGAGGCATTGAGGCTCCACCCTCCATTGATAATGCTGCTAAGAACCTCCCACACCGACTTCACCGTGAAGACCAAGGAAGGGATTGAGTACGATATTCCTAAGGGCCACATTGTGGCTACATCGCCTGCTTTTGCGAATAGGCTCCCCCATATTTACAAGGATCCCGATAGCTTTGACCCCGATAGGTTTTGTCCGGGGAGAGACGAGGACAAGGCGGCCGGAGCATTCTCGTATATATCGTTTGGGGGTGGGCGGCACGGTTGCCTCGGGGAGCCCTTTGCGTATCTGCAAATTAAAGCCATTTGGAGCCACTTGCTTAGGAATTTTGACATGGAGCTCATTTCTCCCTTTCCACAAACTGACTGGAATGCTATGGTTGTGGGTGTTCAAGGAAAAGTCATGGTGCGTTACAAACGCAAACATAACTGATTTCTCTTCACTATCCTTCTCTTCTTTCTAATTTCTTTTTCTTCAATTACTTTTTCTTGTGAAATTTCTGTTTTATGATTCAAATTTTAGTCACCCACTGCTTAATTTGTCTTATTTTGCTTCCTTCAATTTGATTATTAGAATCTACAATCAAAATAAGAACACGACCTCACGCACTATCTTTATTGTTTCTTAGTTCCAAGTAGAATTTCACAACAGTATGTAATTATCCAAAATGCCACCTAACAATTTGTAGTCATATGGTTTCAACGTCGAAAATTCAAAGTGGGATAAAATTAAATTGTGTGCCTCTCGTAAAATTTAAGGTTGGACTTGGATATGAGAGGGAAACAGCATAGCTAGCTGGCTTCTGTTTGGGATGATTTTAAGAAGCTCGATATCGAAGAGGAGAGTTTTGTGGATCAATCCTTGGTTCCCTAACACAAAATTCAACGCCCTTTGGCCCTGTAATGCTGACGAGAGAAGTAAAGACCAAATGATTGAAAAGTAGAGAAGCAGAGATGGAATGCAGTAACAGTAATGAACATAAAGAATACCGAGAACGTTGTTGGCCTTGGACCTTTCTTGTTATAATCATTGTCGGAATATCCTAGTTCATGAGGAACGACCCTCAAAACATTTTCCAAACAAAGAAAATTCACCCTAATTGACCACAACTTGGCTAGTATTTATATCAACTAACTGTATTTAGTAGCTGGCTCAATAAAATTTTGGTAAATGTTTAGAATAAAAAGGAGTGGAGAAAGGTAGAGCACCTTGTGATAATTGACTGAAGAACAACGATTTACAACACCAAATAAAACAATTTCTTAATAATAGTCATTGACTGGAAAACAATAATTTGCAAATCAAGTAGAATCAATAAAAACACATTCACTAATATGAGAAACAAATATCAGTAGCGACAACACATAAATTAGCCAATATAAATACTAAAAACAAATATTTCTCTCTCACGGAACATTCTGAAAAAAGAAAATACAGACAAAAAGATATGAACTAGCTTTAATGGGATCTTCCCAAAATGGGAAAATCCCTCCAAAAAGAGGAGTATGCCGCTTAAACTGCGACGAGCACACGGTATTCTTTAGTAAAAGGCGAAAGAATAGTTCGCTTTGTGCTCAACGCACGGCTGCTTAAGGTATTGAACGTATCCGCTCTTCCTTCTATACTAGATTTATTCGGTCCTTCATTCACTCATCACCGATGTGGGACATTTAACTCTCTACTAAAACATATTATTCCCCTCCAACTGATTTTACCATCTTTCTTCACTATCATTCGTTCTAATTTTTTCTTCTTTTCTTTAATTACTTCTCCTTGTGAAATTTGTGTCTTATTATGATTCAAGTCACTTAGCTAGTGCTTTAATTTATCTTATTTTGCTTCTTTAATTTGATTATTAGAAGCTACCATCAAAATAAGAACACAACCCAATATCCTCAAATTCACCCAATAGTTCGAAGTACAATTGCACAATAGTGTACATTATCCAAAATGCCTAACAATATGTAGTCACATTGTTTAAAACCGATTTAAAATACCTATCTATCTACGTACACAATAATTTTATTTTATTAAAACCGATTTATTCTTATTTTAGTATCTCCAATATGCTTTTATATGCCCAGTTCTTCTATTTAGGAGTATATATTACTATACATATTTTCAAAATCTTGAATAAGAAATGATACTCACATTTGGATTGAAACCAATATCTAGTGTCATATTTCCAATTTATTTGTGTGGCTGCTTTTAAATCTTGATACCTGAGACATCTTACACACCATAGTCTCTACATATTTCCATGATCGATAAATTTCATGCTATACTCCTAGGAATAAATAAAATTCATTTTTTTTCTCATGGGGCTACTAGATAAAATGTTTGTTTCCACGCATGCCGCAATAAATTGCAGAACAAAGGGTGGAACTCAAACGCATTATAATATTAATTTATATAAATTCCATATTTATTGTAAGAGACCAATTCGTTCCAATCTGTTTAAGTACAGCCCAGTGCCCACTACTAAAGTTACTAAATAACCCCTTCTGAAACAAAGAGAGATTTATGAAACAACTCATGTAATAATCTATCTTCACTCTTCACTGCAGTCTCGTGGACTGCAGACAAGCACCCGTGACTTATATATAGCGACATAGTACTTATAAAATGATTTGATGGTACGATGTAATTCATATGTACAGGCACAACTAAAAGTATTCGTGTTTTCATATTATATCGTTTCATTAAAAGTGATTATTTTTATTTAAAAAATATTATTTAAAATATTAATTCTAGTACTATTTTTTAACACACAAAATTTTATTTTCTTAATCTCCATTTACCATAGTTTTGCACAATTAACCAAATAATTATTAAAGCTAACATACTCCGAGGGAATTTATACCAATACTAGTTTTATTTTAGATTGGATCCAATCCTGCACAGAGCAGCACTATTAGGAAATGAATTTGATGTATTCAATGAAAATCCCACAAACTTGATCAAACACCAAATATTCTTACAAATTAAGTAGACACACTCTCGCAGCAACGACTGGAAATCCAATCAAACTTTTATTAAGTCCCAATCCCAGGAATCGAAACTAACTGCTTACAAGCTCACTAGCTTCAGTGAGTTCGCCTTCTCTTGCAAGCTGTCGAGCAAGCTCTCAAAGCTCTTCTTGAATGAATCCACTCCTTCCAGCTCCAGTTGTGACCCTACGTAGCCCCAGTCGATTCCCAGCTTCTCAAGAGCGCTGTAAATGCCCTCAGCCTCCGACACGTTGGCGTCGATAGTCCTTGCAACAGAGCCATGATCGATGAATGCTAGGAGTGCTTGATCAGGCATGGTCGAAACCTATACATACAACTAGATCGCGTTAAATTAGATACAAATGGCAAAAGTCAAGACAATGTTAGCTTTTCTTTTCTTGTGGACCACTAATGTCAAACATTAACAAATTAGAGGATAAGTTGGCTCTGACCGTGTTGGGTCCAACAAGAGGAGCCACATATAAAGTATCTGGATAAGCTGGATTCTTCACACTGGTTGAGGCCCATAGAAGCCTCTGCTTCTTGGCTCCTTTCTTCACCAAGGCTTCCCATCTCTTACCCGAGAATTTCTTCTGGTAGAGCTGGAAAGCTAGAGCTGCCTGAGCATTTGCAGCCTGTGAGACCAAATACAATAATTTCAGACAAATTTGGTTTCTATTTTATTGTTTCTAAAAGAAACAGCCCAGTGCTTTAGTGAGGTTTCCGTTATATATATCTGAACTACCTTTCCCCGGAGCTCAAGTGCTTCTGGTGTCCCAATCTTCTCAAGCATCTTGTCAACAAGGCTATCCACACGACTAACAAAGAAAGAAGCAACACTTGTGACTCGGGAAAGATCACTGAGCCCAGACGCTTCAAGGCCGTCGAGGTAAGCATCAATAACTGCTTCATACCTAGCAAGAGAGAAGATAAGCTGCATATATCCATAAGAGAAATATCAGAATCTACGGTTCATGTATAAATATTAAAGTTCACTTTGGAAAAAGGGCACCCTATATGTGCTCTAGCACATATGTTCAGGCAATTCAAGTGTTGAAAAGACCACATAAGAGTTATCTGTCCATTTGTCAAGTATGAGAATCATCGAGCTTCAATTGGCATATAAAAGAGATTGAAACTTCTCAACAGATTTGGAAGAATGAATATAACTTTGAAAACCTCATATTCGGCGGATCATGCTTATGTATAGCCCTTAATAAGGGATATGATGTATTAGTAAGTAAAATAGATTACAACTTGCTCAATGTTCTCCTAAAAAAATGTGATAATCATGTAATTAACTCACCGTAACATTGACGCTTATTCCATTTGCAATGACTTCCTTAATTGACGGAATGCATGGAGCTGTAGCTGGAATCTTTATGTAGACATTAGAACGATTAACCCATTTATGAAGCCATTTTGCAGCCTTAATTGTATTTTCAGTATCATCTGCGAGTAGGGGTGAAACTTCAACAGACACATATCCATCACCACCATCTGTTTCATCATAGATCGACTCAAAAAGCTTGCATGCATCTTGGATATCTTTCACAACAAGCTCCCAGTAAGCACTTTCTATGTTGTTTCCTGATTGTACTAGTTCCCTGTAGTTATGTTATATTGGACCATAAGCTGAATTAAGTAGGAGAGGCCATTGAGGTCTCTTTCTCAAACTAAAACATCCATGGAATCAAGAATAAAATTTTAAAGGCTCAAATAAAAAAATTAAAATCCTTTGAACAGTTAAAATAAAAAAGAGAATGCACAAGTAGGTAAAGGGACCTAAAAAACAAGGACACCACAACTACCGCAAGTAAAGTTGGTACATGTTCATATAATTCAAAATACATCAACTTCACATAGTGCATTCTCATATGTGCAATAGACGCTAAGCTAAGCTTAAACTCTATAACACAAACCACAGAAAAAACTCATACACCTCTAATGATGTATTGTGGCACTAACAAGTAGAGAATAAATTATTTTTTCCAAGAATCAGCAGCAAAATGTTCAGAAAATTTGAAGCAACTCCACCAAAAGACACAACATTAATATTTGTAAAAACAAATTCAACCGTGTCTTACTTGAATTGATCATTGTATGCACTTGAAGTTGATATTGCTTTCTGGAAAATCTGCAATTATAATCAGTAGATTAATAAAAGCCAATAGAAAAGGGATTTCCTTTTAAACAAGAAAAATGTAGTAGACAACACTGTATGCATTTCTGCATATATCAAATCATGAGAGAATAAAATAAATAAGGATGATACATTAAGATGCATTAAACAAATTAATGACCGTTGCATTAATGGAGGGAGAGTGCAATTTACCGCTGGGTTGCTGGTTACCCCTCTAACTCCACTCTCGATCAACGGAATAAGATCAGTAACTGGACGGCAGAGATTATCGTACCACGGACTCTGTCCTTCCTTCTCATAAAGATCATGCAGAGTGGTCCTCTTCACACTATTCCCATTTCCATCAACTTGGGAGCATCTCACACTGCCCAAAACTCCCAAATTTAATTAGATATGCAAACACATTTACAGATTACAAGTTGTTCAGGTTATATGTTCAAGCCCACAACTCATAAATCTCTATAAATCAATCCTCCCTCCAAAACATCCTAGTAGCTAGAAATATGGAAATAAAAGGTTCAAATAAATAAAACACCTAGAAAATCAGCTAAAGTATTTTCATCTCCGCGAAACAAACAACAAGAAGGCCGAACCATTAAGAACACCAAATCATGGAATAATTAAACCAACACAAGAGAGAGAGGATCAGAAATAAGATGAAGCCAAATATATATTCTTACACCAACGAAGCGGCGATTTTTTGGCCAGCGCGCAAACTCAGCTTGGAGGGTGAAATGGTTTTCTGGAAAATGGCGATTCTTTTGCGAGGATCGACAACGCAGCACATAGGCTGATGGTGCTGAGAAGATCTGGTGAAGTCAGTTGCAGAATTAGCAAGAGTTGAGGTTGAGAGCTTGGAAATGGAAGCCATGGTTGATTGATTCAGGTTGTTGGTGAAGAAAATGTAAGCTCAAAAAAGAGTTGATGTGCTGATTTTATTGGTACAGCGATACAAATGAAGGTGGAAGAGCCGTACACTTTGGGAATTAGATTTATTCAGGGTTAAATGTAATTATAAAAGAATAAATGAGTTGAAGGGGGTTGTTTTATGTTTGACCTGGCTATACATACTACGAAAAAGCCGTTGAGTAAAGGGCAAATATGTGAAATTAGGTAGGTAAATATAGTTGACTCAATACATATGGGGTGCACAATTACCTAAGCCGTCGTTGTTCGAGATTGACTTTGTTTAAGATTAGTCGAAATTATTTTAGTCATAAGAGAATGCTAAAATACACAAGTCATGACTAATTTAGCACGAATTTTAAGAAATTATTATATTATATACTACTCCTTCCGTCCCCATAAAAACGGCCACAAAAAGTTTAGCACAAATTTTAAAAAATTAAAGTATTATGTTTTAAAAAAAAAATAGGAATTAGACCTTCAAAAATATAGGAATTAGTATTCTAAAGATAAAAGAAATTTCCTTTTAAAAAATGTGATCATTTCTAATGGGACGTCCAAAAAAAAAATTTAATCACTTTTAATGGGAAATAAAATAATATTTAAGGATAAAAGAGGTGTTTGTTTTTTCTTTTTTAGGGGAAAAAAGGAAATTGGTTTTTTGCTGTTAATTTAGTCGGTTTTGGTGTATTGACTACCGATAAATAATTTGGGACGTGATAAAAAATATTTGGAACAAGATATTTGATAGACAAATTAGATGGGGCCATCCCCATCCAACATTCAAATTAGTGATTTCATGTTAGAAATATAAATTGAACATATGGGGTGGATCAAGAAATTTTACAGTACCTAAATATCCCTCATTTAAAAATAATACACTTTACAAGGAAGGATTAAGCCATAAGGCTTAGATAAAATATCAACTATTCTCTGCGTCTCATTAATATTTATTTCATTTGATCCAAAATGCGAATGTTTTATTAATTTTTGAGATAAAAAATAATAAAAGAAAAGGAGTAATATACAATAAAACACATATACTAAATACTATTGTTACTTATATGCGTGATTTATTAGTGATAGAATGATTAATGGACACAAGACTAAAAATTTCAAATTTGGATCAATCACCATATCATATTTTGATTTGATTGTACAACAATTAAAGATTTTTTATATAATAAGGTATATATTTACGTCAAATAAAGAAGGTGGGTTAATCATGCAAAAATTAAGGGTTAAGCGATGAACTTTGGAATTATATATGTGAACATTCTAACCAAAAAATACCCTTGAATATATAAATCTGATTGCACATACATGCCCATATTTTGATTGGAAATAAATTGTTTATTTTATTTTGTGATAGCATGCATCTTGCCTTTTACCTTCACTACAAATAAATTTATATCAAACCTTTCATTTGATTTGGTAACCACTTAATTATTTGATGGGAAAACGTGTTAAAAATGAATTTATACTATATATTTATCTAGGAAAATAGCGTGAAAATATTTAGTATAGATTCATTTGTAACATGTTTTCTTTAAGTGGTTGCCAGATTATAGATGTCAAGATAAAATTACACGGGGATCGCGGGCATGTTGTAAGTTCTGCAATAATTAGAGGTGATGATAAGTAATTTATAATTTATTTAATCTCAATTAATATTTACTAATTATAAAGATATATTTACTGCTAAAGATATTTTAGTTTAATAATTATTAAATTTTCCAAAAAAAACAAAGATACGACTTCATGCCATAATATGCCAATTGATGTTTGGATAGGGGTGTACTGCACTGCACATGACAAATGGAGTATTATTAAAATAAGAAATAACTATTAAGGTAATGTTGAACAACCCACTATAAATCTATAATGCGTAAGAGTGACTGTCTGATGCCGTTGCATCAACTTGTTCATATCAAAAATTAGTTTTATTCTTTTTAAGATGTTACTGAGAAATTACTTTTAATTCTTTTTAATTGCCACCGACACTTCAATTGACAATTTGCCTTTTATTAGTATTAATCAAGTTAAAATAACACAACTACACAAGTATGTCTCTTTTGTTTTAAGATACGTCAACCTACTTTATTTGAAAATTCACACGACTAAAAAGTATTGGACCAATAGTATATGATTATAGGCTCTAGCTCATCTCATCGGGCGAATATTTATTAGCTCAATCTAAAATTTAAACTTTGTCTTTAATTGTCATTGATAGATTGAGACTATACTATATGTATTCAAAAGTCTAATGTTTAGGACACATTAGATGAGGTGTTTGGCAAGGTGTAATAAGTTCTTGAAAATCATTTGTAAACATTTCAGAATTGAGATCCTCAGATCCGCTCTTTTGACTCACTAAGTCACTCAACTCAAATTTCTCGTGATTTGGTTTAAAGTTAAAAATATAAATTACGGTTCCAAACAAGCTTTATGATCACTTCTAAAGTTTTAATTTCCAGTTTTTTAGTTAATAAAGAGTTATTAGGGTTGATTATTCTAATAACATACTCCCTCCGTCCCGCTAAAGATGTCTTGTTTCTTTTTTGCACGT
>JAPKLX010000044.1:766344-844310 GCA_026898415.1 Leonotis leonurus | reverse complement strand
ACGTGCAAAAAAGAAACAAGACATCTTTAGCGGGACGGAGGGAGTATAAAATTATTCCTCACCATAATGGATTTACCAAAATTTTGGGGTACCACAACCCTTCTTACCCGACCAACAACTTGTTCTCATCTAAAAAGGTGTAAGTGGGCACCTCCAAGTTAAACGGTGCGGGACCTTTTCGAATCCTACCAGAGATGTCGTAATGGGATCCATGGCACGGACAAAACCAACCCCCATAATCACCGGCATTTGGCAAAGGGATGCACCCCAGATGGGTGCAAACCCCGATGACAACAAGCCATTCCGGATTCTTAACCCTCACAGCATCTTCTTGTGGATCACGAAGGGAGGCAACATCAACACTGTTTGCCAACTTGATGTCATCTTCAGTTCGGCGCCTGATGAAAACCGGCTTACCACGCCACTTCACAGTGACAGTTGTCCCAGGTTCGATGCTAGACAGATCCACCTCAAGGGAGGCAAGAGCAAGGACATCTTTACTAGCAGACATGCTCAAAACGAATTTGAGAACAAGAAGTCGAGCCAAAGATGCATATACAAACCTGCCTCCAGTCAAAACAAAATATGCAAACGCACGTTTACTGGGATCACCAGGTGGATAGCGCTCGTGGTTGGAGACATCGTAGACAATCTTTGAACTGGGATTCTTGATTGCTGCCAATGTAGCAGGGATTTCAGGAACCAGGCCAGTGTCCTGCCCCGCCGCAAGGGAACCAGAAGAGAACCCTGAAATGTGCACAGAGGTTAACAAACTAATATTTCAATTAAATATACATTTGGAACGACTGAAAATGGCATAAGTACACTGAGATGCTCTGTATCCCTTGGAAATTTTGCAGGTCTATTCATTGGTATATAAACATATTGCAAATTTGGCCTCTAGAGAACTATCGCAAGGATACATACCACTATGTATAGTGGATTAAACTTGAGCACCTAAAGTGTAACAGAATTCCAATGACATGTAGCAAGCAGGTGAACAAGACAAATAACCATATGAAACAGAGGAGATGCGAGATTTAATCATAGATAGAGAGAGCAAGCAAGGTAATGCCAAAGGACGACTCTCTTAAAAGAAAATCGGAGTATATATAGAAAAATAAATGTAAAGCAGGAAAAGTAACAGCAATTCTTTCAGTGTACAGTTAGATCAGAGATAACCAACTATCCAACAACTCCAGCTGTAAACTTATGATCGCAAAGAATTTGGTTAAATGTTCTGTTGGACTTCGCCACAAACCTAGAGTTCCAATCCAAAACTTTAAAACACACAGTTAAATCAGAAACAATAAACTATTTGAAACACACATATTTGTATTCGTGTGATCATTATGTATCTGATGGTTAATTGCGTCTTCAGATATATGATTCAGAACATACAAATCATCAAACTGAAGGATAATGGCCTACATCAAGGTCTAAAGTAGAAAATAAAAACATTTTCTGCGTCAAAATAGTAGTACGTGAGTTATTGTGTGAAGATTTCAATATTGGATAATTTAGCTACCTAAGTGCGCCATTCTTTCTCTAAGTAAGGTGATAAAAAGCATGAAAACCATAGCCAAGTTATATTTCTACTCAGAAACAAGACCACTGAACCATCAGTTTGCATGCGCAATAACATTTCAGATATTCAAAAACATGGAACCGCAAGAGAAATTATACAAACATTTGCAGACAATAAAATTAGTTACTTGCTAATATGTAAAATAGTATCTGAAAGCAATTATATGCTTTATAATAAGTGTAACTCGTCGTGATGTCTTGGAACAAAGTACCTATCATTAATTGTGAAAGCATCTTACTTTACATAACCAAATCAACATATCCGCTGAAGTACAGTATAACAGAGCGCCAGAAATACAAATAAATCAGTGGACCTACTCCAACAGCTCCTAGAAGTGCAAAAGACAACTTACCATCTCAGTGAAAACAAAGTACGCCATTTTCAGATGGATGCATAGTTCAATCACGAAATGCTTATAATAAAAAATAAGAGCATTTCTGTGATTGTGACAATAAGCAATTCAATCATAACGACAGGAGCACGCACAAACAATACAAAAAACACTTTAAGCAGACAAGGAAATAAAAAAAAAAATCCACGTAGCCTGAAATTTCGAACTCAACACCTCCTTAACCAATCGGATCATCGAGACATCAAATATTTAATTCAAACAAGACTCATAAAGAAGTAAATAACCTCTGATCTGATCCAAAACGGAAATGTGTTGGGCGGGTGAAGAAGCGTAGCCGGTGCGTCCATCCGATGACGAATCACCGCCGGCAAATGGGTTTCTCGAGGCGAATGCGGCAGTGGGAGCCTGACCTGACCGATATGAGAGAGATAACAACCTCCTCCCCGCTACTCTCAGCATCTTCGATCAATGGATATCTCAAATGGATTATTACAAAGAATTAGGAGCCCTAACCCAGATTCTCTTGCTCGCTCGCTCGGTCAGAAGAAGGGAAGATGGAGAAACCAAATGGAAAAGGACGGAATACAAAATTGATTTGGCAAATAGACGACGTCGCACTAGCGATGTTTGACGATTCAACGGCCCATTAAGTCCAATCCTCCTACTTCAATGAATGGGCTCCAAATTATACCAGGCCCAATTTCATGAAATTCTGTAGGCACTATAAGAACGAGTTCGTTTAAAACGAGGATTAGGAACAAATAGTTAGCTCCTATCTCTCTCCCCGTCCACAAAGAACTTGCACATTTATGCACTTTATGCACATTTTAATAATTATACATATATTGTTGTACTCACTATTACCTTCTTAATCACTCACATTACATATTTAACTATAAATAAAGTGGGACCCTCATTCCACTATCAATCAACCACTAATTTTTCTTCAACTCACATGCACATATTTAATTAATAAATATTGTGGGACTCTTACTCCACTCACAACACATTCATAACATTCGTTAAAATCCGTGTCCAACCTAAGTGTGCAAGTTCTTTGTGGACGGAGGGAGTATTATTTCTTGTAGAAATAAATAAGATGAATCTTCTAATTTTTTTTCTCAATGCTAATTTTGACGTAAATCATAGTATTATTGATCGAATTTCATAATTTAATATTTTGGAATTTTTAAAGTTCAAGAATATAGATGATTGCAAATTTAGAAGTGTTCTATTGCTTTCTAATGTAACGTAATTGTCAATCAACCTTTTTATGAGTTAGCAAAAGATTTTCCACCTAATAATATCATTTTTTTCATTTTCTTCTTTTTTTTCTTTCAATTTTCAATTGTAAATTCGGTCAGCTTCCGTGCCATAAAGTCGTTATACGAAAAATATTATACTCGCTACGTCCCAAATTTGTAATTCTTTATGCGTTTGAATGAACTTATAATAAGCTCCTTACAGCCATTTATAAGTTATTTATGAATTTATAAGCTCATAAAAAATATTTGACAAATTAAACTTTTTGAAAGTAGTTTCACTCCAACTTATTTCTACCTAACTTATAAACTACAATAAAATTACATAAATAATCCAACAATATTTTGTTATTACCATATTTACCCCAACAAAATCATATATGAAGATTTTAAAATGTCAGACACTTTATTATCTTATAAGCTCATTTATTTAAACATACAGACAACTTACGAACTCTTAAAATATGACATCTTACAAACTTTTTGAAATAAGTTTAACCAAACACTTTCAAAATCATATTTTTCCCAATAATAAATGAGTGTTTGTCTTCTTTGTATTGTACTTGCGTGAAATCGGGTAGATACCATAATTCTTGTATAGTTAGGTTGGGTCCATACATAAATACGTTGAGTTTCCGTGTAGCGTATAAGAAAGAGGACTTCATAAATTTATTCGGCTATAGATGTGGTTGGTTACCCACATGAAAGAAAAAATATATATGAAATAACTATTTCAATGTTGTATTTTCTTATAATTTTTACACTAGTGATTTAGTTTTCTTTCGAATTTTGATTTAATTTGTTATATTTGACATATATTTTAATGGAAACTTCACTAATAAACGTGGAGAATGTTTAAATGCTACTTTAAATTTGTAAATGTTATTATGTATTTAAAATTTCATTGGTAATAATATCAATTACAAATCATGTGATTTATCAAAATAACACCCGGTGCATGTGATGACCTAACAAGAGATGTAACAGATGCTAATCCCACTTGAAAGTGTACATGGTAAAAAAAAAAAAATATGTACAAACCCCTTTAATCCAACCAAGGTTGTGGAGCAGACGTTGATGAGGCGTGTCATGACTCCCAACATATAATATATGACAATATTCATAATATATTTAATTAACTAATGTTATAAAATTATGAGAGGAAATTAATAATATTATTTTTGAAAAATTAGATGAACAAAATATTTATTTTCAAAATATACATGTAAAAAATACCCATTTGACATTTAAAATTGTGTCCCACCTGAAAAAATTATTGAGAAGTCAAAAAGTGGGTCAAAAAGGTAAATGTTGTTAGCAAAAAGGAGAAAATTAATAAAAAAACATACATATATTTTTGGGAAATTAGGGCATGAACCGTTCCCTCTTTTTTTTTCCCAAACCGTAGCCTCCTTCTTCCTCCTCCTTTCTCATCTCAAATTTCCACCGCTCCTCCTCTTCCTTCTTTCTCAAATTTGCAACTCCCCAGCCTCCTATTGTTGGACCGCCCGCCCCCGCCGTGATATTGGTGGAATAAAGCGTCAGAGGACATAGCTAGAAGCATTTTTGGACCGTTGGTGAGGTGGAGAAGCTGCCATAGTCGTCGAAGGTCGTTGGAGGCCATGGGAGACACGGATGAAGACATTCCCACTTATATACAGGTATATCGTAATCTCCTAAACCTAATTATGCCCGAACCGCTGGACTAGGCAGCATGAACCGCTAGGGATCTCTCGGCACATGGCCAGGCGGTCCATCATGGTTCATCCAGTTGTTCATCAACGCGTGGGTTCCATGCAATTTTTTGACATCGTTTTGATTATTTAAGATATGATTATGTACCTCTAAACTGATAGTTGTTAATTAATTAGAATTGCATATTATAATTTATTTATGAGATTGATTTATAAGTTTTTGAGAATATCATGTGTTATATTTGAATTGTACATAATATTTGGATAATTTTGATGTCTGAACCGCTGGAGTAGGCATGATGAACCGCTTGGACCTCTCGGCATGATGATAGCCGGGGGGTCCAAGGTGGTTCTTCCAGCGGTTCATTTTTGCGTGAGGGCTATGTATTTTTGTTACATCATTTTGATTGTTGATCTTCACTCTGACTCTAATTAACAATTATTTACAATTAACCATTAACAATTCACAATTAAGAAATAATTAATAATTAATATTAACAATTAACAAATCTAATTAAAAATTAGAATCGTTAACTAATTACAATTATTTACAATTAATAATTATCAATTAATTATTAATATTAACAATTAACCTTTAACAATTCACAATTAAGAATTAATTAACAATTATCCATTAATATTAATAATTAATTAATTAATATTAATAATTAACAAATCTAATTAAAAATTAGAATTGTTAACAATTAACAAATCTAATTTGAATTAAATTCTACGTCAGTTTGAATTAGAATTGATAATATTTAATATTGTTAAATAAATAGAATTATTAATTTTTAATTAGTATAGTTAATTAAAAATATTATTTAATTGCTAATTGTTAATCAATTATTAATTGATAATTGTTAATTATTGATTGATTAACTTATAAATAATTATTGATTGAATGTTGTAGGAATGCCTTTGTTACCATAGGCCGAACTCCGTCAACCGAAAATCCAAACCAAATACATATTATAAAGCAGGGATTGTAGAAGAAATAAGGAGTATATTGTTAGCTGTGGGTGGGATGCCTTTGTTAAACCAATTTCAGCAAGGGCCATTTGGCCATTTCATTAGGTGGGGTCCGGTATTCCTTGCTAGTCAGGCCCTACACAGTATTCTATGTAGGTCTATCCATACGCAGCGTGGGATATGGTTTCACATTTGTGGGGGGATGTCGAGTATACCATTGAGGATCATGCACTAATCACGGGGTTAAATTTTGGTTATTATAACTTCGACAGTACTTCCCCACCAGATCCTAGTAGGTTGTCTACATTTAGGTCTGCCTGCAACGGGATTCATATGACTGGTGCTGATTTGTTGGCGCGCTTTAGCAATCCTCGAAACAATATAGATGATCTGAAGGGAGAGATTCACTTTCGTGTTGCCAACGTCCTCATGGCATACGTATATGTATTTGGCCATGATTCACAAAAGATTGTAGTCCTGTGGCTGTGGGATTTAGTAGAGGACATAGACTCGTTCTATAGTTTTTCTTGGGGTGCGTACTCCTATAAAATTCTTAGAAACTATATTAGGAAAATTCCAGATAGTGTGAAATACCACTTCTATTGATAAATAATGTGAAACTCTTATTCAACTCATAACAAATTTAAATCATTTGTAGACACACATGACGAATCCAAATGTGCAAGTTATTTATTTATGGAGATTTATTTTTAAATTTTTTTAAGTAGGATTAATAATAGTATGTTTGTTGATGAATTACTTTTTATATATTCTATTCATCAATCCGTCTATGATTTATTTTACATTTCAAAAGATTTATTTATAATGAGTAAGCTAACTTAACTCAATACATAATTACATATATTTAATTAAAAATAATATTCCATCCGTCCACCAAAATGTTACGTTTTGCTATTTTGGGATGTCCACGAAAATGGTTTACATTTGAAACTTTCATTTTATAGTAAGTAGACCTACCACATCAACTACACACAACTCAATTTAAAACAATACTTTAAGTGAGACCCAAACTCCACTAACTACTCACAATCAATTTAAAATTATATATAAAGTGGGACTCTAACTCCACTTACTACATATCCCCATTAAAGTCAAAACACAATATTAAAATCCGTGTCAGGTCAAAACGTTAACCATTTTCATGGACGGATGGAGTAAATTAAAAGAACTCAAACCTCATTCAATATACATAATTAAATTTAAAAATAAATAAATTATAGGAATTTAAACTTTATTTACTCCCTCCGTCCCGGCTCAATTGTCTCGCTTTCCATTTTGGGGTGTGCCACTTGAATTGTCCCATTTCCTTTTTTGGATAAAAATTGTGAGAGTAATAAAGTAGGTGGAAAGTAGTGGGAAGTAGTTGAGAAAAAAATAAAGTAAGTATTGGTATGCGAGCCAAAAGCAAATGAGACAATTGAAGTGGGACGGGGTGAATACTATACACATTCCTATATTATTAAAACTCGTAAAATGTTGAGATATTTTAACTGAAAAAATGAAAAAATTCAAAGTGAATTCAAATGGGGTGGGGGAGAGAGGGAAAGAGGCAGAAAATGAAAAAATTCAAAAAAGTTTCCCAAAAAAGTGAATTCCCGATTTCAAGTCCGCGCCAAACACTCCTCCAAAATTATCTCCTGTATTTAATCGCATAGTACCACAACCAACCACTCACTACACTCTGCACTTTCCTAAATCCTCTTTCTTTATTATTCTTACCATTACTAATAATTAATTATTATTATCGTTTCTTCTCCAAAGCGATCCTCCAATGGCGCACCTCAGTGACCTCCCCTGCGACGGCGACGGTTTCTGCATGGTCTGCAAGCACAAGCCGCCCGAGGCGGAGATCCTTACTTGCAAAACCTGCGTCACGCCTTGGCATGTCGCCTGCCTCGCCACTCGCCCCAAAACCCTAGCGGACACTGCTCACTGGGAGTGCCCCGACTGTTCCGATATATCTGTCCACGCCGCTAAGCCGGCCGTCTCCGGCGGGGGACTGGTGGAGAAGATTCGCGCCATCGAGTCCGATGCATCGCTCACTGATCTGGAGAAGGCGAAGCGCCGCCAGGAGCTTTTAGGCGGCGCGCCGGACTCCGCGGTGGCGAAGGATATGGAGAGGGGGAAGAATGTTGATGATGCCGGGAGTGGTTTGGGTATTTTGGGCGACAAGTTCAACTGTTCCATTTGCATGCAACTTCTCGATAGGCCTGTTTCTGTACGGTTTTGCTCCCTTTTCATCTATTGAGCTGCGCGAATGTCTTTTGTGTTTTTGAAATTTTGCCATATCAGTGTTTGATTTTGGGAAATTATTTTTAAGGGATTTGGCTTTTTGCGACTGTTGAAGATGATAATTACTTGAATATGGGTCTTTTTCTGGTAATGTCAACTGAACGGCGTCGTTTAACTTACTGACCTTTCGTTGCGTCTAAGGTAATGCGGGCTGTCGTTCTCTCACTTTTTTCAAACGAAGTCAATCCCCTGTTTACGTGCTGACCTTTCGTTGCGTCTAAGGTTCCTTGAAGTTTCCAATTTATATGAACTGATTTATGTTCTGCATGTATTGCTCTGAAGATTTGCAAGCTATATTCCTATTGGAGGCAATCTCTGATGTGGATAGATGGTTTCATTACATATTCAATGCGCTCACTTGTACTGTCAATAGCTTCATTTGTTTGATATTGAATGGAAGTGTATATAGTTGCAAATGGTTTCTTAATTAGTTTTAAAGCTAATCTTCACTATGATGGTATTTCATATGCGTGGAATCAAATGCAATATTATATTTTGTGCTTTTCTGTAGATACATTTAGTTCCCATGTAAACTAGAGGAGGAATTTATGAGGTTGTCTTTATATTCTTCATTCTGTTTTCAGACACCATGCGGTCACAATTTCTGCTTGAAATGCTTTCAAAAGTGGACTGGACAAAAGAACCAGTCTTGTGCGATTTGTCGCAAAATGATTCCTCCCAAGATGGCAAGGGAGCCTCGAATTAATGCTGCTATTGTTATGGCAATCAGAATGGCAAAAACTTCCCATCCTACTTACTCTGGTGGCCCTCCAAAGATATACCATTTTATTCACAACCAAGATCGTCCTGACAAAGCATTCACAACAGAGCGAGCAAAGAAAACTGGAAAGGCTAATGCATGCAGTGGGAAGATTTTTGTTACAATTCCTTCAGATTATCTTGGTCCCATTACGGCAGAGTATGACCCAACAAGGAACTTAGGTGTTTTGGTTGGAGAAACTTGGGAAGATAGGATGGAATGCAGGCAGTGGGGAGCTCACTTTCCTCATGTTGCGGGTATTGGTGGTCAGGCTAATCATGGGGCTCAGTCTGTTGCACTCTCTGGGGGTTATGAGGATGATGAAGATCACGGGGAATGGTTTCTCTACACTGGGAGGTATTCAGTGCTCTTCTTCCATTAGCCTTTTGTTACCCTTGGCCTTGAGATGATCTTATGTCTTGACTTCCTTGAATCCTTGTTACACATGAATACTGTTTGAAATTATGTGAAACTGGATGTGCATGCCAAACTTACTTTGTAGATGTCTATTAATAAGCTATCATGTTAAATCAACTTAGCCAATATGTGATCAACTCCTTTCCTGGATGTCCAATTCTTTTGTTTATTTAATGCAATTTGAATTTTGATGCAATAATAATATTACTCTAATTTGGTTTAGCAATAACTGTGTGGAGCATATTGGCTTATGGTTACAATCAGTTGTACATATTCACTTACAATGTATATTGTTTTGTCGTTACATTTGAATGAGGGTGTTTCTTTTCCAGTAATGCCTAGTATGAAGCATGCCTTTTCATACCTGCTTGACTCGAACATGCAAACTCTGTCCTTTTAATATATATGAATATATTATGATATTAATTAGTTAAGAACTATATTGTGCTATATTTGATTCAGCCAACAAGCCTTCCGACACAGCTGTTGGATAAGGAGTGAAATTTGTTGGTTTGAACCTCTTAATGTTATTGAAAAATATATTGAGAACAATTCCCTTTCTGGGTGCTATGTTTGGGATCACATATGATTATTATGTTTGAGACCTTTGATTTGAAGTAAGATGTTGCTATCATTGGAAATGATTGTGGAGGCCCAGAATTTAGTTTTTTTGCATGCCTAATGTTTTCTTGTGTTTGGTATCATTTTTGTATTTTGATACTGCCTGTCCTTAGTTATCTGCTTTATTGCATGTTGCAGTGGTGGGCGTGATCTTACTGGGAATAAAAGGACGAACAAGAAACAGTCATTTGATCAGAGCTTCAAAAGCTCCAATGAAGCCTTAAGAGTTAGTTGCCGTGAGGGTTATCCTGTACGAGTTGTTAGGTAAGCTGAAATTTCTGTCAGAAGTGTGCTAAGATATTACACATGTTTCCTGGAATGTTTGTTAGGGTAAGAGATGATATATCTTGCTGTTGGAAGCCAAAAAATTAAGTGCGCTACGTTTCACTGATGGTCCTTTCGAACTGTCAATTAACTTGCATGATTTAGTGCACTTTGTCCCTGGAATGTTTAATTTTTGTTAAGACTTTGTGAATGACGGCTACCGAGGGGAGCTAAAATTTCATCACTGGGAGCTTTTGCTAAATGCCTAAATTTAAATTTTTTTATTTTTCTACTAGGATAATTTCATGCTGAAACATTTTTAGTTCTTTGTGTTGTTTAATACTTTTTAGACACAACCTATATGTTTTATGCGGAAAAATGTTCAGAAGTTGTTCAGTAACTAAGTATTGAGTCTTCTAGTGGCTTCCTCCTATCATTTCAGTAACATGACAATTTCGAATATTGTTAATCTCAGCATTTTTTTTATACAATAAAACCTAGAGATGTTCATATCTGTCTAACAAAGCCTTCAACCAGTATAAAGGAAGTTGTCCTTAATTTTATTTTGGCTTCTCATACAGCCTGTTCTTATGTGATGTTTCCTTTTTTTAGGTCGCACAAAGAAAAACGATCTTCTTATGCACCACAGGGAGGTGTGCGTTATGATGGGGTTTACAGGATTGAAAAGTGTTGGCGCAAGGCTGGACAACAAGTAATGATCGGGTCAAGAAAATAATTTCAATATAAATTGATGTATATATCCTCTCATGACAATCCTATTGAATTATTACAGGGATTCGTAGTCTGCCGTTATCTCTTTGTTCGTTGTGATAATGATCCTGCTCCATGGACTACGTGAGTTATTCTATAATTGCCTCTTTTGCCCACTCCACAACATGTACTTCCTAATACACATGCTTAAACTCTATATCCTCTTGGCTTGTAGTGATGACCAAGGAGATCGCCCAAGACCTTTACCTTCTATTCCAGAGTTGAAACAAGCTACTGATATTACTGAAAGGAAAAAGAGTCCTGCCTGGAATTTTGATGTGAGAAACTTATTGTGATTATTTCATTTAAATAATTTTCATGTGTTATACCAGTAATTGAATTTTGAGGTTTGAACTGGGTTTGAGACTTTACCTTGATGACTAAAACTTTTAATGCAGGAGAAACAGGGCCTTTGGACATGGATGAGACCTCAACCCCCCAGTAAAAAAACACCTACTGATGATGGTTGTGATGATGGAAAGAGTAAAAGGAAAATAAAACATCGGACTGGAACTGGAGGTTTGAAAGAAAAGCTTTTAAAAGGTAATATTCCTTTTCTCTTTCCAACACTGCTTTAATTATTGTCTTTTCTGAAAATTATGTACATTCTCTTGTGGCATCATTTTGTTTGAATTGGCCATTTGTTTTATCTTGATACTTATGATTGCACGTGTAACTGTGAGTATGCTAAACGTCATGCAGAATTTAGCTGCCAAATCTGTCGGAAAGTCATGGTTCTGCCACTCACTACTCCATGTGCTCATAACTTCTGCAAAGCATGTGTAGTGGGTGTCTTTGCTGGCCAATCTCTTGTCAAAGAGAGAAAAAATGGAGGGAGGTCACTGCGAGCACAGAAAAACATTATGAAATGTCCATCTTGTGCTAATGATATTTCTGATTTCCTTCAAAGCCCTCAGGTATGTGTACTATATATTATTTTGTTTCTGTTAGATACTAAGGCATTGTTTATCTATTCGTATAGAGCTCCATCCATCCCAAGGCTTATTTTTCAGTTGCTTGAGAGAACTTGAGGTTAAATTCAGTGAACTGTGATTATGTGTTCAGGTCAACAGGGAGTTGATGAACGTGATTGAAACACTACAGAAGCAAATAGAGGAGGAGAGTTCGAAGACTAAGGAAACTGAGGATTCTCTAAATGGTCAAAGTCTGAATCCAAGTGAGAGCGCAGACATGGATGTGGAGGAAGATGCTGGCAGCATGGAAGAAACAACCGACATTGTTGCTGAAAACAGAGATAACATTGACGTGAAAGCTGAAATCCCGAAAGAGGACAAGAATGATAAACAGTTTAATGGCTTGGATGAAACACCAGATGTTGCTGAAAACAAAGAGAATGTCGATGTGAAATTTGAAGTTGCAAAAGAGGACAAGAATGATAAACCTTTGAACAGCTTGGGCGGAACATCTGACGTTGCTGAAAACAAAGAAAACATAGATATAAATGCTGAAATCTCAAAAGAGGACAAGCATGAGAAACCTTCGAACAACACAAAAGCTCCTCGTGTTTCTAAGCGAAGGAAACTTAGTAAGGATGTCACCCAAGCTGGAGATTCAGTAGGCACTGAAGATCATGGAATGACAAAAGCTGGCAGGCCCAAGAGAACGTGTGTCCAGAATAAATCTGGGGGAAATTAGCTCAACAGTGCTAAGGAGTAGAGAGGCTGCTGGATGATGCTGATACCTTAGGTGTCTTGATCCTTATTTTTGCGTATAGTCTCCTTGTATTTTGCAGTAGCTGTGCCAACATGGGTAACTCTGGCTCTGTTGTTATTTTTTGTCTGTTTTAGATGAGGAAAATAGCTTATGAACTGCGATTTTTCATGGGTATAGTTTCACTTGGCCAGGATGTTTAGGAGGACCTATTGGAACTACATGTGGATGTGCTGGCTCTTGATCTACCGTTTTTGAAACTCATCTAAAATTCTCAGTTTTAAAGGATATGCAGAGCAATATATGATGGTTAATATATGTTTAAAGCCCCTTTTGATTGAACTTGCAGCATCTAAAATTCTCAGTTTCATGGGGCAGTGATATGAGCATATAGCAATCTCATAGCCTACCTTGATAGGCTGAGACTGAGTGAAGTTTCTTCATGCGAAAACCATAAAGAGCATCAAACCAGTCTGCACACCCATCAATAGGTCCATTATTTGAAAATTTTGATATCAAATTTCTATAACTTCATGTGATATTTTTAAAATGACATGAAAAACCTTAGACGAGGTAATGAGGATCAAGTAAGAACTGCACCAGATCCCCAAGCAGAAGCCATGGAATAATAAATGTCAGTATACCAGCTTCTAACTTGCCATAGCAAAGCCTTAATACAGATTAAAATTTTCATTAATAATAAAAAACTGGTTATGAAGTTGACACTACGCAAAAATATATTAGCATCGTATATAATAATTACATAAACGCTACTCACAGATTAGACAGTCATCGAATCTCATTTAACCTAAATAGAATTTTGTTCCATTGACCTTGAAATGATCAAATTAAAGCTGGAACAGTAAACTAATTTTTAGGGTAGTAAACTAATTGAATGATTCGTATTTAAATATTAAATAATAATTCATATTCAATTGCTTATGAAAATTTTAATATTCTATTCGAATTTTTAATATATTAAATAATACTATTTTAAAATATTAAATTTATAATTCGATCCAATAAGTTGATATTCGATTTCATTTGAAATCTCATTATAACAAAAATTAAAGATTAAGTTGATTTTTTTTAACATAAAAAATAACTTTAATACTTTTATATATTTATATAAATATAAATATTCATATTAATATATACAAATATTATTTATATAATTAGTCGAATATTTACGAATATCGAATCAAATATCATAATTAATATTCAATTTGTATCTAAATATAAATCGAATCCAAAAGGTATTCGTATTCAAATTCGAATTATCAAATTTCGAATACCAAATCTAACCAAAATTATTTGATTTATGTAGGAGTTAGGGACACTAGTCATTTTTTTTAAAATAGAGTTAGAATTGTAACTAAATAATTAAATGACAGGTCATTTATTCGCAAAACAAAAAAACGGAAAACAGACCTTCGTGGAGGACAATACCAGTCAAAGAGCAAAAAGAGGACCAACAAACCACACATCAGTAGGATTCTCAACAACGTATTGCACCAACCTCTTCTCCGCCGGCTGAGCTAAGGCGGCGTACACTGCCAACGAGGTGCATGAAAGAGGTGGCGGCGGCGACAAGGCCCGATCTATAGAGAACCACTTCCTGAACGTCGGATAATTCAACCTTCCAGGGAACATAGGTAGATGGCGGTTGGCTCCGGTTGTTCGCCGACGGCTTGACATTTGACGGAGAAGGAGGAGCGGAAGGCTGTAAGTGATGGGAGGTAGAGTGGGGGCGGAGGAGCAGATAGTGAGGTGAGGGTTTTGGGCTGAGATGAATGAAGAATGAGGTTGGTAGTAGTCATGATTTTAAGGATACGAACCAGTCAGTCCTACCCGCTATTTTTGGGTTAGTTATCAACTTCTTCCTTTTATATTTTTATTTTATTTTATGACAGCTAAATGAATTGTAACTAAATAGCTAAATGGCAGGTTTAAGGCTTTAAGCAGTATAGATATAACATCACATATTGTTTGTTTCCACAAAGTATTTTGGTGAGGCCCAATTTAACATATCAAAAAGAAACCAGTTGTAATAAATTGTTCTTCTAAACCGACTACTTTATTATTAAAGCCCATAGATACGCATATATGGGCCATGAAACACAAGCTTTCACCTACACACCACTCAAAGATCATAACCATTAACATTTATTTATTTTTATTATTGTGAGGTTAAAGTGATGCCGTTAGTTATATATATATATTTTTAATTTTTCTAATAAAAACTCTGATTGGTTTTTCTTTTCTCATTTGAATCTCCTGTTTATGCATTGTGATTGATTAATGTTACACATGCATGCATTTGTAAAACTTACTCCCATTTTAATTCAATGAAAAACTGCAGAAAATTTATCCAAAAATATTGTATATTGGGATTGCAAAACCTTTTAAAATGGTGATGCAATGCAATAGAAAAAATTAATAGTTATTTTAATTTTTCATTTTCATGAATTGTGCTATTATATCCAACAATACTCAAATAAATTAAACTGTTCTTAGATATACTCACTTTTATTTATCTTTTAAACTCTTTATTACTTCCTCCGTCCCGCTATTTCCGTCCTGTTTCTTTTTTGCACGTAAATTAAGATGAGTTTGTTTAGTGTTTTAATGATGTTATCCTCATACTTAATCATTTGTTATATTTACATTTAATTTCTATTAATACTTAAACTGTTAATTTAATTTAATTTTTTTATAAATAATTAAAATAATTTAATTATTTTAAAATTAATATACTGGAATTAAAATAATTAAATAATTTAAAAAATTAAACACTTAATACAGATTAATTTGTTGCAACAAAAATAATTAAACACTTAATACTCCTGCTTTGACAGTTTAAAAACACAAAGTTAAAAAAATTAAATAAGGCAACATAAGATCATAGTAGGCGGTAAACTCATTTCATTAAGGCAAAAGTATAAAATTTAAAAGAGGTTTCAAATTTCCCTCTAAAACATTTGTACTTAAACCAACAAAAAGCATTTGCTATACATCATTTCTTCCTATCATCTTCCTATTTCATTGTTCTCCCAAAACAAAAAATACAGAAATGAAGAAGAACTTGACAACAAAAGAGAGAAATTCCGTTGTTCAATTTCTGCTAGCACACTCAAAAAAGGGGAAGCCATTGAGAGGGAAGATGACTGAAGTTGCACAGCTCTTCAAGATCAGCACGAGGAACATTGGCAGATTGTGGTCAGCTGCAAAAAAACAAAAGGAAAGAGGTGAAGTTATATTCCTTCAAAGTAACAAACCAAATGCACCAAGAAGAAAGAAGGTAGAGATAGATTTAACACTTATTCAAAGCATAGATTTATTCCATAGATCAACCATTAGGAAACTTGCAAAAGGCATTTCTATTAGTAAGAGTACCGTGTGGAGATGGGTTAATAGCGGCTTGATCAAAGCTCATACCTCGTCAATAAAGCCTGACCTTACAGCCCCAAACAAACTACTTAGATTATCATTTACCTTAGATGCACTAGAATTTGATAGGATAATGAACATCCTAAAGTTCAAAAACATGAGCAATACAGTGCACATTGACGAGAAGTGGTTTTATATCACAAAAATAGCCCACAGGTTCTATCTTACCCCCGGAGAGACCGAGCCACACAGGACATGTAAAAGCAAGAGATTCATACCTAAGGTTATGTTCATGTGTGCAGTTAGTAGACCATTGTTTGACCATTTAGGGAATGTGATTTTTGATGGCAAGATTGGTATATTTCCATTTACACAACAAATACCAGCAAAGAGGCTGTCAAAGAATCGGGCAGCGGGTACACTGGAGACCAAACCCATCTAATCAATCACAAAAGATGTGATTAAGGCATGCTTGATCAATCAGGTACACTTAAGGACAAATATATACACAAAAACAACCTTTAAATCCAATGCATGATCACATTTTTACTGTTTTTTAACAGATTTTACCTGCCATCAAGCTGAAGTGGCCAACATATGCAAGTAAAACCATATTTATACAGCAAGATAATGCTAGACCTCAAATCAAGGACTGTGGTACAGATTTTAGAAGTGCAGCCTCTAGTGATGGTTTTGACATACGACTAGTTCATCAACCCCCCAACTCACCGGACACGAATGTCAATGATTTGGGGTGGTTTAGAGCTATCCAAAGCATACAAATAGAAAAGGCATGTTATGGCATAAACAATCTTGTGGCTGCAGTGGTGACATCATTTGAAGAACTATCTCCTATAACTCTGAACAAGGTATTCCTTAGTCTACAAAGATGCATGATGGAGATCATGAAGGTTAGGGGACAGAATTGCTACAAGATACCGCATATGAAGAAGGATAGTCTTATAAGGCAAGAAATGCTACCGGTTGATCTAGAAGTGCCTAAAAGTTTGGTAATAGAGTGTTTACAGTACATGGTTGAGAATGGAAGAGCAAATGACATTCAAAGGCTCATACAAGACTTGGGTTTAAGGCAGGAGGGGACAGAATAGGTGAAGGGCATGTGATATCCTTTTTTTGTCTGCATTTTGTTTAAATATGCAATTCATATTTGCATATTTGACAGAAATGCAATTTTTTGTATGCACAGTGGGTTCAATATGCATATTCTAAACTGCATATTGAGTGTTTGTGCAGTTAATGTGTGCATTTGGGGTTAAACATGCATTTCTTTAATGCATGTTTGTGTAAATGCAATTATTTTGTGCCATTTAATGGTTTTTTGTACATTAATGCAATATGTAGCATTAATGCAGTTAATATCATGAATGCAACAAGTTTGACTAGACATCACAGAGACAACACAAAGCCAACACTCGAATACAATACCATCCCCATTACAGATCCAACATTAATACCCCACAACAAGATCAGACATCATTTCATCTCACAACAACATAGCATTAATATCCCAGCACAACAGAGCATTAATATCCCAGCACAACAGAGCAACATTCATCTCACAACATAGACTGAGCATCATTTCATATCTCACAACAGAGCATCATTTCATCACTCAACACAGATAACCATCTCAAATACCAAATCATTGATGGCATCAAGAATAAAGGTAGAGCATAATTTCATCATCTCAAGATTAAACCCAAACCTCCAACACAGTAATCTCCAACACAATAATCTCACATAATCGAGCACATGCATAATCGAGAACATGCATAATCGAGCACATGCATAAATGTCAAACAATAGGGAAAGATCTCACATAATCGAGCAAGCTTTCTTCCAAAATCAGCAAGCCTTCCTCTCCACAGCTCCCAATCCTTCCTCCAAAAATCAGCAAGCCTTCCTCTCCACATCCCCAACTTCAATCCCTGCTTCAGCCTTGCTTGTGACCTCCGGATCCTCTCCGAAAGAACAACCACCTTCGCTCAGAACCTCTGTATCTTCGAGAAGTAGGGTTTTCTCATAAGAATGCTCAGATTTAGGGTTTGAGGCTGTCTGCTTGAGGGTTTCGAAGAGGTTGTTTGATTTAAGGTTTTGAAGAGATTTAATGGCAGATTCAATGCCTTGGTTGTCTAATTTAGGGTTTCGAAGAGTGGGAAGAAGCAAGGCTGGAGGGAGAGCGGCAAGGAGAGATGGCTGGATCGAGGAGGAGGAGAGAGATGGCTAGATCGAGGAGGAGAGAGATGGCTGGATTGGAAAGGAGGAGGATGAGGATGACTCCATTTTAGGAGGAGAGAGATGACTGGATCGAGCAGATGGTGCGGCGAAGAAGATGAAGAGGTAATGTCAGAGAGAAGTTTCGAGAGAGAAATAACGCTACAGTAAGTGTGTGGAGTAATAGATGTAGGCGATAATGATGTAAAATGGGCTTAGGGTTGGTGTAGGTGTATGGGCTTAGGGTTGGGTTAGTTTATGGGTTAATTAGCAGGCCCTAATTGTTTTAATCCACTAATTAACACATCATTATTTTCCCTTATTACTAGCTAATTCTTTCTAAAAAAGGAAACAGGACGGAAATAACGGGACAAACCCAAAAGGAAAGCAGGACGGAAATAGCGGGACGGAGGGAGTATATGTTAATATTCATTTCCACAAAGCTAAAATCACCCGTGGAAAAAAAATACTACCACTCATAATTTAGGATTGTCGTTAGTATTTTAAACATACAACATAATTTAGCCTAAAACACGCTTCGAATTTAATTGGGTTAATGGGTTAAACTACCCAATTTCATAAGAAAAAAAATAAAAAATGCCCACCCATAATAAAAAAATAAAAAATACTCATACTTACAATTTTAACCCTCAATTATAACATGAGCACATGATCACTTTGATCATGTTATTCGAAAAAAATACCATGAAATAAATTATAACATGAGCACATGATCACTTTGATCATGTTATTCGAAAAAAATACCATAAAATAAATTATAACATGAGCACATGATCACTCTGCTCATGTTATTCGAAAAAAATACCATGAAATAAATTATAACATGAGCACATGATCACTTTGCTCATGTTATTCGAAAAAAATAATTAACCCAATAATAAAAGTTTTTAATATATTAAGGGTAATAGAGTCTTTTTGAGATAAATGTGGGTATAATTTATCTTTTTTTTTTAGTTGGTTATTTTTTATCTTTTTCTTTTGAATTAGGTCATTTTAGCACTTGCCCCAATTTAATTTATAGGAACTCGTGAATATTTTAAACTAATACTGTTACTATTTGTGTTTGCAATTTAAAGCTATATATATGCATCTTGTTCACAATTTAATAATTAACTTTTTGGTACGTCCCATTAAAAGTGGTCATTTTCTTAAAAAAGAAAACGTCGTACTGTATTTAGCGAGACGGAAAAAGTACCAAATATGACGGTGGCGGCGAGGATGTGATCGGTGTTGGGATGCCGAAAGCTGAGTGTGATGTAGTGTGAAATCGATGGTGGCGGTGGTCCTTTCTATCTCCTTACGCACTCACCAAATCCTACCTCATTTGTCATTCCCCTTTGGGAATTAAATTAAATAAAATAATAATAGTAGGTAATATTTGGCCATTTAGTGGTCTGAGTACGGATGGAGATCATTACAGTTTACAGGCTTTTCTCTTTCTCTAGCTATTCCCTCCCACTCTTCATTATCGCTTTATCAAAATTCAATATTTGCATCATTTATTTATGGTTGGAATCGGAATATATATATATATATATGTATATATATATATATGAAGGTTAACAAGGTTTGACTCGATATTAAAGTGACGTGACATTTAATTAAGAATAATTAAATGAGTCAAGATCGATTTATGTTGAGAGTAGATGATTGTAGTATAATTAATTCCTCAAAACCGATTTCCGGTGAGTGGAAAATAATTGTTTAAAGTATGTCACTTGATGAAGGAAGCGATGTGATTAAGATTCTTTAAAGAATTTTATGTAATAATTAATGTTGTTTCACATTAAATGTTGTAAGAATATCAATTGAGTATTTAAAATACCTAATTACTTCTTGAATTAAGTAATTGCATAAAGCCCGTACATATATTGTCCTTCTGCATCTAGAAGCTCGGTCCGAGCCAGTCAGCGGTGCTGCCGGTGTCCAATATATTTGTAATGAACACTTGTATATTTGTCTGTATTGAAAATAATAATAATAGTGATGTGTGAGTTGCTATTTCCTGCGGCTATAATAATGGGAAAGAATGATTGATATTGTAAGCAAGCATCAATACATTAAGGACACGTCGAGATATTCAGACACCGGCCAACTCTTACATTGTTGGCTGCCTTTTTCCAGTTCACACTTATTCTATTTCTAGAGCCTTATTAATGTCCACATGCATACATTCGTAGTTTCGTACATATTCTTTAATATTCTTTTTGACAAGACTGTAACGTGCTGTCGCTATTCAAGATATACATTCAAAATGAAGCACTCCCATAGTCCCATGTAATATCACATACAAATAAATTAATTAGTTTTCTCGATGTCTGCTGAGGGGTAATATTATATATAACCCACACAAAAATATACAATAGTATTTCTTTTTCTAGATATGATGCCATAAAATATTTTCACCAATACATCTACTAAAAGTTTATTAAAATTGATATCTAGTTTGTGACAAATTAAACGAGGGTGTTGGTGAAGGGAAGGGAGCTTGAGGGAAATCATCCAATCAATATTGGGAATGGTTGTGTGTTAGTAAGCATCTGTAAATAAAAAAGTGGGCCAAATATACTTTTTGGGCTTGGAAATATGATAGTAATAATTAGTATATTATAGTAAGGTAAGGTAAAGGTAAGGCCCACCAAGCATGTTGTTTTGCATGCGTAATCTTCAGTCACGAGCATTATCCTTATTTGTCCTTTGTGTTTATCCTCTCATTCCTCATATGTATTTGCAACCTCGACTAGGTGGAATTCACCTGTACAAGTACTTGTTTCTTTACTCGATATAGACCCTTCAAAAACAAATATATATATCAATAAACAAACACACAAGCTAGATATATGATAATTAATGGATAAAACTACCCAACTTTCGGTGAAAAATATTCATTTGAAAATAAAAAACTCATATTACACCGTAGCATGAGAAATTTTCTCATGTATTTATATAATTAAAAATATTTAGTAAACAAATTACACAAGCACATGAACAAATTTCATCATGTGCTAATGTTAATGTGTAAGTGTATATCTTTCATCTCTTATTTTTAATTACGTATGTTTTATCTTTTACTTATCAAAATTGATATTTTAACTTTTACCCTATACTATTAGGTGATGTTTACTTTGCATGATATGATTGATTAATTAAAATAATCCAAGTTAATCTAGTGTTTACTTTGAGGTATAAATGGTGGATTACTCAATTTTGAACTAATTTAATAATCTTATCTTTCAAATAGTCAATCATATATTTTATCAATCTAATTGATCACTCAAAATAAACACCACCTTATGATAGTTAATTAATAATTGTTCATCAACAAAAAGTGTACTCTTATTATCTATTTGAGTTGTCTACAAAGAACGTGCTCTTTCATTTCTTGCTATAATGAAATTGGTTTGTGGAAAAATTTAGAAGTGAAATATGAGTTCCAATTCCATATCCATGTTTCCACGCCTCAGATTTTCTTTAATCCTTAAAATGTTTCCTTTTGGGTTTTAAATTAGTAGCTTTAAGCTTTCCAGGTCATGGACTAAGCTTCATAGCACGCTCGAATTGTCATTAATTAGTCCAATCAAAGACTAGCTTTTTAAATTTCCTTGACAAGTTATGCTAGGTTACAATCTTTTCAATTAGAACTTTCCAAGCATCACGTTCATTATTCATTAATATATACATAGGTTAGCCCCCTACACTCTATCACTTAAAAGTAGAAGATAATTAATTCCACTTTTGTTCATAGTGGCCCTCGACCTAATAACTTCACTTTTTCAATACATTCGATTAATTTGACATAATTACAATTTACACATGAATACAATTCTTCTATGTTGCGTTGCACCAATACACATCACGCGTACAATGAACCAATGATATATTTATCATGTCTTCCACTCATGATAATATATATAAAGTACAAGAAATCGAATGCAAAAATTAATACAAAATGAAATTTCATAAAGAGAGTATGGGGGTGGGGGAGGCCCAATCTATATATATATATATATATATAGGAGTTATATATATATATTATAATATTGTATGATTGAACTCCACTAATAAACAAGAGAATGATTCCATGCAAGTTGGAATGTTTTGCAAATGAAATCATTTTTGAATTAAACTCACGCATGGTTCAATAATAGTACTGTGTAGGCCCCTTTTTCTCTCATTCATACAAATCGGCTTCATATGTTTTTTAAAGAGTTTGTCATAGGCTTTTTGCATGCTAAGGAAGTAGTACATGGAAACACTTTGGCCGTCCAATACCAAATTAATTTCTTTAAAGTAATTAAAGAGAGTTTCAGTAAAACAAAATAAGATCATGTCGATCAAACCTTTTCTGTCGACCGTTTGCTTCAACTTTAAGATATATATTATCATCATTATTATTATTGATCAGTTCCGCATTTGTTTTGTAACATTATGTTTTTTTTTTTAATTTCTTTGAAAAGTTAATCTGATTGATGTGGCATACTTTTCAATGTAACTTCTTGGACAGCATGTATATGCATATTGTATTAATTAGAATTTTACATCGGATTTCTTTTTTCTTTAATTAGTTGTTTTGTATATGTATATATATTACATTTGTAGGAGGATAGGGTTTAGTATCATTATCATTGTTTTTGTCATTATTATTTACATTAATCTTTTTGTGACAATATGATCTAGTTAATTTCTTTTTATAATTAATCAACTGCATGTTGCTGCAAGCAAAATCAAGATTGTGAATTTATGACATATTCCGGGAATGGACAGGATGACAACAACACATAAGTATATCAAAGGAGTGCTTTGATAAAACTACATTATTTTATCTGTAACATCATTCTAGCATATTGAATAAATGTTGATGTATTTTTTTTTTGAGAATTAATGGTGTAGTTACAAAAAAAAGAAAGAAAGAGTATATCGGGTCTAACTGTATGACATCTCGTATTGCATTAATATGAGAGTGGTGCGTGTCATAATTAATGATTTAAGATTCAATATAAATATTTTCCTTATATATACCTTAAATCTTGAATTCTAATCATGCATGTCACGTGTCAATCTCGTGTTAATGCAACAAAAATGTCACATGATTAGACAATAAGATATCTCATTCAACAAGTAATATATAGTGTTTTGATTGTAGTACTGTTGTTGGATAAACATGCATGCATCAAGGGTTTAGATGATAGAAGCTAGTTTCACTACAAGAAAAAAAAAATACTATATCATCACTATCAGATTTTTATTTAGAGAAATAATAATAAAAAGTCATGATGAGCGAATAATTTTATCAAGTGATAAAATTTTAATTATAAATTTTATTATATGTTTTTATAATTAGTGAAGATATATGTGCATTCATTAATGCTTTTGTAACTAAATGTCTTTTTGGTTACAGTGTTTACTCAATTAATCAATATACACGCATGTACAATGTATATTATATAACTGTATATGTGTGCAATGAATATAACACATGCAGCTGAAGTCCTATAAAAAGGTCATGCCATATATGCACATTACATATACCTGAATTTCTATATATATATATGTGCTGAACTGTATATTTGAAGAAAAAATCTGAAAGAAAATGTAGTAGGAAATTAAAGGCAGCATAGTGAAGAAATGATGAGAAATGCAAATTAATTAAGCGAAGGCTAATTGAAGCTTTTAACATCTGGTGCGTAATTTCTGTTGATGATGAAGTTCAATAATTCCAACAGAAAGACATGCACATTCCATGATTACACAAACACACGAGTAATAAATTAAGAAAGCGAAAGTAATGAAGGCTCTAGAAATGAAACGTTCATCATTCATTTGGGTTACTTGGATGGAAGTAATTCCCATAGTTGACATAATCAGAACTTGAAAACCCGCCGTACTGAAACTCTTGGGGCTGCTGCTGCGGCGGCGGCAGCTGCGGGACTGAGGTCTGATCATAATAATTAGCCGGTGACATGTTGCCGGAATAATGAGGATTACAGTCATATCCCAAGTGCTGCTGCTGGTGCTGATGCTGATGCTGGAGGTTGTTGTTGTAAAGAGCTGAGGTTATATAAGGCAATTCAGCATCATCGTTGCTGGAGAGCAACTGCGCGTACTGCTGCAGGCCAGGGAATGAGTTGTGCAGCAAGGGGTCGACGGATGAAGGCGGCGGCGGCTGTGAGGAGGCGGCGGGGCTGAGGTAGTGGAGGTCGGACCTGCCTTGGACGCGCTCGGGGAAATTGAGCTTGGCTTTGGTGCCTTTGAATTTGAGGGCAGCTTCATCGTATGCAAGGGCAGCATCCTCAGCTGTGTCGAAGGTTCCCAACCAAACTCGAGCTGCCTTTTTTGGGTCTCGTATTTCAGCTGCCCATTTCCCCCATGGCCTTTGCCTAACTCCTCTATAGTGCTTCTTCACGCTTCCTTCATCATTAATTAACATTTCATCCCATACTTAATTACTTACCTTTATTATTTAATTTAAACAATTGCCATTGCATTTGGATTAGATGAAATTAAACTTGAAAAAACCATGTTTTCAGACAATGGTAATGGTAGGTGTAAAAAAGGGTTTTAACAACACAACTCTGACCAAACGTATGCTTATTTGAGAAAGAACAATTCCAATCCCATATTTTAAGTGGCAATAATTATTCCAAATACGTGTCGGCTTCACTTATAATTACCAACAAATAGTAGTCCATGTGTATGCATATGATATGCAAGATTTGGCAACCTTGCCCAATTCTGATGAGAGAGATAAAGAGATAGAGATTAGAGATAGAGGTATCCACATCCACTGATCCACACTAGTAAGATACTGCTTTACGGAAAGTAACATACAATGAACTTGGCTAAAGCCTCAAACACTAATTAAAATCTCTGCATTTTCCTTTCCCACTATTCATCTTTTTCAACTCTCTAATTAACTTGACAACTACGTTCACTAATTTATTCATATATATAATTAACCACAGATTGAATACCAAGTGTACAAGGAACAATACTTGCCATTCTTAACAAACAGATTTAGAAATTCATCTTTTAATTTGAAGCACACATTAGAAGACTTGAATAAGAAAAATAAGAAGAGGGGTGGCTTAATTTAGAGGTATGTAAGTATATTTATACGATGGAGTAGTTTACCTTGACCTTGATGAGCTTCTCGAGTCTCCGGAAGCGGCGCGGCGGCGGCGGGTTGGCCGTAGCCTTCGCCGCCCAAAATCCTAGTAAGGTCAGAAATTACGGCGGAGGCGTCGCTTTCACCGCCGGACAAGCCGCCTTTCTGCGCCGACGCTTCCATTGGGAGAGGCCTCTTTCCATGCCTTCGATCCACCTTGCTTGATTTCTCTTCGCTTCTTTCGCAACAATAATTTATAGTAATCCAAACAAAATCTAATATTTTTTCATATATAATTATAAATTTATATATCAAGCTTTTCTTTTTCTTCTAAAACATATCTAGAATTCCTTGTATGTAAGTGTACACGTTGCTGTCAAGATCAAGTGTGTAGACTTAAGGGAGGGAATTGCGATTGCGACATGAAAGGGTGTCTTCTTGTGAGAGTGAGATGCAAAAAATTGAAGGGAAGGAAATAGGGCTGTGAAGCAGGGTTTTTATTAGCATGTGGGCTTCTTTCTTTCTTTCTTTTTCTTTTCTTTTTCTTTAAAAAATCATAATAACCATGGGGAATATTAGTAGCGTGGCTTTATGGGAAACAAAACTGAAAAAAGAAAAGAAAAATCTTGCAAAAAGGAAAGAGAAAAAGAAAAGATTTGATGATAGAAACTGAGGCTAGATTTGGGGTTTAAATAGTGTGGTGGGGGTGAGAAAAGTATGTTTGGAGATGAGATGATAGTAGGAAGAAGACATAAGAGATATACACAAAGGTTGAGTGGATCTGATCTGAAGAGGAATTGAGGATGGAAGAGATAAAGTTTTTAAGGTTAGGAGTAAGAATTCAGATCTGATATATACCTAAGATTGGCCATTTGTCTTGATTAGGAGATGCATGCTACACATCTGGTGCTGCCACTGCTCTCACTATTTCTTCTATGTATATCTCTATTTTCCTCTCTATATAACGTATGTTCACACTGCAAATCTACACTATATATATATTTATTTATTTATTGTGTGTGTGTGTGTCTGTGTGTTTGGACAGTTTATTTTGGGGTGATTATGAAAATGGTTATGTCGAGTATTTTACTGTAATTTCGCTACATGTTTTTATAATTGTATGGTCCAAATATAAAACGAAAAAAAAGAAGAAAGAATAGAGAATTAGAAAGAAGAAAGAGGAGCGATGGAAGATTTGGGGTTAATATATGTATAATTAAAGTAAGTCACCAACTTTAATGTGAGGTTTGCTAAGAGGAAATATAAATGCCGTCAACCATATGTAGATATTTTAACTTAGCTTTTGATTTACTAATTAAAATAAAAGCCATGGGAAGATAATGGGTTTGAGATCTCCATTACAATCATATTTAGGTTACATCTAATATTGGAATTAGATTTGGAAAAGTGTCGACTGAAATGTTTCACTTAATTTTCTCCCAAGTTTTATGTTTCATAATTAAAATTTAATTTATTTTTATAATTTGTTTTTAATTATATATATATATATATATATTAGTTTAATTTGAGGCTCTTCAATCCATACAAATAGCGTACAAGCAAAAACACATTTTATAGTAATAGAATAGTAAAACATTTTATAGTAACAGAATAGTGATGGAAAAATTTTCCGTTTTTAATTTTAACAGATTAACAACGGAATTATTATGAAATTGTTGTTCAATTTTAATAAAGGAATAAGTGACAGAATTATCTGTTATTAAAATTTCGTTACTAAAATTGAAAAAATCATTCTAGAAACAGAAATTTCGTTACAACTCCGTTGTTATATAGTAATTGAATATATTCCGTTGTTAATTTTTTTAGCAACCATCGATATTACTATCGAATAAATCTGTTACTAAAATTTTTAGTAACGGAAAATTTCGTTGCTAAACTAATTTTTTTGTAGTGGTATATAATTATTTTTAACCTTTACTATTACTTTTAATTAACTTTTAAAGTTGATAAATGTAAAAATATAATTTTTTAAATATTAAAAAATTCAAATAATTTTTAATTATATTAATTCATTATATAATAATTGTGGATAATGAAATGTGAACACAAATGTAAACAATCAATTCCATCCTGTCCAATTATACCAAATTATATTGGGATAAAGATCTGCGACAAACATAATAAAACTAATGCGTCTACAACGAATGTTCCTTATAAATATTTCTCTCACAACTTATATTCACGAATAATGGTTCATTTTTAACAATATCATTTCTTATTACATGGAGTATTATTCATTCAACACAATTATAATTTATTTTAACAAATAATTATATATTTAAAAAAATATTTCTTCGTTCCATTAAACTTGACACATTTTTAAAATATTAAAAGTTATTCATTTAAAAAGATGTGGACCCTACCACATTTATCACTCTTACACTATTTTATACACTACCTACTAACCGTGTCTAAAAGTTGTGTTATCTTTATTAGGACGGAGGGATTGCATTTTAACTTAATGCATATATGCATACAAGTTGTGAATACATTAAATAAATGTCGGATATAAGAACATGTTCGTTTATACTCACTCCGGCCCATTTTACTTGACACATTTTATATTCATATAAGTGTATTATAATATAAAACGTGACAAGTAAAATGAGCCGGAGGGAGTATATACAATCAAAATGTCTTTTTAATACACATAATTATTTTGTTTGTTCTACTATCATGCCTTTTCTTCTGAAAATTGTAAATCTCTAGTTCTTAGACCAAGATTCATTTTTTATTTGAATCATTTACTAAATAGAAATCTATATGATTTGTGATTTTCACAAAAATATACTCATAAATAAGTATTCTCTGACAATCTTTTATCAATATTTATGGATTAAATAAATTGGTTTGTAGTAGTACTAACTATGATTTATAACGTAGCCTGTTTATAAAGATAATATAAATGACTAAATATATTTTATAAGAATAAACTCTTTTTTATATAAATATAGGGACCACACAAATTATACGGATACCACTAAATATAGATCATGGTTATGTAATTTCATTCAACAATCCCAAATATAATTATACAACAGTCAGGAGAAATATTGTTGGCGTCCTATTATTGCCTATAGATACAAATAAATGTAGATCGTGTTTATGTAATTCCATCTCGACAGCATATGTACAATTAAACGACTAGGTGAGGGTCAGAAATGATATTATAAGGAACTAGATTGCAATTTTTCTCGTAATTAACAGTTGATGTTTTCTCATCATTACAAGAAGAAAGAAAATTAAGAATTTAGAAGAAGAATAAGAAGACGACGACTCATGATTCATCATCATCAATTAATAGGTCAAACTCAAACTTTGAATTTTTAATGACATTCTTTGGCTGAACTTTTTGCTTGTTACCAAAACATTCATTCCACTATATATATATATATACAGTTTATATATAATTACTGAATCTAAAATCAATACTCTATTATTGAAAACTAGTGTATGAAAGAGCAATGGTGCATGTGGTTATGATTTAAAATCTAGTAAGACAAAATTAAGACAGAAACAAAATTAAATTAATATTGAATTAAAGATGCTGATTCAATTAAATCACCGCCTCTAACTATTCGAGATGGACGTGTTTGTATTATTATTAATTGAGGTCAAACTAAAGAAAATGTTCGTTGCGTATGAAGTATTTGATATTTACGAGGTTGAGTATGGACTTTTTTTTCAAAGATAATTTTTACCCCACACAGTATGATATATACGCACCAAACAAGAAAAAAAATTAATGATTAAATTATAATCAATTAAGTAGGGAATAGACACTTTCAACAACATCAGTGTTTAATGTGGTTGCATTAAAAGAAGAAGAGAACTCACAAGCTCCTACCAATAAAATCGTTATACTGACGTTGTGCATGATATTTATAGAAGATTAACGTACGAGACCAAATATCTTCATTTGTGTTGCCGTTTATAAAATTTAATATATTAAAAAATTATATGTATGTATTAATTTAATGGTAAAAAATTAATGTTCAAGAGTTTTCAAGTTGGAATCCTCAATTGCACGGTATGTGAAATTGAATTTATTTAGGATCTTAAAAAATTGTTAGATTGACGATATATTTTGTGCGAATTGAAATGGAAAAGAGTACAGTCATCACCAGTGGCCGATTTAGGAATGCTAGGGTGGACTGAAGCACCCCACCTAATTTTATTTATTTGTTTTTTTTAACGATAAATTTTTAACATAGCACCCTTCGTTGTGACATGAATAGTTCTGATGTCATCTCAATCACTCAAAAATTAGTCGCATTGAACCGCCAATTTTGTTCGGAGCTCGACTCGATACCAAACGAGCCGAACTTGAGCATGATTGCTCAATAATTTTATCGAGCATTTATCCGTTTTAGTTTGTTTGTTCACGACCTCCGAATTTAATTGAGCATTTAATTAGTCGAACCTTAAGTTAAAATAACTCATTTTCTAAAAATAAAAATTTATAAGAGCTCGAGTTGATGCTCGAACAAACTCGAACTCGAGCTCAAAAACTATTAATATAAATATCAAACGAGCCGAGCTCGAGCTCGAAAACAATCTCATCGAGCATCCCACGAACCGAGCTCGAACCGAATTCAAACTTAATAATTATATTTCGAATCGAGCTTGATCAATATATCAAAAGTTCGAGCCGAGCTCAAACATCCTAATATTCTAAACGAGCTGAGCTTAATAATAGCTCGTGAGCAAATATAGTAAAGCACCCCGAATTTATTTTTTTTGCGTCCGCCCTGGTCATCTATATGAAAATCCTCTGCGATATTCTTAAATATTCGTGTTCGATGTTTAGGTATAATAGTCGTAATAATATTTGAAAATTTTAATCATTTTCTTAATGCAATATTGAATTTCTAAATCACACATTAATGCTCAAGCTACCACTAGTAAAACACATATTTAATCTTTTATATATGCTTTATAATAATTTATATAATTGGCATATATAGCTCAATTACAATCATGAATGCTAAGATGGAGCTTATGCTTTTCCCACGTAAACCGCTTCCTAACCTTGAGTTTCTGCTTAATTAATATATTCAAATATGACTCTACAGATGAACCTTGAGTCAAGTCAAGTACACTTTCCACCTCATTAAAGAAATATATATATATATATATATATATATATATATATATATATGTGTGTGTTTTATATCTTTTTACGAATCTATGGATTAATTAAATGCTTGCAACAACTCATGTAAAATAAAAGAAATTTATGATTTATTGATAGCCTGTTACTTATCAATTAAAAATCGATTTAACATCAATTAAGTTATTAAAAAATAATATTAACGATAAATACTAAAAAAACAAATAAACGTGGTTTGATTAATGGAGCTTACAGTAAGCCAGATCCTACCACTATCGTGATTAAGAGGGTGTTTGATTAAGCTTATTTTAAAGAACTTATAAGTTTTTGGAGCTTATAAGCTGTTGCAAGAGCTTATAAGATGAAACTTATAAGTTGTTAAGGTGTTTGGATAAACGAGCTTATAAACTCTTTTAACGTGACATAGAATATTATTTATGTAATTTTGTTGCAACTTATAAGTTTATGAAAACATAAATTGTGGTGGAACTATTTATTTTTTTGAACGGCTTATAAGCTCCAGAAGTTTATTTTTACAACTAATAAGCTCTCAAATAACTTAATTTGTCAAACACTTTGAAAAAGCTTGTAAACTCCTAAACAATTTAAAATTTTTTAAAGAGCTTATAAGCTCAACCAAACACCACACCACCTAAGAAGGCTTCTATGAAATATGATAACATGCATGTACCTAAAGCACAAGTTAATGTTGGTTGAATATGATGTTTATTAATAATATATACTTATTTCTGATTTCATGCATTAAAGATTCTGTCATGTTGATTGGAATAAATTTTTATAATATATTTTGACTTTGTGTTAAAATATGTAGTAAGTGGAGTTTGAGAGTTGTGACCTAGTTGTATATATTGAGTGTAGTTTGGATCTCACTTAATTTATTCACTACAAAAAAGTAGAGTATATCAATATGTAACAAATTCATGTAAGGAAAATAAATTTTGTTATATTTGCATATCACATGTAAGGAAATTATATATTGTCACTTTAATTCTCAAAGATAAGGTGTCAATTTTGTAATTAACAAAAAAATTCGTATCTAATGTGAGGAAATAATATTTTCCTTACATTATACTATATGTGAGGAACCTAATATGACGAGTTTGTAACAAAAATTTTTCCATCCCATATAATCTTATGTAATGAAATGATAGTTTTTTGTGATAAAAAAATTTATGACAAATAGTCACTTTTTTGTAGTGTATTTTTAATAAAGTTGAATATACAAAGTAATGTGGGTCCACTTACTATAAAATAAAATTTTTGAAATGTAAAATCTTTTATGAACAAATTGAAATGACAAAATGTAAAGAACTTTCATTAACAAAAAAAGTAATTTTTAGTCATGATTCTCTAAGGAACTCGATAAAATAGTCCCGTAAATTCAGAAGATGTCTCCTCACAAAGAGAGTCACGTTGATCAAGCTCGAACTACTATTTACCAAAAACACAGGTATGTACAAAGTTGTAATAGCGTTGTGAGATTTAATTTCCGTTACTCTTGCTAACATTTAAAATATGTATGTATAATGTCATCATATCTGACGAAATATAGACACATGTTAATATGTTATGTTATAGTGTGAAAATTGAACAAGGAAATAAGCAAGCGTATTGCACTTGGTTAAAACTTGAAAGAGAAAACAAAGATATCATGAACATGTGCGTGAATATATGTACCAGCTTCCACTATATATATATATGTGTGTGAATCTCAATATTGAGCTGGACCCAAAACTCTGAACTAATTAAGTTGTCAGAATTTGGATTTTCTAATAAGCCCAATTTGGAAATGTTTCTGGAATTTTTATTTATTTACCAAAAAGAAAAGAAGAATTGTATAAATAAGAAACTAAGGATGCATGAGTCTTGCATGTGACTCTGTCATGATGAAATCAAACAAATTGCAATAAGTCGCACATGAATCGCAACCCCACCCCATAACTTAAGGTCTTTATGCACTAAGCCCAAATATCTTTCATGTTTATCCATTTATAGCATATACTCTTACCATACATATTCTAAATATTGGCATTTAATTAAACGGATATTGTATATACATTAATTTTTGGGATCAGATTAAGTGTTTTATTTTTGTGCTCATACTTTATGTCTCGCGATTAAATTCATCATACTAATTAATAATCTTTTAAGAAAATTAAATCTTTGTTATAATATAATAAATTAGAATTAACAATTATTTGAAATTTTTTAAATTATATATCCCAATTTCAATTAAATGAAATTAAATGTTAAAAATAATTATATACCACATCTAGGTGGAATGAACCCTAATACAAAGTACAAAATAAAACTAAATCATATAAAATAAAAATAAAAAATTAATTAAAATTTAGTTATATATAGAACATCAAGTATGGAACATAATTAAAAGTGGAACACTAAATCCCATTTGAAATTTCACTTCTCAAGAATCACGTTTAATATTAATTATAGCATATTTAAGTTGCAATATCCTTAAGTGAGTATGTTTAAGAAATTGTATAGTTATTTAAGAAAGCAAGAGTAGAAATATAGATAGGGCACGATGGTTGGTCTGAAAAGAGCCAAAATTAGTAGAGAAAGTTGATGGATCTATCTGTGCATATATAGGAAAAAGTCGTGTTTGGTCAGGTGTTGGCATGTGACAATATATCTATAACATTACAAATAATAATAATAATATTCATAATAATATTCATAATAATAAACTTAGGTTAACATATATATTGAAAGGGGGGGGTCACTCACTTTATTTCCTGCGTAGCTACTATATGTGCACATGCACGAATCACCACAATATCTTTGACTATCAATACAAGCGGCCACTCCCACCATTATTTATATATATATATATATATATATATATATATATATATATATAACGCATTATTTACTATTCATATACCATGTTACAAGTTGTAACACATAAAGGCGTCATTCCATATACATAAATTAATTCTCATGACATCCTCTCTATGTATGCATATATATATATATATATTAATAGTTGAAATTATATTAAAGTTAAATTCAACTTGAGTTCTAAATAGGGATCAGCTAGCCCTCAAATATCAACATCATCATAACACATGAGGTAGGTCACTACTTGACAAAAACATGAATTGATAGAATGCAAAATGAAATTAAATAAAGAAAAATGACGCAACTATAATCTTGTTCAAGTGGGATTTAATTTAAAACACTGATGGAAAAAGGAATAAGTTATTTCACTGTTTTTGTCAATGGCATAGAATAGATAGATGCCTACCAAACTATATATGAGGAATATCATTGTTGGAGAATATTAAGATTTGAACAATACCTAAAACTCGGAATTCGATATTGTTTGTAAATTAATATATAAGATGTTATTGCGTATACGGAATTTTGATCAATCAAGGTCTATTTTGACTAGTGAAGGCCATTTCAGAAGAATAATAATTAATATATGATGGATATAATTTTTCTCCCTAAACTTGTTTAACCCAATAATCACTTTAATTGTGGTTGCATCGATAAATCACATAAAGCTTCTTTCAAAAAAAAACATTTACAGCGAGCAGTTCTTGGATATATTTAAAATCCAATAAGATCCCCTATTGTATAACCGTGTGAGATCTCGTGTTGCATTAATACGAAACTGACACGTGATTATATGATTATGATTTGTGGATATATTATGACATGTGTCACTCTTATATTAATGCATCACAAAATGTATTCACTTAGGTAATTGAAGATCTAGATTGATTTCGAGTATATATCAACTGAAGTTGTAACTATACTAACTAATCAATGTTAAATTAGTTAAGCTCGCCTTTCCAATCTCATTTGTATGACATGAACTATCAATCTATATATGTATATATAGCAATTATGTAGTACTATATAATCTCAAAGTTTATGAAATTGTTCAACTTAATCATTGGTTTGGAGGAAACTTTTGTACCATTAATTTAATATATACTAGTATATCACCAACATCAAGTACTGGAAGATAATTAATATTTGATGCGAACATTATTGCTAAATATATATATCGAGTACGGAGTACCTCCTTCCATTACCTCAAGCCACTTTATTACTATTCTCATAATAATCTACGACAGTCATCCTATTATGATAAATGCGTGCATATTTACACTTGATGATCCTTAATTTGGTAGAACTCATAAAAAAAAAAAAATAGTTGATGTTTAAACAACGTGTAAAGCATGTCAATATTTTTAATTTAATATGTTTACTCACTAGCTATACATACTCAAATATGTTGTACTTTCAAAAGATAGTCTTTTAGTACTGCATTACATGGATCCTCCACCCGAAATACTCCACACAAAATATAATATATACACACACACATCATGTGATCCGATCGATATAATCCCAATTAGATTAGTCAAATTGGTCGGCATATATGATATACTATATATAACATGCATGCACGTTAAATACACATATGAAAGAATATATATATATATATATATATATATATATTACTTTCTGGAATAAGTTAAATAAAAATAATATAAAATTGGACGATGAAGTATATGACCGAATAATGATTTATTTATTAATGTATGAATATGCAGTGATTGGAATAGAATGGAAGGGTAGAGAAGAGAGGAGAGGAGAGGGAAACGGTCAAAGAAGAATAGTATATAGAGAGAAGCCAAATTTGCTGAGACTTTGTCGCTGACTTTTGTGGCCACTTCCCTTCCCTTTCCATCCCATCCCACCCCATCCCATGCACCTACAGTCGTGCTACAAACTACAAAGCTGCGACCATAACTAGCTCATTCATTATATACTACTACTTACTCTACATGCATATTTTCTAATTATATACTACCTCACTCCCACCTCACTTGTCTCGCTTTACATTTTGGGTGTCCCCCATTAGTTGTCTTGTTTCCTAAAAAGGAAAGAATAAAGGTGTAATAGATGGAGTTAATGGTAATAAAGTAGGTGAAAGAAGAAAAAGATGAATGAAATAGGTGAAAGAAGTATGTGAAAGAGGTAAATGAAGAAGATAATAAAGGGTGTATTGGTTTGCGATCCGAAAGCAAAGTGGACAACTGAGGTGGGACGGAGGGAGTATAAAACTTCATCCGTCCATGAAAAGTGTGATATCACGAAATCGTTGCCAATTTAAAAAAAGAAAATGAAAAATATATTTTTTTTTATAAGGAGACGCACAAGATATAATATAAATATAATTTAAAATATTGAGTGTTTTGTGGGTCATGTCCAAAAAATAAAAGATTACATAGTATTAATTAATCACACATTTTGGTTGCACTCTGCAAATGAGAGGTGTCGCACCACTGCAATATTTTCATAATGGTTCTGCTTTCGATCTCAACTTAGAATTCATGCATATATCTTTATATTTGTCAACTCAATTGTGTATCAATACAGTTATAACCATGCATGTACATAAATTATTAAACACTGCAAAAAACTATAACATCACTCAATCGAGATGAAAAGGATTTGGCAAACGCTACGCAAAGAAAATAAAAAAAGAGATGAGCACTTTCCTTATGAATTTGATGGAGAATTAGGGCTGCACTGGAGCCCATTAAAAATTGTAAAGGAAAGGCCCATTCACTATGTTGGGCAATGAGATCGTGTCATGATTCGCTGTTGCTGGTGTTTCTATAATTCAATAATCGGTGATCATAATTCGTGCAATGCAAATTTAGATTTGCATTTATTTGTAATTTTTTTTCATTTTCATAATCCTAAATCAAATTTCAAGGTATACGAAAGTGTATAAATAAATAACTTTATATTATGAGAAAATAATTGAGTGGGGTAGAGTGTAGAGATCAGAGTAGGGTTGTAAACAAATCGAATTGAATCGAATATTATTGTAGTAAACGAATCGATTTGTTATGAAATATTCGAATATTCGAATCAATTAAATTATTTGATTTTATTTTTTAAGATATTAAATAATAATAATTAAAAATATTAAATTTAAAATTCGATCTAATTCAAAAATTTTACTATGACAAAAATTAAAAATTATGTTGAAAATTATTTTTTAATATACAAAATAGACTTTACATTTAAACAATTATATGTAAATATATTTATATTAATATATAAATATGTTATTTATATATTTAATTGAATATTTACAAATATCAAATGCAATATCGAATCTATATATTCGAATTCGAATCACTAAATTTCGAATCGAATCGCAAATCAATTTCAACGTTTCTCATAAAAGAAAAGAAGGTGGTGTAATTTCGAATAGTAGTAGAGTAGAGGGGTCGTTTTACAAATACAGAAAATACAAGGGGATAATGGAGTAATAATAATACTTAATAAATAGAATAAGTGTGCGCAGAGAAGGGTAAAAGGGCCCTTGTTGTTTCGGCCATTGTTGTTGCGTTATTGTTGAACACAAGTGAAGTGAGAGATAGAGAGAGACTACGCAGATCAAAAGAGATCCATTTCTTCTTCCCATCTGCAACTATTCGGTACACTCTCTCGCTTTCACTCCACGCTTATGCACATGCATGAATTTTCATACTGTTTTTTCCTTTCTTTTTTCACTTTAATTCGTCTCTGTCTAGATAATTTCTTTTTCCGTGTTTATCTTGTTCATATTTCATCTTATAGGTACTTCATTTTCATCTTAATATCTCATTCTTTAGATTCATTATTGTTCTTATTACTACTTTTTGCTAAGCGCGCCTTGATTTTGGAATGTTATTGGCTGCGACATTCACAATTACTATCATTCGGTTGAGTGTATGAGTATTGAGATATGGGTTTTCAAGAATCTAACAAGAAGGTCGCGTTATATGATTTAAATTGTTGTAAATTTCGTGTTACAACTAAGAGGCATATGGTGTGAGCAGTTGGAGTGAATTAGCGATAAAGGGTTTGGAGTTTTTCCTCGGTCTTTTGCTTTGAGTTTTCTTTCAACCTTGCTCTATTTCGATTCAGTTGTGGGAAATTGTTACTCAGGTGACAATTTATTTGTAGAACTGAGATGCCCAGTCCTACTTTTCAATTTATTCGGGTGACCTGCATCCTCTTGTGATACGTTTATTTTAGTTATGCACTCTGATTCCATTTCTCAAGTCATTGTAAGTGCATACTAAATGTTTATTAATGTAGCATATAGACTGGTGTTGGAGATTTTGATTTCTCTAATGACTGTCTTTACTAATTATATATCTAACACTTGACGAGCATATTGTCGATTTGTCAGTAAGCATAATATCCTGTTGGTTGGAGAGAAATGTGATATCCAGTTGAGTGTTTAACAATGTGTCTTTTCTCTATTTATCACATTTGCATTTGCTTTTGATGGTTTATTATGCAAATCTTTCCATGCTATCTATGTTTCAGGGTACAGGCAACATAGCACAAGGCCAGCCTTCAACCCAACTTCTACTAGAAATTTATTGTGGTACAGTACATCTCTCTCAACCATTAAAGTAAAGATGCAGAATCAGGATGGAAATGTGGTGGAGCCTGAAACAGAGACCATAACATCATTACCAGCCTCTGAAGTCAATGACTGGGAGAATTATAGGGATGATGAGGTTATGCAGCAGCAATCTGCCATACAGGCAGAGGAAGCTGTGAAAATTCCATTTGTTGGTGACAAGGCAAGGGAGCCCCTAATTCTTGGAAGCAATAATTGATAAGATCAATAATGAAAAGTCTATATTTCCTTATTCATACTGTACTCCACTGGCTGCGTGATAATATATATATCTTTCACTGGTTGAATGATGCTTCATAGTGTGTTATATTTCTGTAAACAGTATGTGCAATCCTCTGTTTTTTTACTAAATGAATGTAGAATGCCACTTAAAGTTCCTCAATTTCCTTGGTTTAGTCCAATCAAGATGTATATTTTGTTTTTTTAATTTTTGCACAACCTTTTTGTGAGATTATTTGAAGTCATTCCCTTTTGTCACTACTAATATAATTTATTGGCCCGTCTCCACAGTGATCTTTGAAAATCAATATCTCGTGATGAAGCATTTTTTATTGCTGATAGATATTAAGCTGATTTTTTACATTCCTATAGGCTACAATTTAACAATTGGACTTGACGTTTCTTATTGATTCTCAATTAGTGACTTTTGGAAGTGCTTTTGCAGGAACCTCTATCATCTTTAGCAGATGAATACAAGTCTGGAAACCCAATTTTGTTGGAGAAAATTAAGGTTCGCTTAATTTGTTAGGCACTATAGCGTTACATGCTTCTTATCCTCAGTGCTTTAAATGTTAAAACCTCTGCAGGTTCTGACCGAACAATATGCTGCCATCAGGCGAACACGAGGAGATGGGAATTGTTTCTTCCGTGGCTTCATGTTTTCTTACCTGGTAAGTTTGGTTGTACATATTCTTACAACTTGCATATAATTTTATTGCTATGATTGTTTTCCCTGCCAGTACTTTAGGTACTAAAAGATTTAGCTCACATATATAGGAGCATATTCTGGAATCACAAGACCGTGCAGAAGTTGATCGCGTTGCAGTTAATGTGGAACAATGCAGGAAGACACTACTCAGCTTGGGCTATGCAGAATTTACTTTTGAAGATTTTTTTTCGGTACTTATTGACTGCTTTGAATTGTTTACGTCTTCTTGGTAATATTATAAATGAGTCAGTCACCTGATATTGATAGGTGAATGTGTCTTATTCACTCTTTTGTATAGGACAAAATTCTTAAAGAGTGATGCATGTTATACTACAAATTATTAGCAAAAATTATGTCTTCATGCTCTCTGTTAGTAACTCTTAAAAGTTCTCACTTGTGCATGGTATAAATTATAAATGGATTGCTCAGTTCCACAATTCACATGCATTGTCGAAATTCTGCAAGTTGTAATTGGGCCAGCTTAATTTTGTGGGAATAACTTATTTTTACCCTATTGGTTAATATCCAGAAGCTTAACTCCAATCTATATTCTTAATTTCAGCTGTTCCTTGAGCAAATTGAAAGTGTTCTTTCAGGGAAAGAAGATTCAATAAGGTTCAGATGATATATTGCTTATTTGTGATGTTTCTTAGTTACAACCCGCTTTCAACTTTTCTTCAATGCCTAATATTTATTATCATGGTCACAGCCATGAAGAGCTTCTACAGAGAAGTAGAGATCAGTCAGTATCAGACTATGGTGAGTAGGAGTGATTGAACATTGAACATTGAACATTATGAGGGTTATATAAAATACGCTGCTTATGATTTTCTTTTCTTTCTGACTGTTGGTCTTTCCTAGTTGTCATGTTCTTTAGATTTATCACATCTGGTGAAATAAGGAAGCGTTCAGAGTTCTATGAACCATTTATTCAAGGATTAACTAATGCCTCGGTCGAGCAGGTATGTTTTGCATTATGCAAGCTGCATCATAGCATCTGTAACATGCAACCTATATTGACCATGAGACCCATCCTCCTCCCAAATCAAGCAACTTCCAAACTTTTGTTGGTAGTTCAGAAAGCTTCTTCTGTGTCTGGAGTTAGATTTACACCATGGTTACACATAGATGTCTAGGCTTCACAATGGACCTTAGTCTTTTTTGCATCTCTGAACAGTGTAATTTTGTTTGCAAATTGCATGCCAGTACCACGATTTCTGCTGCTTACAGTCCTCTTTTGGTGTAGTTTTGTAAATCGTCAGTGGAGCCTATGGGTGAAGAAAGTGATCATGTACACATTACTGCATTGTCAGATTCACTAGGTGTACCAATCCGTATTGTCTACCTGGATCGCAGTCATGATGATAAAGGCAGCATCAGTGTAAACCATCATGATTTCACTCCAGTTGCACATGATCTAACAAATGCTAATACTGGTGATAGTGTGGCGAAACCATTCATTACCTTGCTATACCGACCCGGTCACTATGACATTCTGTACCCAAAATAACTTGTTTTTACCAGTACCTAAGTTGATGGCTGGTAATAATCTAGCTTGTGCGTGTTTGGTTGGATTATATTTTCTTGACGATGACTTTGTAGACACTAAGCAAAGTGCCGATGCTATCACTCCCTAATGAATCAGGAAAATATTGGAAATCAAACCTCTCTTTCATGTTTAATTGCAACTTCAGCTTCCATTAATTCTTTAAAGTTCTCTACTTATGTCTATGGCTCGTTTTTAGAAGCTATATTTCAAATTATATTCTTATCAAAATGAATTGCAAAATTGCAGAAACAGATCCATTAAGGAGTGTACATTCTTTCACTTCATAGGTAATTGGAGAGGTGATTTTTTTTTTTTATATATATAATGAATGGCATTTAGTATAATGATTGATAAATAAAAATAATTCAAGTTAATCTTGTGTTTATTTTGAGGTATAAATGATGGATTATGATTTTTGAACTAATTTAATAACCTTATCCTTCAAATAGTCAATCATATATTATCAAACTAACTAATCACTCACCCAAAGTAAACACAGCCTAAATTAAGCATCAGAATAAGTGAAAGTGAGGAAAAAGGTAAAAATAAGCAGAAACAGATCCTTAAAAGAGAGTGAAAAAAATTGATACAACAATGTCCATACATTGATCAAATGCAATGAGATACAACAAAAATTCTCTAGCAGTTATTACCGACTTCTCTTAGCAAATTGCCCAAAAAAATAAGAGAAGATGAAAGCAAGCAGGGACAAAAAGGAGGAACAAAAAGTGGCAAGAGGTAGAAAAAAAAAGGGATGGCCTCCATAGTCCATACAGCATATTTTGCTCTCTAGATCATACAACTCTATACATAATACAGAATAGAAGAACCAAACTCATCCAAAATTTCGAAGCTTCATGTCTTTGCTCCTTTGTTATAATAGCCGCACCAAAATGAATATACTCCAATGCTTTTTGGTCAGGCAATTGTCAATATTTTCCACCATAACAATGTTTTTTTTCTTAATCCCGGTAGTTACCTACCACCCCGCCCTTGCTGTTCTCTGCTTACCACACCTTAATGTACAATAACAAAATTTCAGGTACAATTATTGTCCCCTTTTCAGTTTCTACAGAAGTTAGTTGTGTCATGAGAACTAGGCGACTGCTTAATCTGAATCTTTGCCCGAACCAGAAGATGAATCTCCATTGAAATAATCATCCCCATTCAAACAATTTGATAAGGTTTCTTGATTGTTTTCCTCGGAGGTGCTGGTTCGAGTTTTTCCAGGCCTTGCTCGAATATTGGGACCCATTGGGAATGGGACCTGCATTTGGCACCCTATTGATATTAAAATCCTATATCCGTGTGAAAGATTTCATCGACACAAATGCAATATAAGCAAGAAGTGATTTTAATTTATGTCATGGATTTTAGACCTCTCACATGTATAAATCTCCATTTGACCAATAACCACAGTAGCAAAATACATAATACGTACCTGATCGCCTGCATTTGGACCATCTGTGTGGAAAAGAATAGGACGGCATCTTTTGTCCTCGTTCATCAAGCTTGAGTTCTGGAAATGTGCAATGAGGGCAGCCTTCCCCTGGATCCGAGCATATGCCAAAGATGCAACTTTTTCGCTATTAAACTTCTCCCATTTCTTTCCATTGAAAGTCTGGAAAGAACATAACAAAAACAACTTACTGAAATGATGCGGTCAATTCAATAAAAGCAATCTAGTATAAAAGGAATCTCTGCTATACCTGATAAAAATGAACTATAAGTGTAGGATCAGTCATGTTTATAAATGCATATCCAACATTGCATTTGTTCTGCAAAAAAAAAGGAAATGAAAGGATCAAAACAATATTATTCGGAAAAAAAAAAGTAAGTTCCAAAGTAAAATCAAACTTGCCTTAAAATCAATAGGTAAGTATATGAAATCATATGTTCCTCTGTGACGTTCATCAATTGCAGCCAACAGCATTTTTGACGTGTACCTAATAACACATGATTAAAGTTTAGGTGTTCTGAAGAAAAAATATGCAAGCAGCAGCGACAATCATGTCCATGATCTTCTTAGCTTATTGGCACAGTAAAAAAATCCCAGGATCATTCTTATAAGAGTTAAGAAGCTTGTACATGAAGGAACCCAAGAAGTTACTGGGTTATTACTTACTTGTTAGGAATGTTCTTGATCATAAGTGTGGTCCGCTTATCTTCACCATGTAAAATTCGCTCTAGATCAAGCTCAAACTGTTTTTTGTTGTCAGGTTGACTTGAGTTGCTATCATTTCTACGGTTTCTAGTTCGTTCAGTAGGAGAATCAAATGAACTCATCATAGGAAGCATTTGTCCTCTTGCAGGAAAAATCATGCACCTCTGATGTTGGGGATGCAGTCCAATATTTTTGGAAGGCATTTGCACATCCATACAATTTCCACCAGGGTGAGGGAAAATGTTGTGAGGGACAAATTCCAACGTATGTGGGGATTTACCAGAAATTCTCATGTTCCCAAGCGAGCCAGGATGAAACACAGAAGCAGCATCTGGCGACTCCCCTGCATAAGCACTTCGCATGTCCCAGAGAGAAGGATTGACAGAAGGTGCTGAACCCACGTGATGACTATTTAGAGAAAGAAGTGGATTCATCATATGAGATGGTGCTCTAGGTACTCCATGCATCTGTGAAGGATGAGCAGCACCAATGCTATTGACAAATGATGGCGAGTTAGGCCATAAAACAGACTGAGGTTGTTGTGGATGATGGGAATTACTCCACATGTAGTGGCGCCCAGGAGGAGGACAGCTCCCATTCCCAGAGGAACCATAAACTGAAGAGAATGAGTACGAGCAGATCAGATATTGAGACAGATTGGAAGTTACAGGATATATAAATCATTTTTATAACAGGGCAGTCCAGCACATGAAATAAGCAAGTCTCTATTTAGTGGAATTATCACTGTAAGTGGAAGGGTAAGCACAAAAATGCTGGTTTAGTTCAACAGGCTAAACAAAAAGTTTTGTGATGATGCAAACTCCGGACAGAACAAAACTAACATTTTCATCGTGATGCAAAACTGGGGTATCAAAATTCCAAGTTCATTTGTTCTGTCTTCTACTAGTTACAACAGAATTACAAATGATAAAAGGAAGTTCTTTCTGCATGCATTACAGATGGTAACCTATATAAAAGATAGAGAACTTTTGCTCAATAAACAAAAGGCAAATAAATGAATTAGCAAATACTCCCTCTGTCCCACTAAATTAGACCCATTTGTATTAAAATAATACACTCATCTACTTTTCAAATGGGTCTAATTTAATGGGACGGAGGGAGTATGTAATAAAAAGAACATAGAAAACTAAAGCTTGGTTTCTTACCTTCATTTAACTCCATTGACTGCCCATTAGAGCTAACTCTACGGAACTGCTGACCATCAATTATTTCTAGAGGCCGCGAATTAATATTTGCAGCTGTATTACTTGGAGAACCAAAAGGGTGCCCATTTGCTAAACCATCATGATACTCAGGAAGAGAATGAGGATGAAGATTCTGTGAGCTCTGGAGCTCAAATATCGGGTGGTTCCGCCGGTGACCAGCTTCAGCAATGCTAGACTGATTTCCACATTCAACTCTTACTAGAGATGGTATGCTGTTAGGTACACTAGATGATACCCCATGTTGAAACATGTTATCTAGAAGATGACCAATAGGACCTCCATTTGTCGAAATTGGGCCACGAACCGTTCCATTATCTGTACCAGACAATGTCCCCCCTAGCGAGAGTGGTCCTGCTATTTAAATATAACCATGTAAACGTTGTTGAAGAAATCAAAGTCAAGCAGCCATACACAAATTGAGAAATTATATTACCAGAAAATCCAGCTGACAGGTTATTGGAAGGACTATGTTGCAACAGAAAACCAGATTCTTCCTGCCCCAATTCTGAAGAAGAGGGCTGCATCAATCTATACATGGGGCACATTAAGCTATTAGATTTGGCAGAAAGCAACTATTGCCATAGAGTCCAGCCAGTTGGCTTTACTAACTAAAATGCGTAAAAATTTTACTTAACAGGTAAAAGTAACTGTTTAAGATTAGTTTCATCAAGGAAGCAAATGAATATTATGAAGGAAAGAGGGGAAGCATATAATTAATATGTGAAGTAATGCACCTTTGGGAGCTACCAAGTCCACCTCGTTCAAGCTTAATCTGCTTTCCAGCAATGTCACTCCTGTTCAATGCACGAAGTGCAGATTCTGCAGCTCTTACATCATAAAACTCTACAAGTGTATGATGAGACATGCCTGAAGTATCACGAATCTGCAAAAAATACTTGATGCTCAAAATAAATGTGAACCGAGTGTTATCTAATTGAGCTGCATCGAAGCTTTACCTCCTTAATTTCACCATAGACACCAAATATTTCATATAGTTCATCATTTGAAACAGAAGAATCAAGGTTGAAAACCACAAGGGTGCCCTGATTTACATCCTTTTCTGATGGATTCTCCTGGCACACAAATTTAGCAAGACAACACCTTCAGCAAATATTTATATGTACTTTTCATAGGCTATGGAAAAGCAACAGTAGAAAAGTAAAATTGGAAAAAGCAGATTTGCAGAAAACCACCTTAGGAATTGAAAAATGTATATCAAGTTTTCGACGCCTCAATGGTTTATTCTGGAGAGCTTTCATTGCTTTGCAGGCTGCTCTTATATCATAATATGAGATCATAACAAACCCCCTATGCTTGCATGCTGTATAAAGGGTACGGATGTCACCATATTGCTGCAATTAAGTTTGACAAGGAGAATTCATCAGTAACAAAATAACCAGAAAATTTTTTAACATAATCTGAAACAGTCAAAGTTGATACTGCCTGCTTACCTCAAAAAGTGTTTTCAATTCAGAGTCCTCAACGTTGCTATTTATATTTCTGACAAAGAGTGTCCTAGAAGGATGCTCACCGAAAGGGTGTTCCCCATTATTGGATCCAACAGATATTCCCAGTTGATTGTTAGAAATTAAATCGGAAAGTTCAGGATTTCTTTGAGAGAAGCTATCCTCCCCAAGTTCCAGTCCCCCAACACTGCTAAACAGATCAAGATCTTCCAGATCTTCCCCATTACTAGGTCTTATAACACCTCCAAACCCGGCAGTAACACCTGAAAGCAAGTCGTCATCATCAGGTAGAAGATTGCCAATAGTTTGAGCCTCAAGTTCTTCCAGAGATTCAAAAACTTCGTCTTCCTCATTATGGGAGGCAGCAGCATCAATGGATTGACCATACTGGCCATTGTTAGATGACAATTTTACTGCAGGATATAAGCAGATTCATGGTACTTATCATTAATTAGGTAGGAGTTCAGATAATAAAACACAAGTTAACGGACAAGGAGAAAAGAGAGATCATACAGTTTCTACTAAATAAATCAGACATTGAACTTGAAAAAAGGCCATTTTCAAACTGAGCACCCATGAGATTTATTTTATCTCCGTCAAAACAATAAGGCACTGGCTCTATGTTTGAATTAGGTCTAGAACCCAGAACATGGTCAACAGCGCTTGGCAAGGAACGGCTGACTGCTCTTTCTGCTCCAATTAAATGCTTTCCCAAGGCAAGGTTAACATTTCGACCACGACTGAGATAATAGTCAGGAAGAGCAAAACTGTTTCCCATATGAGAATCCAATGGGATTCTATTTTCCTGAGGTGATGAAGCAACACCTTCAGTTCTTAACATCCCATCCAATTTGAAACCTGAAAAAAGTACCAACACAAGTTATACCAAGATCTAGGATTTATGGCAATATAGCAATAATAACAAGACAGATTTATAACCATCATTTTTGAAAAGATTAGGAGTACTTATAATGCAGGTAGCTTTTCCATTGTTACTAAAAGAGCATATAGGCTACGTGCATTGATTTAAGAAAAACATTAGCATTTCTTAAGCAAATAAAAAATGAGAACAGAATGAATATCAAGATTAGCAAAACAAATATGAAAAGGGATTCAATGCACCCATTTATGCACATGCTATATGCAAGCCCACCCAGCCATTTACCCTAAAGTTTTCTTAATATCTTAGAAAACTTGGATTAAGACTCCAAGCTGACGCAAACTTGAACAGAACTCCAGTAGATAATTATATAACCATGCATAGTTCAATTTTTATAAATACAAAGCCATCTCAGGCTCATTGAAGGAAATAAATTTAACCTTCTAACTTATGATGCATTTATTTACCCACATGCATACCTTGATTTCATATAAAGAATAACATTACCACTCCACTAATGAGGAGAATTCATTGCCACTAAACAATGCCTGCCACCAAAGAGGGATGGCAATAGCAGACAAGAGAATCATTGCTGGCAAATCGAATTTGTATCAGACATCAACTAACCTCAGAAGTCACTATAGAATCTAGGACATCAAGCTGGCAAACTCTAGTCTAAAGCAATGATAACCTAAGTTTGTCATAGAATCTAGGACATGAAGCTGCCAAACTCTAGTCTAAAGCAATGATAACCTAAGTTTGTCAGAAATGGATGTATTGAACAACAGTAGTGAGCATTCAATATTGACGGAAGCTGATACATTTAAGTTTCATGCGACAGATACCACAATATATATCAAGAATTTCAGTAATATTTGGCTTCTCACATTTAATCGAGGTCATGCTGTAAGATGAAAAATCAGATCTTATACACCAAATAAAGTGATATTTCCAGGAAAAAAAATGTTCAGATGGATTGTAGTCTCAATAAGTACAAAATTTATCTGCATCTCCATCTCCATCTCCATCTCCATCTCCCATCAGTTATTTTCTTAATTTATATTTTCCACTTTATAGGACAAATAACAGTACTGGCCCAAGAGTCTTGCATTAAAATGGGAACATTCATAATAACTTTATATCGTGTTGTGCCATGAGCTTTAACGAAAGCAATTGGCAAATACTCACCTTCATAACCACCCATTTGGTCCATCTTCTTTAGACCAACCTGTCTCTGCAAATTAAAGAAGCAACAGATAATGTCTAGCCAATAGCATGACAAGAAAAACGATGTACAATGTTTGTGTGAATAAGCAAGATAAGTGTTATACAGGACTTCTTAACATTGTATGTGCAATCAATACCTCATCGGACAAGCACACCTCCTCCGAAAAGAATGATGAAGGAGAGAAACCCCGAGAATTCATCCTTTCAGATAGCTTGGCTGATCCTTTCAGAAAAATCACCCCTTAGCTTCCACCTAGCACAAAAACGTCAGTTCTATGTGGAAGTTAAGAAGATAATTCAGACAGGGCCTGCACGGGTAATTGGAAAAATGTTACATCCCAAAGAACAAAGAAAAAAATGAAAAACCAGACGCATAAATAACAGCATGACAAACCAAGCGAGAAGCCACCAGCAAAGAATGAGAATCTCGAGAAATATCCAACAGGAAGTATAAGTGTGTAGCTAATCAAGATTTTTTGTTAGAAGTAGAGCCAATTCATTGGAGATATTTTGTTGGATAATATAAGTTGCCAAAATTTGTGCCGTACCACCTATACTTCAACCAAATTCACATGATAAAAACTGCATTTAAGATCTCACTACGTAAGAGGTCATTAATTTATTAGCAAACAGCAAATCAAATTTTCCACATGAAACTTTCACCTGTCAGAAATCAACTACTCCCACCCAACCCAAATTGAATTCCTTAATGCAGCAGATCGAAGAAAAAAAAAAGATTGCTAAATTTCAAACTTGAAACTGCCATATATGTATAGATATATAGAGCGCCCTCGCCCATCAAAATTAATTTGACTAGAGCAAAATTCAACACCGGATCACACGGTACAGGGCTTTGGACAACAAAAAGTAACTGTTTTTGGTCTAAAATACCAAATTCCTCTTTAGATCAAACGAAAGCCAGCTCAAATTTTTTTTAGAAAGTCAAGAAAAAAAAAACAGAACTCACCTGTAAGATTACAGCAGCATACCCCAGAACTCAGAAGCAAAACAAGATATAACTGAAAGAAAAGAAGAGGATAAACAAGGAAACAAGCAGAAAGGACAAGGAAAGGATTTCAGTAAGACTGGAGCAATTGAGGGGGATAAAACAAAGGGAGAATCATCTCGGAATTTATGAATGACAAGGAAACGGAATAAATTGCGGCAAAAGGCAAGGGTAAGGGAGATTGAAGAAGAGATCTAGGTATCTGTGCCGTGCAAATAACCTCCTCCAAAGCTTCTTCGATGCCTTTCTCTCTCTTCATTTTCTCTTTGCTGTTTTCCCTACATTGCACGTTAACCACATGTATCATCTAAGCTCTCTCTCTCTCTCTCTCTCTTGTTTGAATAATTTCTGTATAAAATATGCTTATGAATTCTCTCTGTGTCTGTATCAGAACGAATCGGGAGCTTTCCTGCTTGCTCTGTATCTCAAGTGCCGCGCTTCCAACCGGAGATGATACTAGGTTCCGGCGAGGCACGGCGGAGATCCCGATCTCCTCCGCGCGCTCTCGAACACACAGAAGAATTATGACACCAAATTTAAGGACAATTTCTTACTGTAAAATAGAGGGAAAAAGAGGGAGAAATGTTAGAGAGAAGAAGAAGAAGAAGAAAATAGAGATCGGTTCTTATGGAGAACGAAGAGCGATGGAAATTGAAAGAAACCAAGACGATAATAAAATAGAAAGAAATAGAATTATACTCACGAAGAACAAGCAATCTTTAGCCAAATTCATTCCTTTTTTTAGTTTTATTTTCTCCTCCATTTTTCCTTCTTCTTCGAAATAAAATGAGAAAATATAATTTTTTTATTATGATTAATGTCTCACTCTCACTGTTTCAAACCGAACAAATTATTTATATTATAGTATTAAAGTGGCTGTTATCCGCTGCAGCACACTCTTCGTACACCGGCTATGGATATTGAAACTCGGTCGTCAATCTGAATCAAACGGTAATTATCTTAAGGAAACTCCACAATTAATACTCATGACATTGTAGTTATTCAATTCATTAATCAGATTATGTTATCATATAACTCCCTCCCATTTTAAAAGTGTCCAATTTCAAAATTTTAGAATATATTTATGACAATCTTTCAATTTTACCTTTATTTAATACTTATTGAAATTTGATATTATTTGTATGAATGTATTTATTATGTTATTAAATTAAGGGTATATAAGTAAAATTTTCATTTTATTAGTACGTGTGATTTAGTAAAATTGGACACTTATTAAAAAACAGAGGGAGTATTGTTTTAAAAGAGTGATTGATTTGTTAATCTTTCGTGAATTATGATTAATTTGTTATATTGATTGTTACGGTTGTATTGTCAATTAGATATTACTTTTTTCGTAATATTTAGCATCCACAAAAAAATTAACACGCAATTTAAATTAATATTTTAAAAGTAAAAACATTCTTACTTTTTAAAAAAGTGGTCGCTTAGTTAGATAGTCCAAAAACGGAACGTGATTAGTGTTAGATTATGAAAATCATTAATGCCTTAATATGTTAATGAGGTTTGTATGTTTTGTCGTGATGTCAGATGTGGGAACAGTTTTTTGGTATTATTTTGAAAATTTCGAGTGCATAAGATCAAATTTAATTAACTTTAGTTGCAAAAAGTACAAACATGCAACCGTGCACTTTGTAAACGTAAAATTAGATTGCTCTTAAATTTGCTATAGATTAGATTAGATTAGTAAGTAAAAAAAAATGGTAGGAAAATTTTGATTATATCTATTGAATCTGATCATATATCTAACATAGGGCACTAAATGACAGTTTGTTATATTATATCTTCACCCGATAATTATAAATAATGTATTTGGAGTATTAAAGTTAATATTGATATGCAATTGAATTTAATGATTTCTCATTTGAAAAAGCACATAAATGTTAATAAGAACTATTTTATTTTCACAGACCAAATAGCTAATGAATTATTTGTAATTGAATTGATGATGTTGGTCCCAAACGAGTAAATAAAAAATTTGAAATGCGGAATTTGGTGGTAAATTCATTTTTATAAAAAAATCAATCAAAATCAAACTTTCAGTTTGAGAGCCAAGTGCTCTTTCTATCGAACAAGATTTTACAATGAATATGAAATCTATAATAACTTGCTCGATTTTTAAGCTCTAGATATGAAAATATTTTGCTTAGAATACACGGGGAAAATATAGCAACTCTAACTATGAAACACTTGAGAAATGAATGTTTCACTGGATAAAACTTTGAGCTCGAGTAAGAGTTGATTTCTTGTAATTCTTGAGTCTTCCCGTTAGTTGTTCAAGTGAGGAATGCTCTCTTTTTATAGTTGATGTAGATCCGAAGTAGCCGTTGAGTGTAGCTGTTTGAATTTTGAATCTGATCTATCCGTTGAATTCTTCCCGTTGAAGTCATCCTTTTTGCCATTTTTGGTATCTGTCATTTTAGATAAATTCTACAATCTGCAGTTCTCCATAACTAAGTATTGACATTCAGATTTGGACCTTCAAGCTGGACTTCAGGCTGGGCTGGTCCCTCAGACTGAGACTTTCAGGAGATTGGGACTTCAGGTTGGGCTGGTCCTTCAGGAGACTGGGACTTCAGGCTGGGCTGGTCCTTCAAGCTGACTTCAGGGCAGGACCTTCAGGACAGACTTCAAGCTGACTTTCAGACTTAATTTTTCAGGCTTTAATTTTCAGGCCTGGTCCTTCAGACTTGCGCTATATAAAATTAAGTTTTGAAACCAAATCAAAACATAATAAATATCCCAAGAGATAATTAGTTGTGTTTGAATTTCTGATATAATTACGAATTGATAGAATGGATCCATTGATTGTAGTATGTTCTCTGAGTTTGAATTTTTGGTAATAGTAATTAGTAACATGCTATAAGAAATCAATCACATATGAATGATTAGGAGCATTAAAGAAAATGAAAGAAAGAGATGTAGGTTGTGGTATAATGGTGCCGAGAGTAGAGGATAAATCCTGAGAGGGAGCAGGTAGGCCGGTTGCCGTTAAGTATATAACGGCGTCAAGTGCGACACCCGTAGTAATCGGGTAAGAAACACGCGGCTGTTTACTAGTTGGATGCTTATTGGTTGTGGTCTTTATCTAATTAATTAATTAATTAGGGAAAGACCAAAAAGGTAATTTAAAGAAGAGTGTAATTAGGTGAGAGATAAGGGGCAGAGAAGAGGCAGGTCGAGTTTGGGTGAGAGGCTACACAAGATGAGCTGCCTTTAATTTGGAGTGGAGTGGAGCGGGCATTCAATTCTGTGCAGCAATTTCATACTCTCTTCCAATAAGCATGACACAAAATTTTTGAACACGATTATTAAAGAGAGTGTTTAAAATAGTGTAAGAGTGATAAAAATTATAGGTCCACACTTTCTCAAAGAGATAACTTTTACTATTTTAGAAATATGTCAAGACGTCCAAATAAGGGAATTGTGTCAAACTTATTGGGACAGAGCGAGTATTAAATATACCACTATTATTCAATTCATTAGCGCCTTTTTTCTCAAGATTCAATAATCTTATTTTGATCAAAAAACTCTCACAATTTTAGTTAAATTAGAACAATAATAGTGGATGGATGGAGTATTACTTAAAATATTTTTCAATATATAATAGTTATAAAATATTTTTCAATATATAATAGTTATGTGATGATGCTCACTCTTTTTTTTTTTTTTATCATGTATAGTATTTTAAAAGGTGTTGATGATAATAAAAGGTGCTCCTACCCATTTATATTTTGATTATATGCAAATAATTTAATCATACAGTATATAATTGCACAAAATCAGTTATCCGAATGATAATTAGTCAAGTGGGGATAAATTTGTAGATGGTTGCGGGTAGTGGACCAAGTTTTTAGTTTTGAACTTATTATTTCATCAAAAGTTTGTGACTGGATTTTATTGCGTCATCATTCTTCGTGTTATTTGTTTTGAATGTATCTCCCTTTCAGAAAAATGCAAACATTCTTTAAGAAGTTTCCAGATTAACCCACGTTTTCAAAAATTATTAAGAAAGACGATGTATATTAGCGTAGTTTTTGTACAGTGGCAGATTTTTAAAACTAAAAAAAGAAAAAGGAAGAGATAAAAGTGGGAAAAGGTAAGTAGTGTGAAGGGTGCGGAGCAGGTTTTTCATTTCAAATTTGTGGTATAGAGATTAGAGTGGAGGAGAAGAGCGAATAATGACACGTGTCAACGTACTAGAGGATACTTATCATCTTCTTAAACACTTTTGGCATATGTCAAATAGTCGGTCATTCCCACTAAATTTAACACAATTCTCTTATTTGGATGTCGACTAAGTTTGACACGTTTTTAAAATAGTAAAAGTTATCATTTAGAAAAGTGTGGACCTATCACATTTATCACTTTTATATTACTTTATACATTCTTTTTAATAAGCGTGCCAAAAGGTTTTGTGTCATGCTTATTGGGACGTAGAGAGTATTATTCTAGTCGTATATGGTAATTATCTGGCAAACTATCATTAGTTATATTTATCCACTTCTGTGGCCTTCTCTACTTGCTCAAATTGATCGGGTCGGGCCCATTGGGCCAAAACAGATGTCAGGCGAGACTGCTTAATCGCAAAATTGTCAGTTTAGTCCGGTCGAATTGCAATTTTTTGTTCGATTGTTTTGACCACTCTATGTTAAAATATTGCAAAATTTTTTAGATTATGTTACTTTTTACAAATGAAAAAAATACAACATGGTGTAATGAAGTACAAACCTAATATTGTTTTTAAGTTAAAAATAATTAATATTGTGCATACGAGTCATTGGAATTTCAATTGGTTTCCTTTTTCGGTAGGAAAAATTCATTCAATAATAAACTATACATAGGAGGGTGCACCGTGCAACCGATATTACTAGGAATACAAGAACACAATAAGGAGATACAAAGTGTTTTCTTTATTTTTATTCTTGTATGCTAATATGCAGGTTGAGACAATGAAAGTTGTCTTAACTGTTAGCACCGCTAAAACGTGGTCTAGTGGTGGTGCGGAAGATGGCCGAGACATGCGGCCGAAGCCGTGTCGAGGCATGGTGGCAAGGCACGACGTGACGTGGTGCATGGCGTTGCGTCGGGGAAATGTGAGTTGTCCTATTGTGCCGAGTGGAGTGACACAAGAATGGTGTGTGGGATGCCCGGAAGGCACACGCACCATTTGGTCGTGAGTTGGCCAAGAGGTGTCTGAGAGATGGCGCGAGCCTGGCACGGGGGTGATATGCGGGACATGGCCAGGTCCTGCCGAGGTGTGGTGCCGAGGCAAAGTGCCGAACGGAGAGGCACAAGGATGGCGCGAGAAATGTGCGAGACATGGGCCGAAGCATGACCAAGACATGGGTCGATACATGTGCGAGACATGTCAAGACATGTGCGGGACGTGGGCCAAGACATGGCCGAGTCATTGGGCCGAGGCCCGGTGCTGAGCGGAGCTGCATGAGGATGTGCGAGAATGGCGCGCGCCATTGACCGAGAGATGGCCAAGAGTGGCACGGGCCACTGTCCGAGAGCTGCCGAGAATTTATGCGGGCGCAGAACGCGTGTCACATGAGCGACAGGCGCGACACGAGAGCGCGCAGGCATGGCTCATGCCATGTGCGGACGGGCGCGCGCGAGCGTGGGCCACAGGGCGATGGACGGGCACGCAATGCATGGGAGCGAAGCGCAGACGAAACCAAGTCAAACACGGGCAAGCGGTTGGGCTAACAAACCCCGAGTTTTGGGGAAGTTGTTAGATGACCGGGTCAAGGCAACCCCGGATGGCGCCACTTGGTGACGAGCTAGAGTTAGGCCGAGATTTGAATAAAACCTTGTGATGGGGGACTTGTTCATCACATATATAAATAGATGACTTGAGTTGCACGCCCCTCTGGAATGCCTCTAGGCTCTAAGCGTCAGAATCAAGAGGGCGAGAGTTGGGTGATTGTATGTGCAAGCATTGGTTCTTTTTTATGTGAGTAATAAAAAAGTTGGGAGTGAGATATCCCGTAAATTTGAGTGTATCCCTACATTTATATTGTTCCGCTAGGTAAGGTTTGGCTCGATCAATCAATCCTCGGTTGAGAAGATTGGTCAAGGTTAAGGCCTTGACGCCGGCACGGGAGCAAAAAATTTAGGTCATCCAGTTAACCCATAACACTAACTAACTTGCTATGTCAGTTTTCCCGTATTAAGTATATATTGCTTTCACGTTTTGCTTATGAAAGAGTTTTATTTATTTTTATACATACATATTTAGATGGATAAACAAATCAATTTTCCAATAAGGTTGTCCAGTTGGATTTTATTACCAAGCCCAGAAAACGCGAATGAAAGCAGGGAAATTAAGGTTTAAAAATATCAATTATATCCTCAACTTTATATTCATCCCCTTTAAATTTTAAAAACTTTTATGTACCTGCCTTGTTTTTAATAAAAAAGTTATCCCTTATCATTTCTTATGGCTTAATAATATTTTCTCTTTTCCTAAAAAAAAAAAGCGTTTCTCCCTTATGTCAATAATAACCAACCTCTATTTATTTCTTCACCATATTTTTTTTAAAGAAGACGTGTCAAACCAAGTCACTTTGGGGATGAGGAATAACAAAAATAACTATTTTTACAGGTAAATAATTAACATGATGTGTCTGACTTTTCCATTACTGAAATTTATTCAACTTTAATTAACTCGGAAATGTAGACAACACCAAACCTTAAGGTATTAATTTATACCATGAGCATGAAATGATAAGATAAGTAGTCTGAGATTCAATGTCTAAATTAAACCGACTTTTTACTATGTTAGATCATACGAGATACTACTCCATTATCCATTTTTATCACTCCAAACAAGCACACTTATCCCTCAAAACCAACATAATCTTTATGTAGCGTTTAATTTGCATAATAATTGATAATTTCATATAATGAACAACCCTTCATGATCAAAACAAACACACTTACCCGATTTATTTTATTTCGTACCCTTTATATGAATCCGGCTTCTCATTCAATTGAAAAAAAAAAAAAAACCATATTAATGAATATGTCGTTTTTTTCAATATAAATATTTAATGTTTGTATGACGGTATTAATTTAGATTACATAATCGCTCCTACATCCGTTTGATATAATTGGTACAATTTGATATTTGAAAATGGAGTTAGATATTGATAATAATTTGTGATATATTCCACTATTTAATCTTCTGTCGAGATATACAGCATTAGATAAGATAGAAAATGGTTGTAACAATGAATTATAAAAATCAACATTGTTGACATCTGTGTCAAAACTCAAAAGCAACCCAAATTAAAAAGGAAGAAATCATTTTTCAATAATATGTTATATATAAAAAACAAAATTAATTATCATTTTTTTCTTACTAAAACTACTTCATTATTTTTTTATATTTTTATAATTTTAAATTCTTTTTATTGAAAAGTGCATAAGTTATTTGAATCATCTCATTTACTTTCATTAGAAAGTTTAAAAGCTTACACCAGTATTAATTAAATTTTAAATTTCAAATCCAAGTATGTTATAGAAACCAAAAAAATTAATTAATTATATAACAATTCCAGATAATAGGTATTGAACTTTCGTGAGTTTTGAAATAACCATTTAAAAAAATTGTTCAAGATCTTTAACGTCTAGGATGATTTGTTAGGGATAAATTATTTTGTTTTTTTACCGACATTGAATCTTTCGATAATGAACTTGAGATATTTTAATTGCTAAAGTGGATATAAAAGGCGCAACGTCCTTTTTCAGTTTAACTTTGAATTATTTACCAAGTCAAAATTCAAATTTTTTGTGTAAATTCGAATTTTACATTGGACTCGCTCCTTCCTTGGTGCCAGATTTATGAATACATATTTTTACGAATTTCAGGTTTTTGTAAACTTACCAATTTTAGATATCTCAATCCCGCCAACTCACTTGGTTTCGGTTAGCTCATTAGGTTCGAGTCCGTCGAATTTTTTTATTTCGGATTAAAATATTTTGATTCTAAATTTAATCCACTTGATTTCGAGCTAGTTCGGGGCCAAAATATTTATTAGAAAAAATTATTATATAATTTGTTTAATAATTTTATTTTGTAACAAAAAATATATTGTTTTCTTCAATATAAACATTTAACTTGTTACTAAATACACAAATAAGTATTATTTCACTATAAATTTATATAATAACTAATAAATTACTAATAATTTGACACAATTTTGACTTAAAAGATTATGTTTTTTCAATTTTTAAGTATTAGTTGTACTTTATCAGTTAATTGAGCCAACTCATTCGGTTTCCAGGATAGTTCTATCGGACTCGATCTAGTTATTTTTTGTTCGGTTCAATCAGACTTTTTTTTTTATTCCGAACTAAAATATATAGGCCCTAACCTAGTAACTTGCCTTTTTTGTCGATCTATTCATATCAACTGGTCGGTTTCAAGCTAAATTGACATCTCTACCCAATTTAACCTATTCTATTCGATATTGATTTTCTTTTACCAACGAGTACAATATTTTTTTCCAACTGTCTGTTTGTTAAATGTCTTGCTAAATTGGACTTTCAAAATGTATTGAAAAATAAAAGTAAAAGTAATAAGCCAACAACCTCTCTTCTACTGTATTAATGTGTTCAGTACACATTAGGTTCATTTTCAAGGACACATGTCCATCCATCATCGAAACGAAACCTTTTTCTCGATCATCAAAATCTCACCTTTGTATATAGTAATTATTTCTCCGCCAAACTTTATTGTGTTCCGAAATATTCTTCCCCAAACAAAACCTGTGAATACTAAATACAATAAAATAAAATCAGATCAAATCAAATAGACCTCTAATTGATTGTTTTAAAATAGAAGTTTAATTTGGAGATCCAATTCGTTTAGTCAAGGATAACATTAATTAATGTATCCTATGTTACGCCACCAAGTGGTTTAGAGGGCCCACTCCCTATCTCTAGTTAGTATGATAGTGCGGGTTAAATGTGGTTACGCGTCATTAAATATCAATTTTTTTAATTATTTTTTTTTTTAACTATGGTACTATTTTAAATTTAACTATTTGATGGACTCATAATAATAATACTAATGAAAAATAAAAAGAAAAAATACAAAAGTTTGACAGTAAATTGAAGCAAATAAAGTTGGTGGGATTCAACTTCATTTTAATACTAGATAGCATTTTTGTTACCCTTCACTTTTGTGTTACTTTAAAATATCAATCTACTATGACATTAACTTCCTCAAAACACAATACTCCGTTTGGTAGGAAGGATGAAGGCAAATAACACTAATAACGTGTCTTCATCTAGTGTTTGGTAGGAATGATTATTTATAGCAATGGCCCGTCATAAAAACTTGGCCTGCTATTAAAACACTGTTGAACCACTTATATTTATCAGCCCAATTGCTAGTGTTAAATTATGTGGGTTAAACAGTAACCCACATTGAAAATTACACCAAAGCTATTGAGCAAAAATCAAATAAACACAATCGTTTTTTCTTCAAGACCCTATCAAAATCCTCTAGAAACACAAGCAGCTTCTCACTCAACCCTTTCAAAATCTTTAAACCTTTTCTTGTTTTTTGTTTCGAAGCAACATAAAATCTTTCCCTTTCGAACGAGAATCTGGTAGCTTTCGACACAAAATCAACTTTAGGGCCGATGAAAATTGGGCGCAATCTAAAACGAAGAGGTAAAATTTTTGTTTTCTGTATTCTGAATTTGTAATATTTAGTGATTACAAATATTTTACTGTTACAAAAATATTCTTGCTTGAATATGTAATCTGATTTTGGGGGTACCGTATTTTAGGTATAAAAATTAGGTTTTTTTTGTGGTATATTTACTATTATATGTTTTGTTGCAGGAGACTGCATTTCTGGGTAAAATGAACTTTATAACAACAAATAATTCGAAGGATTAAGAGCTACGAAGGTATGTACCCAGAATCCTTATCCTTCCATGGTTCTGTTGTTGAGTTTGGGTTATGGATTGTTTCTATGTAATTGTATTTGTGGTTTTTTTTTATTGTTAGAAAACTGATTTACAGAAAATTGAGTGTTTCTATGTAATTGAGAAGGCATATGCTTATGTTTCTATGTAATTGATGGTGAAGATTTAGTTATATTAGGGTTGGTTTGATATGTTGTTCTTATGTGCATAATCCTGATTTTTTCTTTAGTTTGTTATTCTCTTTATTTTGTTGGATCTGCTGATGATTTGCATAACTCTGAGGTGATGTGTGGTCTGCAAAGTGACAAATAGTAGGTGCATTTGTTACTTGTAAGGTGTATTTTGTCAGTATTATTGTGTTTGTATGGTGTTTTCCATTACTCTTTTCACTTCTTAGGTGAGTTGTGGTCTGCAAAGTGACAAATAGTAGGTGCATTTGTTACTTGAATGGTGTGTTTTGGTAGTTTTATTGTGTTTGTATGGTATCTTCTAGTAGTCTTTCAGTTGTATTGTTGTTTAAATTCTTTTCAAGTTCATACCTACAACAATATAGGCAGAACAATAATAAATCTTGAAATGCATAAATCCCACCTAAACAAAATAATCTTGAAATGCATAAATCCCACCTTAAACACACGTACGTACTGGAACATTAAGCACATAAATAATCCCTAAAAACAGAATGATGAATCTGTAGTACTATGCCCAAATTCTACAAAACATATGATATGCAACACTACGAACACCTCATAAGCTTCATTCTTGCTATATACATTTTCACCCTAAACAATATATAAAGCACATAAATCATGCCCTAATTACAAAACCATATTGGAATCATCCACAAACACCTAACAAAGAAGATTAGAATCATCCACAAACACCTAACAAAGAACAAATCAGATTGGAATCATGAACAAACACCTAACAAAGAATAAATTAGATTGGAATCATCCACAAACACCTAACAAACCAAAAGTGTTATATGCATTTTTACCCTAACAAACTGAAACCAGAAGTGGAAGTTGCAGAAATCATTCAAATTTGAGCTATAAAGAATAAATGCACATAAATGTGTTTAATATAGAAGAATTACCAATTACAGTAACCAATCCCCCAAGTTGACCCCTGATTTTCAACGTACAAAATATCATTTGATGCAATATTTAAATGATAATCCTTATGAACCCCATTAAAATCAATGTTTGTGAACCTCCTATGTGTCTCTAATATATATTTTTTTAAAACTTTTATGAAGATTGTGTGGGAGCAATTCAGAATTGTTGAGTATATATATAGAGTAAAATGTCTAACAATTTATGCATGTGTAAAGAAGTTTACATGTGCATTGAGGAAATATTTGAAGAGACATTGTCGCAAATTCTCATCCTACTAACCCTTTTAATCCAAATTGAAACACCTTCTAAGAAGCGTAAGTTATTAGACAGATCATACAGTATGATTAACAAGATGCCATATCAGATCACAACCTTGAAGATGATAGTTAAACTAAGTGATTCTGATTGCATTATTAATCTTTGTATGGATCGTAACACTTTTGGTAGACTTTGCATATTGTTACGGGAATTAAGTGGTCTGACTGATGGGAAATATGTAAGTGTTGAGGAGCAAGTAGTAATGTTTCTTTCTGTTCTATCACACCACAAAAAGAACAAACTGGTTGGTTTTGACTTAAAACGATCCGGACAAACAGTTTCTACGTACATGCATATTGTGTTAAAGGCAGTGTTAAAACTTCACACATGTTTACTTGTGAAACCTGACCCTGTTTCTGAAGATAATACCGACTGCCGTTGGAAGTGGTTTAAGGTATAATTTTTGGTTAACAAATGTTTATCTAAATTAAATTATTTTGATAACATAATTCTAATACATATGGTGTTTTTATCTTTTTATAAAAGGATGCTTAGGAGCCCTAGATGGCACATACATTAGTATTACGGTTCCTGTCATAGATAAGCTCAGATATAGATCAAGAAAATGAGAAATTTGTACAAACGCACTGGGTGTTTGTGATCGAAATATGAATATTGTATACATACTACCCGGGTGGGAGGGATCTGCTTCTGATTCTAGAATTTTGCGAGATGCCGTTAATAGGAACCACGGTTTGAAGGTCCCACGGGGTATAATTCTTTAACTCAAGTCTATAATTAACTATAATTACTAAAACCATTGCTTTATAATTGTAGTTACTAAATAATAATTATTTTTTGAACATTTAGGAAATTATTATTTGGTAGATAATGGATATGCGAATTCTGACGGATTTTTGGCCCCATATCGAGGAGTTCGATATCATCTTAAAGAATGAGGACCAGCACGTGATAGAACTCAAAATGCGCATGAACTTTTTAATATGAGGCATGCCAAAGCGAGGAATGTCATAGAAAGGTGTTTTGGAATCATAAAAAAACGTTGGGGGATATTAAGAAGTCCGTCCTTTTACCCCGTAAAGGTTCATAATTGTTTAATCATAGCTTGTTTTCTATTACATAATTTCATTCGTTCTGAAATGCCTAATGATCCGATTGAGAGAGAATATGATGAGGATCGTGTGGAGGAGAATGGAGATGATGAAGGTGTGTATGTGGAAGCTACAGATTTTATTGATCTCATCGAATCATCTAATGCATGGAACAACACTAGAGAGAGCATAGCTCAAGCTATGTGGTTAGCATATTAAATTGTGGTATAAATTCATATTATTATCATTGATTGGTGTTTGTTATTTTGTGGTAAATGATTTCTTTATAACTTACTTTCCCAATTTTAGGTTTATGGATAATGCACCAATTGAAGCTGAAGCATCAAGTGCTTCCACACCAACTATGGTAGAACGTAGAAATGCGGGTGGGCATCGTATGACAACTGATTTTGAAGTGCAATTTCTTATTTTCTACTCTATTAGCCTTGTTTTGTTTGGAGTTATAATTGGCAAGTTGATGTAAGTAAATTAATGTTTTCTATTTTGATGTATTGTTTGTAACAGATTGTAGTATGGATTTCAGTTTGAAGTTTGAACTTGTAATTTCCTCAGTGGATGTTTAGTATTATATTGCAGTTAAGATTTGATTTGAGGTTGATCATTGTTTTGCCATATGATTTCATATTTTATATTGTTTTAATATGTGTAGTATGGATTTAAGATTTGAATGGTGTATGGTCAGCAGCAACTTATATTGTGTATGAATTCAGATTTTTAATATTGTAAGGTCAGCATTGTTTGTCTGCATTCAGACATAGGCACCACCGTCAGTCAAACCTGCATCAAAACCATGCTTCGGCTGTATGAAAAACATGCATTGGCTGCATCAATAACCTGCATGCTCAATTCAGTAAATCAGTCCCTGCATGAAGCTATGTAATAATGTATGGTCAATCGTGTATAGTGTATGATCGGTCAATTTTAGAAATTAATAGTGTGATTCAGTCCCTGCATTAATAGTGTAATTCAGTGAATCAGGCTCTGCATTTATTAAAATGTATGGTCAATATTTGAAATCCATATTATGCAGTGCACTTTATTTCGTGTGGCACTTGTGATTATCCCACTAAAAAACAACCATACTTCATTTTTTGTGTATAAAAAGCCAAGGGCATATAGTTTATCTTCATTTCTTTCGTTCAGAAACACTTAACAACCTTCTTCTTCTTTATCTTCTCAACTCAGTTTCAGAAACTCTAAAAAACCTTCTTCATTTCTTTCAAATGGACTCTGAAATCCCACCACAAAGTTACTACTTTAATTCCAACTCTTGGACCACCGAAATGGATAGTACGTTGTTGAACGTGCTATCTTTTTATAAGGAGAGGCAACCGTGGAAAGCGAGTTACGTGCCGAACCACATTCTCCACAATGTGGCGTTAGCTATAAACAAGTATCATAGCTCAAATTTTAACACACGTGACGTGTTCGAGAGGAAAACTTTCATGAACAACCGTTACCAAACTTTCACGTTCATTGCTCGTACCCCCGGCGTGATTTGGGATATGGAAGAACATCGAGTCGTTGCACACGAGGATGAGTGGTTTTACTTGTTCGAGGTAATTTCTTCACCATATCTTCTTTTTTTCATTTTTATAGCTAACGATTTATACGATTTTCATGAGTTTGCATGCTCAAAAGATTTTAACTAATTTATTTTGACGAGTTGTGTATCAATTTTTATTAGAAAAACGATTTTTCAAAAGCGTATTACTGGACAGATGAACCCGATTTTACCAAGCTTGAGTACCTATTTGACGACGAAAATGTGAAGATTGAAGACCACAAGGATATAATCATAATCTCATCTACTTCAAATGATTTAGAGCAAATGCTTGCCACTGTTGATAACGACGAGGATGAGATCATATCTCCACCAAGTTGAAAGCCAAAAAAAGGGGAAAAGGTTGTGCATGATAATGACTCGGTTAAGGAAACAAAAGGAGGTGTATTTGCTTCTATCTCACGACGTTTTAAAGGTTCTAATTCAAAGGGGAAAAATGCATCTGGTTCCTCGTCTTGTGCATCGTCAAGCCCGTTCAAATAGTACCTATATCCATTTCTTCGTCTTGTGCTTTCGTTTTAATTATTTTAAATGCACGCTGCGTTTCCTTTTGTCATTTGGTTAAATCATCTCGTTCTCTTCATTCATGTGTTTTCCTAGTTATTTAGTTTGAATGGAGTTTAATTCTGTTGTAGTATGTTCGAAGTCTTTAAATTGCTATGTAATTTTCATATTGCATGCTTGTTGTTGCCTCTTCAAATGGATCATTATATTTATGGTGCATTTTCTTGTTCTGGAACACATGTTCATTGTTTCTTCTATAACCTGCATATTTTGTTATTGCAACTTAATTCTGCACACACTTGAAACTTAATAAATTTTAACAAAGTCTGAAGCTCATTCATTGTAAACCAATCATTCCTTACTCAATTCATGTCCAAACCGAATCTTTTTGTATCTTCATGTTTTCTTCAATTTATAGAAGATTGTACAGTTTAACAATCATAAATAAAAATAATATTTTTACAGCACCATCAATGTTGCAACTAAACATGACTATCAAATAAGAACTGAAATAAACGTGCATCAATTTTGCTACTAAACATCCATTAATAACAACCATCACACTTACACAAAAACAGCAATTCAGTCGTACCTCACCACCTCAAACCAAAAATACAATTACAGCACCATCAATCCAATGTTTAATCCAGCCCTATCACCCTAATGTCCAAAAAACAGGACTTCAAAATCAATATGTTCATCATCAACCACAGTACAGTATGACTACAAATAAATAACTGCAAATACATCGACCATTGTAGCCACGTCAAGGAAAAACATAACAACTTAACTAGAACCTAGTAGACGAATTATGTATTCTACTCTTGCATCTTCTGGAAGGCCTAAGAAAAGTTCTAGCTTTTTATCATTTTCTATTAAAATTTCACAAACAGAGAGCTTCTGACTTAACAAAAATCCATCGATATTGGGTAGTTTGTCAAAGATCTACATTCTTGCTTGCCCTAACACTTGTTCGTGACCAAATCGAGATGCAACTGTCTCCATATGGGAGCTGGCATTGCGACTAAGTCCCTCTATCAAATTACAAACCCTATCGATACCATCTAAAACCTTACGTTTTTGACCAGTTTTACCTTTGGATGCTGAAGGAGTAGGCTCGACATTATGAGGCTGGTTTGAATTGGCACTGTTTGCTCCGTGGTCACCTTCAGAAAATATGTCCTCCATGTCCACATTGTAATCACCTGGAACGTATCCTTCGTGCACCGATGCATAGTCTTTCTCCAAATGATTTATGGTCTCGTACACATCAAATGACCCTTCACCGTTTGCTCTGTCCTTTCCAAAAATTTCTTTCCACTTCTCATACATGGGCCAGCTCTTTTTATGAATTCGTTTTGCATTCATATCAATATGTTTTCAAGTCAAATGAACACAACAACACAAATTAGTTCATAAAACAGATTACTTTCAATTCATATCAAAAGCATATTTGAAAAATGATTACCTTAAACATGTATTCCCAAACTGAGTCATCGCATTCAACCGTATGAGTTCCGTTCGTATTGAAACCAACTCCGCTTCGGCTCAATATGGTGCACAGCGAGTTATAGTCCTTTTTCCAAATTGACAATTTAGAGTTCATGTGTGGAGTACCTTTCAAATCGTTTTCGGGCAACTTTTTCTTGAAACTCTCCTCTAACTTGTTTAGGTATCCAGCCCTAAATCCGTTATCGGACTTCCAGCCTTGAGCAACCAACTCTTTCATCGAGATAAGCAAGGTCTCTTCTTCGTTTGGTGTCCATACTCGTCTCCCATTTTCACACCTTTTAAGTCGCCCGCTAATTGCATCGCTACTGCCTAAATCATAAGGTATAAAACAACAACCTTAACATTGAGAAAAGAAATATATGAACATTAACCAAAAACAAAAAATTCCAGTTCAACAGAAATAAGCTCAATCGAACAACTGTATTTCATCTATACAACCCAGAATTTTATCAACTACAACATTAAGAACAATACCTAAAATCAAACCCTTCTACCTTAAACAATCCCTAAAACCAATCCAACATTCAGAAATCCATTAACCAAACGAAAACCATGCTTAAAAAAACGACAGCCATACATCAACAAATGACAATCCCTAAAATCAATCTAACATTCTGAAATCCATTAACGCTAATTCGAAGAATAAATTATACTGCAATAATTGAAAAGGAAACCAATTAAAAACCTATCCACTCCAATCCATGAATCTCGATGTAGAAATAATACCTTCTTCAGTGGAACCTATCAGATGTGTCGACTGACTTTGATTGTCTTCCATTCTCCTTCAATTAATCGAAAATCACACGACCCAGAGCACATAAATGATGTATCTTTTCTATTTTCTTGCCTTCTCAGCAAAAACGAAATAATGGAGCCAAAATGAAATACAGGATCGCGCCTAACTTTTTAGTATTATAATCTCTCCTATTTTAATTATGCCTACCAAATGATTTATTAAGTTATCTGGCCCATTAATGTTGGCTACCAAACAACTTATTAAGTTATCTCTCTTCTTATCTATGTCTACCAAACAACTTATTAAGTTATCTTAGTTTTTAATTTTAGTTACCAAACAACTTATTAACTACTATTCATATTATTAATGTGGGCACTATTCACATTATTTATCCTATCCTTCTTCATCTAAAGAGGCCTACCAAACGCAGCCTTAAGATATTTGGTAATGAAGCGAGAGAAATTGAGTGGAGAGTGAAGGGATGAATCAATGAGAAATAAGAAGGTGAGAAAATGGATATGGATCCATCCAATAAAATGACGGGAACTTCTGACATGTTGTGTTGTGTTATCAAAGCCTTCATTTATATCTTATTCCACATGCTTGTATATTTATTTGACGTCTCGTTCGCATTTGGATATTTCTGTTGCATCTATCTAACATGTCACACTTTCTCTTGATTAGTGAAATTCGATTTCATATGAATATTTGAAATATTTGATTGAATTCGAATATTGGAATTAATTTTGTTAAGTATATTAAATAATATTATAAAATTATAGTGTCTTGTATAGTTATGTAGCATTACGTGATATTGTGACACCATTCGAGGGAATAAAGTGCATTGTTATTTGACCACTTATGTAGCTAGCCACGTAATATACAATGACATAAAAATCATGAAAAAAGAAATTTATATTATATTCTAAGCTCTAACTTGTAAATTTTCAATCTTTAAGATTTTATGAAATAAAATTGGAATAATTAATATATAACTTAAAAAAAGTTAAATTATGAAGAAAAACAAAACTCAAATATATTTGATGCATATTGAGGAACATAATTGGATGACTGTTCATAAGTTAATTTGTGATTGAATAGTTGGGTTTTCGGCACAATTTTCCGAAAAAGAGAGTAGCGACAAAAAGAAGAAGAAGATTAAATTTAAGTTGCTTTCCCTTGGAGCCAAAATTTATGCCTTTCATCTGTTAAAAAAAAAAAAGAGCAAAAGAATATGCAGTTCAGTAGAGGAGCAATGCTTTGTATTAACACAAACTAATCTATTCACCAACTTATAAATAGCATAAACTATTAATAACCGGTTACTTGAATGAAGTTAAAAAATTGCTAGTTTCTAAATAACTGTTTTATAATTTGAAAAAACAAAATAAAAAATCGGATTATGATCTAAATTTTGTTGAAATTAAAGTATTGATTAATTTGAAATGGATATATTTGCTCAAACAAAAAATAGTGCGCCACTTTTACTTAATGGATTATTATATCGTTTTTAGTTACAGTAGTCTGAAGTCGTTCAAACCACAAAGAAAGAGTCGAATTATTTTAGGTATTTTTGAAACCAGTCACGACCTAAACTAAAATCTCATGCTTTTTAGATCTAAAAGAATACATTATGTTAAAAATTGTCACATTTATGCATTTGGACCGTTCTTAAATCCAAAAGAAAATAATTATGCCTTTAAAACATTAAATTCCTTGTCGCATAAGTAGCGACCTGCACGAATGGTGTAACGATTGCCCCGCTATCTCCGACATGGACCCGGTAAAATTAAATTCTCTGTGAAGCATTCTCGTCTATGATAGATAGCAAGTTGCTGCCTAACTTGAATTCAACTATGGATTCCAATAAACGTGTTACCAGACCTTGCTCTTCCTCTTGAACAGACCAGAAGGAACAAACAAGAGAAGATGCTCCTTAAAGCTTATTTGATCACATCATTCATTCGACACCAAAGGCTTGGTCTTTTCGGCAACTGATGTGAATAACACATTTCTCAGCGATCATCTTCACAAGGAAGTAAATTATTAATTTCTTAATTAAACGATCAATAATTGTGGTCCCTAATCTACTATTTAAATAAATATACATATGGTTAAATAAATAAATTAACATTGTCCGGCACAGAGGGATCAGTAATTGGCAGAATGACACAAGTACTGTCGAGTGATGTCAATTTATTGATAGTTAACATTAACTATTACTGGAGCCAGCATTCCAAAAAACGACAAAATATTGGAGCATACTATAGTTCATTAATCAATAATCAATAATTAAGTCCAGATATAAAAGCAGTGAGAATTATTAAATCATATTCTTTCTTACCCCCATTCGTTCCCAACTTAATTTGAAAAGATCAAAAATAAAATTAATGAAAGAAATTAAAAAGGTAAAAGAGTAGTAAAAGGAGCATGATTGGAGTAAAGCATGTGAGTGCAATGATAGGACTTAGGAGTAGTAGGTATTTGTATCTGATGCGCAAGATTCTCTCATAATATTATATATTTATATATGGTAATGAAAATAAGTAGTATAATGTTAGATATGTATAGTTGTAAGAAGAATATATATGTGATGATATGAAATATATTGTTAGACCATGCTTCTATCTTTCACGTGCGTCCTTTTTAATCATACTCTTATATACTCATTATTGTTTCCATATTTTACGGACATGGCCATCACCAAAACAATCAACTACTCTTTCATCCAATTCACTCAATCTTCACTGCCTGAATTGATACATAACTATGAGTACTATCTCATGTAACAGACATGATACATTTCAGATTAGCTAACGTCCAAAATTCTATTACAGTTCATATGAAGTTATAGGGTTAAAAATATTAGGTTAACTTGTGATGTAATATATTTCGAATTATATTTTTGCAGTGCAATCAAAGAATTTACAAATAGCGTTAAGAAGTGATTGAAATATTTAATCCATTCTAAAAATGTATTCCTAGTGACCAATTTAAATTGTTTTTGAGGTAAAATCTTTAAGATAGAGCGATGAGTACAAAACAAAAAGGTAATGGTCTAATGATTTGATTGATGCGACGTAATATTTTTCATTCGGAAGTCGAATAAGTGAAAATAGTTTGATTTCAATTTTTTGGAATGTTTTACCTTTTAATTTTGGAATAATTTAATTTTCGATTATTTTAAATATTTAAATAATCGATTCGGCAGATAACTAAAATTCTTAAAACAAACTTGATTACGGATAATATATTTTAATCCACTTTAATACATTTATAATTCCAAATTACAATTTAATTATTCAAAATTTCGAATCGCTCTGCTCGAGCAATATTTTTGAAGGGTCTCTTAGAATTATATGAAACACATAAAAAGGGAGAAGTCCAAAAATGGGATCCCCATTTTTGAATGGTCATACAAATTCGAAGGTAATATAATTAAGTAGTGGACTCTACATATTTGATAGATATTTAAAAAGGAGAAAGGAGTTTGAATTCCTAATTACAAAGTCCAATCCAAATTTGGGCTTTTATTTATTTCCCACTCCACGCTCTTTTTATTTCATATATTTATTAGTGTTTACTTATAACAAGGAAACTCGAAATATAATATGTCTACAACTACAAATACAACCACTACTTTAACAAATATTTTAAAGTGTTGTATAAATTTTGATTATAATGAATTTTCGCGTTGGATATTAAATTATATTTATAACTCCAAATGAGCTTAGTTTTTCTCATATAATATGCGAAATAATACATATGATCAATTTGTAATACGACTTTTAATTGTCAACTAAATAATCAAATTATCGAAATGTTTTACGGAAGCTTCATTCAAACCCACAATAAATTTATTTAGTCACTGGACCTCCTAAATTAAGGATGGTGACATCCCAACAAACACACTCATATTAATATTTAAAAAGTTGATTAAACCCAACCCAACCCAACCATTGGGATTCCAAATTGTATTTAAACATCTTTTATTAGTATTCACTCAAATTCCAACTTTTACTATTTAGACGCTTTATCATCATCACATAAAAAGCTTAATACTTAATAGTGCAAGTTATTATCAAATTTATTTCAATTCGATTATTGCGACACACGCTGAAAGATCAATTCATAATTAGACGTGTGATCTCTTCTTCCTCTTCTCTTCTCCGATCACAGATTCCTGGTTCAGTTAAAGTATATATGAACTTTTGTTGCTTTGAAAAGTTTGCTTCCGCTCATTAAAACACATGAATCACTTTGATTCGTACGTGTGACCATTGCAAGTTGCATGTTCGAGGATATTGAATTTGGTTGGTCTTAGCTTAGCCTTGCACACAAACCAAATCACTAACAATACAATATATTAAAGTTTACACTATAAATCTATTCGAAACACGTGGCACATCACAACATTAGTCTAACATAAGTGCAAAGTGCGACTCAAAACAAGTCGAAGCACATCAACCTTTTCCATTATACACAGTTAGGATTTAGGACTAATTTCCCAAACGGTTTACCCTAACCACTAATTACCACACAAACATAATTTTTTTTTATTTACAAAGTGAAAATAAATCATACAAAATGAACTTGAAAAAAAATAATAAAAGTGATAAAGCACCAAAAGGTGGACACAAATCCCATCCGATATTATATTTATAAAATAAAATATGACGTATGAAATTCAATTATAGTAATTTGAAGAGAGATAAAAGGTTAGAAGAAGTGTAATGTGTTGACAGTTGACACTACAATTTAGAGTAGCACTAATCTTAATTAATGAGATGATACAAAAAAGATGGCAATCCCATTTGGTAGAGTTTGGTCCCCACATTATCACAATTAAGAATATGACATTTTACTAACCCTTCCTTACCCTTAATATAGACAAACTTGTGAGATAAGTCCACCCCTCCCAAAAGATTATCTTTTTTTATTATTAATTAAAATCTGAATCTTGCATATATATTGTAGTTTTACATGTAATATATATTTTTTTATTAGATGAAATATTGATCGTAATCGTCAAAGGCAATTTTACTCGGGGCAAGGGCATATGCGTCCCCAAAAGAAGAAAAGAAAGGGGATTTTGGGAAATGCATTGAATAAAGAGGCAATTCAAATATGGCGTTATCAAGAGATGAATGAATGTGAATGGCCTTTGCTCAAAACTTGAAACAACCAATTCCATAGTGGCCCTTTCTTTAGTGGGGGACCATTTATTGGCATTAAGCATAAAGATTATGTGGCTAATGATTCTTTAAGATTTGGAGGTTGGAAATAAAGTCGTCCTAAATTTTTACTTAAGTTGAATATTTGGGATAAGGTCCCATTCCCTTTCATAATATCTCTACATTTTGTGGTTGCTTACCCCCATTTCCTATAGACTCACTTACCAACTATGTCTATATCTTTATATCTATCATCTCTACTTTTTCTTACACGTCAATTTTATGCTCAATAATTTAATTATGCTAGCTCCACTTATTACATCAAATTCACTGCATCTAATTAGCGAGTGAGTATAAGCAATAAGGTTATGTTAGTCCCAAATAATATTTACCGAGTAAAAAGCATAACAATAAGTAGAAAGATAATTTGGGAGTTGGCAATTAAAACGCGTATGGTTAGAAAGTGACTGAAATAGCAAGACAAGATATGATTTTGTCAATTACTTATAGAGTGCCCTTAAAAATATATATCATCAACCTCAACTTTAGAAAGTAACCTCATTATCAGAATATTAATTATTGAGTTCCTACCATTCATTAGCCCAAAGATTAAAGTAAAGATAAGCCTAATCTCGATCATCACCACTAATACTAAATCAAACCCCATTTAATCTTATATAATTATTCTCTTGATTAGGGGATTCCTCCTCTCTATTAGTCCACCCAAACAAAATTAATTAAAGAAAAGGGAAAAAATAAAAGAAAAGGAGAGAGAAATCTCTCTTCCCTGCTCCTCCTCTCCTCCCTCAAGGAGAAACGCCGTTAAAAATTAAACGCCGTTCCACTAAAGTCCTCCCATTTATCACGTGACTTCGAAATTAACAAAAGTGTTTATAAAGTTTAAGTCACGTGACCTATTAGATGGCGCTAGAGCAGTTAAGCCTAGCTACGGTGTCCGTTGACGGCGGAGCAGACGGCCGTCATCCATCCGGCGATGGAGGCGACGAAGGAAGCAAAACGGTACGGCTTCCGCGCTGGACTAGGCAGGAGATTCTGGTGCTCATTCAGGGTAAAAGGGTGGCGGAGAACCGGGTCAGGAGGGGCCGGACTTCTGGGTCGGCTTTCGGGTCGGCCCAGATTGAACCGAAATGGGCGTCGATTTCATCCTACTGCAAGAGGCATGGGGTGAACCGGGGCCCGGTCCAGTGCCGGAAGAGATGGAGCAATTTGGCCGGAGATTTCAAAAAGATAAAAGAGTGGGAGTCGAGGATAAAGGAGGAGACGGAGTCGTATTGGGTGATGAGGAATGATTTGAGGAGGGAGAGGAAATTACCTGGGTTTTTTGATAGGGAGGTTTATGATATTCTTGACGGCGGCGACAGCGGTGGTGGTGGTGGTGATGAAGAGTGTGGATTGCGTTTGGCTTTGGCAACTGGCCCGGCGGCGGAAGCTACCGACGCGGAGCCGGAGGCGTTGTTTGATAGTGGGCGGAGCGCGGCTGTGGATGATGGGTTGTTCTCGGATTTCGAGCAGTCGGGTCAGGAGGAAGCGGGTCGGAGCTCCGAGCACGGCAGGGAAACTCCGTTCAAGGATATACCTGCTCCCACGCCAATTTCAGGTAGCTCTAACTCATTCATTTTTATAGTATATTTATGCATGTAGATTGCAGAGAATTGATATGTGAATGGAATAATTTAGTACAGTACTCGAGTCTACGGTTCTTACTGAATCCTATATCCATGATTGATGTAATCGAAACATGTCATGGTTTTTATTATAAAATGTAACATTTGCTTTCATGCTTGTATGAATTTGTGCACAAAATGTATCATATATGTTCAGAAATATAATTTTAGGCCGAAAATAAAAGTTTTGTTGGGGTAATAGGTGGTCTGCAGATCTATAATGTGTTGAGTCATAAAACGACAAACATAAAAGAGTGGTTTCTTATATGATCGTTATATATCAAAGCTTCAAGTATCTTTGTACGGTGTTGCACAATATAATATATATCAAACATAGCATATCCTCTATGAATAATCTGATACTTTCTGGTGAGAGTGCTTAGCTGAGTGGCCAATTATATGTAGAGCAGCTCACTGTTAACACTGATCAGCATTTATAAACTATTAATTATGGAGTTGTTTATTTGTCTGTGGTTAATCTCAGTTGTTTTCTTAAGTTTCAGAAGTTGCAGAAAGGCAGTGTCCATCATTTCCTCAAGAATCCCCTGCTCAAGGTACATTCTCCTCACCCGCATAAATTCATTACCCTTGTTTCTTGCATGACATGTTGCAAATGTATTATTTGCTGAAATATTTTGTTGGTTAAATTGTTTCTGCGGAAGGGGTTTTGTGATTTCATTTAATCACATGTTCATTGTGTTGGTGTGTAACATATCTGGAAAACTGTGATTTATCTTGTAAAGGAACTGTTTAGTCTATTACAATAACATGCCAGTTTTATAAACAAAGAGCCAAGGTACTGTCCATTTCCAGAGTTTGGAGTGTATCCACGTGCATGCAGCTGATTATAATGGGAACCTTGTGTTTCTTGTCCTCAAATGAATTGGAAAGTAAGCAGCTGAGCTTGAAGTGCCACTGTTAAGTAACTTGCTAGAGACTGCAAATAGGCATCTCTTTCCTAGTATCTTGAACTTTTGCTAAGGATCTTTCGATATGACCAATTTGGACCTTAATTGGATAGCCAGTGGAATTTGCATCTTTCATCGAGAAATTGTATGCTAAGTTGTTTTTTAGGTTATCAATTTGAGGTGTTTGGAATCAATATTTTGATAAGAGTAGTTTTTCAGCTTACATATGATAATTTATTAAGCTACGAGCTCATGTGCAAATTGGGAGTCTCTTTCGACTACTTATGTAGGAGAAGGATGCTTATAAGTTCTCATGTGTAAGGGTCACCCTTTTTTTGCCCTTCTCAGAGAAGGATGCTTATAAGTGTTGACCGTACTTGCATGAAATTCAATATTCATAATTTTCTTGCAAAGCAATTAGAGGAGTTTTTGATAAGTACCGTGGTTGATGGTTTCAGGCACGAATAATGAGAAAGCACCCGACTTAGAAACTGAGATCCGAAACAGCGAACAAGGAAGGAAAAGAAAGCGAAGTGCAAGTGATGGAGAGGGAGAAGACACCACTGATATTCTTCAACATCAACGGTTAATATCAGTTTTAGAGAAAAACGGGCGATTACTGAACTCTCAACTACAAGCGCAGAACACGCATCTTGAGCTTGACAGAGAGCAAAGGGACGGGCATGTGAATAGCTTGATAACAGTTCTCAACAAGCTTGCTGATGCACTGGGAAGAATTGCAGACAAATTGTAGGTAGCATACTAGCTGTGTACAGAATTGTTTTTCTTCTACTTAATACACAATTCAAGGTTTTGTTTCTTGTGCTTCTTCAACTACAAATCAATAAAGTTTTTTCTCATTCTCTCCTTGTTAGATTTACAGATAATTTAGGTACACAATGTTTTATAGCATTATTGTAATAAATTTTGGGAAGTTACCGACTGATGATGTCTCTTCTTACTGTATAATACATACTGTCATTATTTTGTTTCCAGTTTTGCTTCTAGTAACTCATAAGATGACTACTGCCAAGTTCAATTGTAAAGTCTTTTGGAAAAAGCATCCAAAACTAAACCAGATTTGAAGAGATTCTTGGTTGTGGGTACTGAAATGAGAGTAGGAATGATGATAAGGGCGGGCCATCTCCATTCTCCACAGCCTCACCCAAGTTGATGTGGGGGGACTTCACTCTTGAGGTCTTCAAAGATGGGAAATGGGTATGTGATGTGATATATTTGTGATTTTTAACAATAATTTAAGGCCTGCAGGTCCTAGGAATCTAGGATAAGCATATCTGCATATTTTCTGTAGAAAGTAATATCTGCAAGTATAAGAATAGTGTGCATGGAGCAATCACTAATGCGAAGAAAGCATGGCTCGGGCTCTCTATAGCCACATTTATGATCCTGGGAAAACGAAGGTAATGTCTCCAGCTTTCGAGCTGCCTTAATATCGGCCACTGATGTATGGGGACGTCTCATAGTCGTACGCAAAGAAAAACGCTGTATCGATGCTCTTCTCTTCTGGTTGTTTGACGAGTGAGTGAGTGTTTTCCATTTTATTTCCTGGGCTATATAATCCTCTTTTATTGCTTTACGGTATAATATTGGTAATAGCTGCAATTTATGAATGAAGCTGCTGCTCTGCACTGCACTGCACATATATATAGTCTCACTATACTTGAGTGGAGTATTACTTTTATCTTTGTATCTTCATCTAAATAGTGTTCATCATGGCTACAACTTAGAACATGGTCATCCATCCATACTCTATATTTTTAATATTTGCCATTGAGGAAATTTTTTCACATTTTAAGTATTTTACTAAAGCCTTGGAACGTATGGATTATGATATTTCAAAATAAGATATGATGAGCCATAGTAAATTGCATCCACATTATTTTGTTTTCAACATACAAGTTTAATTTAATATCTATTTGGTTATATAATGTTATTTTCTGTTTTTCCTTTTGTTTTTTTTTTAAATTAAATGCACTTATATAATCATTATTTTGAAAATTATGGGGTTCCGCTCTATCCCATCTCATAGTCGTGACAGGAGGAAATTATGGGGAAATTAAATGCATGATCATTTTCGTGATTTTATCATAAGGAAAATGACTACAGATATTATATCATTATCCCCTTAATATAATATAGTGGATGTACTCAACTTTTAATACAAATATAATCTTCTAATCTATTAGCGATGCTAATACAATAATAATTATACGAAAGAGGTAATAAGATAATTAATTCATATCAAATTACTACAAACACCATACTATCTAAAAATAAAATAAATAATATACTGTTTTTTTTAATATAAATCCACCTTCTATGTAATGTAATAAAGTGAAGACGAAGACAATAATGATTTAATAAACAGAAAACATTTTCGCGAAGAAAGTAGTATAATAATATTAGTCAGATGGAGATGAGTAATAATTATTGACATCACAATTTAGTGTGTGGAACCAATTTTAGGTGATGATATGAATTATATCAGACATTCATATACACAGTAATATTTTTATTTTTGATATCATAAATTGAAAAGGAAGAAGCTTTATTTTAAGGTTTGGTAAATGTAATTTGATAAAGCATGTAATTGTCTGGGCTTTGGTGTCTTGTAGTTGTGAAGTGTCCCCATCTCTATCTCCTTTTGCTTTTCCTTTTCTATTTTATTTTCAAATCCAGAACTCCATCTTCCTTTTTCTATACCTCTTTAATTTATAATATTAACTTAGACTCATCTTTTTATTCCCCACATTCTCTCTTTTTTTAGACTGCTTTTTTCTATTCATAACATGCACAATTTGATATATCCTTATATGAATTATAAATAAATATTAAAGTGTTAATCAGAAATATTAATTTTTTTTATTTCAAATTTATTAATTATAGTATGTTACTCCCTCCGTCCCATTATATACGGCCATTTTTTTCGTTTTCATCTGTTCCATTATCTTTAATGGGACAGATGGAGTATGATATTTATTTTATATGAAATAATAATATAATAATTTATATATTTATATGATATTAACTTATTAATTGCGAATCTGTTAAATTGTCTAATTTGTTCTTGACTAATTTATGTTTTCTCATTAGGACTTCTCGGTTGGCAATCGATGGATCTCACGTGGCGGTTTGTTCCTTGCTGGGCAATCTCCAAGGTCATCATCATTTATCTTATTTCAATAAATATTATCCATACAGATTGTATATTTAGTTATATTTTCCCATCAAGTTGGTATATGTGATTCATAATTCTTAAATATGAAATACAGAAAATAAGGGATGTTTACTATATTCAAAGGCAATAGTAGTATGCAAAGTGAGGACGACTTTTGTGCTGCTTTTGGAAATTCGAGAAATTTCTTGGTATGAGTATATTTTTTTTAATGAGTAAATTTTGGGGCACCTTTTGAATTAAAGCTTTGTCCTTTTTTGTGCTAGAGTTGTGTGTAAAGAATAATCTAAATTCCTTTGGCAAGCAACAAATCTTGAAAATGATTGGACTTTGCCTATTAAGCTCAATCTCCAATTCTCCATCGATTGATTCACCACCTCTTCATTGTCTTTTCGCACCAAAACCCACACTTAGTTGGCGAAATAAAAAATTAATATTCAACGTGAATATGCAAATTGGTTAGGTACTAATCGAATATATTCCTCTAACTATGTTGTTGATTGATAATCAAGTTCATATTTGGAGGTTCAACAGAGCTAATGTGGACAAACTTGATATAACATTTTCATTTATATTTAATTTTGAAAATAAATACTTGCCAATCGCCATATTAATACAAATATAGAAGAAAATTTAAGGGCGAAATGAATATGTAATATTTATGTATATGAGTATAATATATATGAGGAAAAGGCAAAAAGTAAAAAGAAATTCCAAGTAGTCAAAAAGTAAACAAGGGTAGGCCATAGTTGTGTTAAAAAAGTTGTCACACTTCTCACTTTTTTTTTCATATGATCCGAGATTTGAGAATTGTGTGTTCATTACTAATAGTATTTCATAACAATAATTACAATACCAAGCAGTCTACTAGACGTGACATTGTCACATTATCATACAATTTATTATAAATTTTATTTTATTTTTATTATTTTATATTAAATAATTTTAAATTATACAATGATCAATAAATTAAAATTAGAAAGTAGGAATTAACTGACTATTTTTTTTGGAAAGATAAATTAATAAACTTTTTATTAAAATTTTTATATTTATATACAAAATATGTGACATTATTTGTGAAAATATTAACTTCGTCTGTCACGGGCGGGTGAGCGTCGATTAAAACGATTAAAAATGCTAAATTGAGCCTGTAAATTAGCGAAGATCCAACTCATGGAGATTGTTTATGCATTCTACTTTTTCAGGGAATTTCATCATCATTAATAAACAAAACACCAGTTTCATTTTTTTCATTTATGTAGTGAGCCTTAAATGATTTACAACTTTTTTATCGGTCTCCCATTCTAAGAACACGAACAAGTGATCTCTCAATATTTACAATATAAACAAAATAAAATAGTTTCCATGATTTTTTGGGTGATAATAGTTCCATACAATTATGATACTTGCTAGGAAGAAAAATAATACATTCTCTCTCACTGGTTTTACTTACTTTATTTATAGTACGATTATATCATGCTAATTTCCGACTCATCATGCTCTCACTCTAGTTAAAATTAAAACACGATTAAAATAAACGTAGGAAAACGGATATTATTACATAAAATTGTCTTCTTTTTTACCCATTCGTTATTCAATGTATATATTTTAGGGAAAATGGTCATATAAACCCTTCATATTTACTTCAAGGTACAATTAAACCCTTTATGTTTTTTTGGGTACAAATACACCC
>JAPKLX010000044.1:667635-766010 GCA_026898415.1 Leonotis leonurus | reverse complement strand
GTTTAATTGTACCTTGGAGTAAACATGAAGGGTTTATATGACCCTTTTCCCTATATTTTACTGTATTATTATTTGATTGGGAGTTTTGCTAAGTGGGGTGGAGATAAGTGTTGGGTCTTGCGATTCAATAATTCGAAGAGTCAAATTGAAGTCGTGGTATATTAATGGAAGACAATGACTTTGTCATCAAAGACAATAAGAATGAGTGTTGTTACACTCCACTACTTACCCCTTACATTAATGTCTTATCCCAACACACAACCTTAACATTGCAATAGAAATAACTACAACCAAACAATTGCTAAATTCCAACAATTTATTAAGAACAAAAAAAAGATTAGTGGGCCTTTCAATCGTGATCATATATAATTTTAGATGCATGAGTTATCGATGCGTTGTTCCGTTCTTAATTAATGACGAAACATGAGTCCGTCATTAGACGTGATAAGCGTTTGTTCCTTTAAAGACAGATCGTGTCCGTTGTTAGACATGATTAACGATGGAATATTCATGTTCCGGATAGCTCATTTATTGCTAGTGTACTAATTCTATATGTATGTATATTATATATTCCTCATGGATGAACTCTACTATTAATGAGAAGAGTACTTATATAATACCGAATAATAATACCGAAAAAATTCTTCATCATTGAATATCAAATTAAAAGAATAGTGGGCCAGCACCAAACACACAAAGCAATAAAAGTGTATTTTAAATAAAGGAAAAATTAAAATGGAAAAAAATTCTGCAGCTGTCTGAGTGTGTTTGTGAAGCCCTAATATAAAAAGCAAGCACCCATAGTCCTGTTTCTTTCTCTCTTTCTTGAAACATAAACAACATACTGTCAATTAACTCAGCAAATACCAATTTTGAATTTCATCTCAGTAAAAATATTCCTTAAATTTAACCATACAAATAATAATCCTATAGTTAAAAACACAAAATGTTCCTCCAAATATTACCGAAATAGAAATAATCCAACTAATTATTAAACTTGAGAAAAAGGACATCCCCTAAAATTGACACCTTTTCTTATTCTTCAACAAAACATTCATCAATTCCCAAGATTTCTCCATTAACAGATACAGATAGTCTCTCTATCTCACTCGGTCTCCACTCTCACTCTTCTTCACTTTCCTTTCCCCTAGGGTTTGGGTTCCTCCTTGCTTCTCTCTTCTAGGGTTTTGTACCAACATAACTTTAATTTTTTCAGCTCCACTCTAGTCTCCGATGAAAATTTGCTAAATTTGGGAAGAGGAAAGACCCACATTTTGTTTTTCAAGAAAAAGTTAATTTAAAACAAACCCATTTCTAAAGAATTACCTTTTTCCCCGTTTGTTCTTTTTATTTTTTTGGAGATGAGATTTGACGGTAGGTTGGATCAGTGAAGTTCTGAGATCGGGTGGAAGTGGTGGTTATTATAGTGGCGGTTAAAGCTTCAGGAGAGGCAGAGATCCTGTTGAGCCATCAATGGAAGTTTGGGGAAACTAATTCTTATCTAGAACCGAAGAACAAGATAAAAGCAGAAGAATTGGGTCTTCAAACATGCATTTTGCTAAGCTTGATGACTCTCCTATGTTCCGTAAGCAGGTTGGATTTTTCTTACAAATTCACTTACTTTTCTTCCAGCTATCTGCTGCAAATAAGTCGTAATGAGTTAGATTTTGCGACGCTAAAACTTTTTTTTGCATGATGATGATTTGATTTGATGTTCCTCCTTTTTTTCTGGCTACTCACAAGTGAAGTAATTGTTAGGTATGTGATTTGAGTTGCTTGTAATTCTTGTACTAGCTTTTAACTGTGTAATCCAATATTCGAAAGCCCACCACATGACATTATAAAGTGGCAGATTATGAATTCAATTTTCTTGAACATCAATAGAACTTGACTAAATTTTACAAGCATGTACTCTTTTTTCCTTTTCGGGCTTCAATTATTTGCCATCCTCATTCAGGGGAAGTAAGGAAGTACTTAAATTGTGACATTTCCAATTGCCCTTATGATTCATGATGTGTCCATAAAGATGCATTGTCGAAGAGTGTTTTCTATGTCTATGCCAAGAGTTGTCATGTTGTCCCCGGTGATGGATTAAGAATTGGGACTTCCATCTTAACCTGAACTATTTTTAACTTGTCACATTTGAAGATTATACTATAACTGATTTGCTGGTATAAACATTTGTAAGAAAGAAATTCGACCTTATTTGTTACTATACTGGTTTCCAGTAGCTTATATGTATCTCCAGTAAACTTGATTTCATTCTGTAGTAAAATTTTGAATTTGTTTTACTTTTCTGACTGTCATCCACAGTTGTATTGAATTTAATTTCATCCCTTCTGCATTTGCTACTTGATGCTCTTTGATTTTTGTCTGAGGTAGTTGTGTAACTCTGCTAATTTGGTGAACAGATACAGACCTTGGAAGAAAGTGCTGACTCATTGGGGGAAAGATGTTTAAAGTTTTGCAAAGGATGTCGAAAATACACGTGAGAACATAATTGTTATGCTTCATTTTCCGGGGAGATGATATTCCCCCTTATCACCTTTAGTAGTGCTATCTATATTTCTATATGTCATCATTAGTTTTCTTGTTGGCGACTAGAAACACAGTATTGCTCATCTTTCCTTTATATGTTTTAGTGGTGCCTAAAGCTCAAGCCAAACTATTAAAAGTGGCTGCCTGACTTCTGCTGGTTAAAAATTAGTACAAGAGTGGTTTTGAAATTTTCCCACATTGGTTGTGGATGGTTTCTAGAACCAATATATACAGTGATGAATCCCCTCCCCTTAAAAATGCCTTTTAGGAGAAATTTGACCCATTATCCAAGTTTAATATAGTATCAGAGCTAACTTGATTCAATAATGGGTCCCACCCGATATCGTTGTCACTAGATTGGTGTTGGGTCGTTCATGTTGCGCATGAAGGGGAGTGTTAAAATTGTCCTACATTGGTTGTAGATGGTTTCTAGAATCAATATATATATATAGTGAGGAATCCCCTCCCCTTAAAAAGACCATTTTAGAGGGAATTGGGCCCAATATCCAAGTTTAATAAGGTAATGGTGTAATTTACACCATTGGATAATTGGTGACTGCAGAAAATCGAGGCTTTGCACAGATTTTCATCTACGACATGAAAAATAAAAATAGAATCGAGGCTATGTTCTATTGTTCCTGATGATTCTCCATTACTTCCACAAACTTATTTTGCCATTAGTTGTATATCTACAAGTTATCATTTGATGGAGTAGTAAATCTTATTTCTGACAATTAAAAGCTAGCTTATAAGTATGGAGCAATGTGCTCCAAAGTTGTAGCAAGCTGCATTATTCACTCATTTTTTCAGTTTCTAGAAAACTAAACTTAACTATTCTCTATTTTTCTATCTGATAATGTGGACTATAAATTTTTGTTTTTGCAGTGAAGGACTTGGCGAGGGATATGATGGAGACATAGCTTTTGCTAGTGCACTAGAAACTTTTGGTGGAGGCCATAATGACCCTATTAGTGTTGCCTTTGGAGGTATAATTGAATTTCACTATGTCTCTTATGTATTTCGTACATGGCACCGAGCTTCAATCAGTAAATTGATTAAAATTGGTATTATTAATTTAAAATTATGTTCCCTGTAGGTCCTGTTATGACAAAATTTACTATTGCATTGAGGGAAATTGGTACATACAAAGAAGTTCTTCGATCTCAGGTATGAACTCATGAATTTGGCTAGTATATATTTTTTATTTAGAAATGAGGTCTGTAAGGAAAAAGGTGTGTTACATGCCTCTTGTAACTTCTTTGGGCAGTATCAAGTTTTTATAGCCATACTTGATCATTGTATGTATTTTGCTTATACAGGTTGAACACTTGCTAAATGATCGATTGTTGCAGTTTGTGAATATAGATTTGCATGATGTCAAGGTACCATATTCTTTTACACCTCTTCAGGTTTTGAGATATCCTCTGGTGCAAATTGTTAGAAACACTCAAACTCTACGAAATACATTATTCTCTTGTGTGGCTAGTGGAAAGCCCTTAGGACCATGATATACCCCAACTAAGATGCACCATTCTATGCATCCAATTCGTGTTCTAGGTCCAGAATTATTTTTATTATCTTATTGAGCTACCTCCATGTATAATTTCCACTCATATCTCACTCTATAAATGACATCTCCTGAAAACCTCTGTATTCATCTAAATTCGTATGTTTTGCTGCGAATGTAAGTTTTGATCATTTCAATGATAGAACTTTTTGCATGCAGGAGGCACGCAAACGCTTTGACAAGGCTAGTCTTCTATATGACCAGGTTGTTCATTGATTCTCCTCTCCTCATACCTTATTGCTCCATGTAGTTTGAACTTTGAATATTAAAATTGCTGCAATAGGACAGATAGGAAACATGTCAGTAGTAAACTTATAAACCGTTGTACATTTCAAGCATTCCTCCTGAACTGCAACTATGGATAGAGAGTCATTTTTATAGCTTGTGATGAGTATAACTAACCTAGTTGCTTAAAATGTAATACTAACTCATTACTTTGAGATTTGTCAGTTTTGTCTCTAGAAACCTCCCGTGGCAATATTTTGTTACACGAGTGGACTAAATGAAATCGCTCTCCATTTATGTGTTTAGCTAATCTGCTGGGCAAATATATTTGGATTAGTTTATAAGTGGGTATAATATGATTGGCTTCTTTTACAACTTGGGCTGACCATTCTATCTGAGCTAGATGTGCTAGAAATTGATTCTAGTCTTGCTTGTAGTTGTATGTGTTTGGTACAGATGCCAAAAGTTTGTTGGTAAATCTATTATATTTTTACAGGCTCGTGAGAAGTTTTTGTCGTTACGGAAAGGTACAAGAAGTGATGTAGCAACTATTTTGGAGGAGGTAAACCATCAAACTTTTTGTCATGAAGATAAATCATAAAATCCAGATTCCATATAATACTCTTAGCTGCATTTTTAACATTGCCTGGAATGTAACCAGGAACTCCATCATGCTCGGTCAACTTTTGAGCAGGCGCGATTTAGTCTGGTTGGTCTTGCATCTTTTGATTATTATAAAGTTGATTGTGGTTTTGTTTCAAAAATATGCACCACATTTGATTTGATGGATTGCCACCCAGGTTACTGCTCTTTCAAATGTTGAAGCAAAGAAAAGGTTTGAGTTCTTGGAATCAGTTAGTGAAACAATGGCTGCTCATCTTCGTTATTTTAAACAGGTAGATCTAAATCATGAAGTGTTTGAATCTCGTAAGGCAGTGTTAATTTCTTTTCCCATTCCTTAATTATTTGGTTGGTGTAGGGATATGAGCTGTTGCATCAAATGGAACCATATATTAACCAGGTTTGTGCTATTTTCCCTCTGTTTTCTGCAGAACTAGTTGAGTATATGAGTTGAAATTGTGAAGGTTATTTGTTATTCTTTTGAAGTTACTCCTCCCTTCATAAACCTTTGATAATATTATTGATATATTTTTTTGAAAACAAAGCTTTGATGTAATATGCAGCAACATTCTATTTTTGTGCCAATTTGTTCTCCTGAATCTGGAGCAGGATATACCTGCCATTCATTAGCATTAACCGATAAAGATGCTATGGAAAAAATAATTAGTTTTTTGGAGAAAGTAATACATTATATGAGTTCTGATGACTCGAGAAGAATTATGTAGATTATTTATATTTTATATATGGTACAGGTCTCAACTTATGCGAAACAATCAAAAGAGAGATCCAATTATGAGCAGGCGGCTCTTAATGAGAGGATGCAAGAATATAAAAGACAAATTGATAGGGAGAGCCGGTGGTCTTCAAATGGTTCGAAAGGATCTCCAAATGGAGATGGAATCCAAGCCATCGGGAGGAGCTCCCATAAGATGATAGAGGCTGTCATGCAATCTGCTGCAAGAGGAAAGGTTACAGAGTTTTGACATTTCTTTCTCTCTTTTCTCGTTTCTTATTTATTTTTTATTGCCTAGCTGATGCCTGAAATTTTCATTCAGGTTCAAACGATTAGACAGGGTTACCTTTCGAAACGATCCTCGAACCTGAGGGGTGATTGGAAAAGAAGGTTCTTTGTTCTTGATAGCCGAGGGATGCTGTACTATTATCGGAAAAGAAGCAGCAAACCTTCTGTGAGTGGATATTTAAACTATACACTTCTATAAAAAGGAGATGGTCTTTTCTAGAGAAATTCAATCCTCTTACACGGGATACCATTGACTGCAGGGTTCAGGTACTCAACTTTCTAATCAAAGGAATAGTTCGGAATTGGGTTCTGGATTGCTAAGTCGTTGGTTGTCGTCTCATTATCATGGTGGGGTACATGATGAGAAATCTGTTGCTCATCATACTGTCAACTTGTTGACTTCAACAATAAAAGTTGATGCTGACCAATCAGATTTAAGATTCTGTTTCCGAATAATATCCCCAACAAAGAACTACACATTGCAGGTCTGCTTTCTTACATTTTGTAGTTTGTGGGCCTCTTTACTTATTGTTTATATAAGATACATATTTTAGTGCCTGAATGATGGTCACTTTTTGGTGTCTATATAAATTATTCTTGTTGCTTGTCAGTGCAGGCAGAGAGTGCCCTGGATCAAATGGATTGGATTGAAAAAATTACAGGGGTGATAGCCTCATTGTTGAGTTCTCAGACTCCTGATAGGGTAACTTTTCTGATGTATATACTTTTCTCATCTGATTTTTTTTTTGTGATATTATGATGATTGAAGGTTTCCCTATCATCGAATCAGTGTTTACCTGCTAGTCCCATGGGGAGCGGTCATCATCGGTCCACCAGCGAGAGTAGTTCATTTGAAAGTGCCGACTTTGATCATGGAGCAATGGAAGAATACACATCGGAGAGATTTAACTCATTACAGATTGACCGTCCTCTGAGAAACACACAACTTAGAGGTGGTGTAAAAACTGAGAAGCCAATCGATGTATTAAGGAAAGTCTGTGGTAATGACAGATGTGCTGATTGTGGTGCTTCTGAACCAGATTGGGCATCCCTAAATCTGGGTGTTCTTGTATGCATCGAATGCTCCGGTGTTCACCGTAATCTTGGTGTGCACATATCTAAGGTATAGGCAACATATTTTGCAAGACATTATCCAACCTTATGGGGTGGATCCACTTTCCTGTACTTGTTGTACAATGATACCGGGGATAATTTCTTTTAGTAGGATCTGATGAATGTACATGAAAAATAGCTGAAGTGGTTTTGTTCAAGATAAAGAAATGCCCTTTTATCTATGATTATTAATCGTCATGCATTCCTTATAACTATCTTTTGGCTTTGACTTAAAGTAGTTTGATACCTATGGCATCCTTACTACTCTGAGGCAAATGTCAAATTAGAATTATTCTCGATTTTGAGTGTATGTGTACCTAACACATTTTTCTTGCTCCTCCTTGCAGGTTAGGTCTTTGACTCTTGATGTCAAGGTCTGGGAGCCTTCTGTTTTAAATCTATTTCAGTCTCTAGGAAACACATTCGCGAATTCAGTATGGGAGGAATTACTGCAGCCACAGGGTGTCTTTCAAGTTGATCTTGGCCCGACGGGGTAAAGCTTGTTTTAACATAATAAATTACGTGTTTGCACGAGCTGGTTTGGCTTAAATTTTCAGTAGGTCGCTTATCTATTCCTTTCTTCTGAAGCTTGTACCGGACTAATAAGTCACAGATGATTTACTTCAGCAAGCCTAATCCTGCAGATTCGATTCCAACAAAGGAAAAGTTTATTCATGGCAAGGTTAGTTTTCATATATTCCTCTTTCCTATGACACTGAGTTTGTTGTCTCTCATCTTTTAACAACATTAAGTTGTCTGTAAGTTTCTACAGAAAGACGATGTTATGATCTTATATTTCACACTGAATATATTTACAAGCAAAAATCTAAATTTGATGTTACCTTCTCTGTTCACTATCTTGATATAGTAATTTCTTGGTGCATCTAATTGACTGCGAGAAAGGTAAAGGTTGATGTAGAACTTCACCATCTTCATTGTCTTGAAGATTAAGAAAAGTGGGTTAGAGCCTAAGTTATTTTTAACCTTTAATCTAAAATAGTATCTGAACTCGTTAGATTGAATTTACCCAACTTCCATTTGTTATCTTTTGAGTGATGTATATACTGTATTTTCATTTGCAACAGTATGCGGATAAACTTTTTGTTCGGAGGCCCATGGATCAGCAGCCTCTTGCACAACAAATATGGGATGCTGTGCGTGCCAATGACAAGAAGGCCGTATATGGGCTCATCGTTAACTCAGAATTAGATATAAATGCTCTTTATGGGCAAGGTGCTAGTAGCTCGTCTCTTACCCTTGCCAAAGTAATGCTGTTGCAAGAGCAGACTGCCCACGATCCTTACTCCGATTGCTTGGAAGATGAGGTGTTGCACAATGCGTTCCCGAGCTCCATGAACCTGCCCACTACAAGTGAATACAATGCTAATATTGAGGATCTGGACGGATGCTCCTTGCTTCACCTTGCTTGTGAAACTGCGGATATAGGAATGATAGAGCTTCTTTTGCAATACGGTGCAAACATAAATGCCACTGATTCAAGGTCCCACACTCCCCTTCATCGTTGTATCATTAAAGGGAAAGCCGCGTTTGCAAAGCTTCTCCTGACAAGGTAGTGTGCCGGTAAATAATATCATATCTTAAATGTAGTGATTTAAATCTAATTAATATCATTTACTAATTTGTGCGCTTCAGAGGAGCCGATGCACGAGCTGTTGACGAGCAAGGAAAATCAGCACTTCAGCTTGCGTTAGAGTATAGTTTTGAAGACAACGAGGTTCTTACGTTACTCTCAGAATCACATGGATGATGAACTCGACTGAGGAAATTAGCAAGAAATCTCTAGAAATGAAAGCACGAAAGGCAGGGGTTGATTGGGGAGTTGTGATAGGAGTAAGTTTACTGTAATTATGCATCACGACATGCTCTGCTCTTCCAGATTATAACTTCTTTCTCTGCCTTACAATGGAGAGGGACGAACACAAAATCTTGCACAGGATCCAGTCATTGATGGTAATGATGAATGATGTAAGAACTAAGAAGGGGGTGGAAGATCTAAGTATAATGAGAGTTGTGTAACTGAATATATATATATACACACACACAATGTTGATTGAGTTTAAATTATTTGATGAAGGTGGGAGTGGGGGGGTGGGTTGTTGAGGGGGATTTTGGTGTGTTGTACATGTACATGCTAGTTTAGGATGGTGAGAGGTTTTGCTGAGTCGTAACTTTGTGTATACATGCCAGGAATCTGAACAAGCTAGACTTTTGCCTTCATCTTCACTGTTACGTTGGACTGGACTACACAGACGATGCATGTATGTTTGATCCTCTTTTTCTATTTAACTATGAAGGGTGTGGAAAATATTATTGAATGAAAGAAGATTTTTAAGGTTTCTTCACGATTGTCAATGGGGGCGAAAGAGTCGTGTGAGATGCTCATATTCCTGTAGGCTTTAGCCCAAAGAAAAGGTGAAAATATTTATATATGATGGAAAATTAAAGGAAGAGGTTTTACCTTTTTGCTTGAAGAAATTATAAGATTATTATCTCAGACGGACAGTGTTGTGCTTCTGCAAAGTTCAGAATTTGAGCTCTTCAAATTTTATTACATAAAAAGGAAAATTAAAATGATCTTACACTCTACTTTTACATATAACAAGTACTCTCTCTGTTGCGCTAAATACGACCACAATGAGTTCGACACAAAGTTTAAAAAAGTAAAGTATTATGTTTAAAAAAAAGTAGGAGTGAGCATTTTAAAGGTAAAATTTTTTACTTTTTGAAAAAGTGATTACTTTTAGTGGGATAAAAATAGTATTAACTGTAAAAAAAAGAAAAACTCAAAGAAATTCGAGGCTTAAAATCTGTAATGTAAATAAATAGTGTGGAGAATTCAACTTCCTTCTATTGTGGCTCCTTAAACAAACGTTTTAATAGTAATACTCGAAGCAAGTTTGGAACAGATGGAATAAAACATTATGATTGAAAATGGTACGAATTTGTTTATAAAAGGAAAGGTGATAAGAAAGAAAATGATTGCGTTGTGTTGTGTGGGTAAGAGAATATGCAATTAATTAGTAATTGGCAGAGAAAAAGCAAATTATTCGAAAATGAGATTCGACTAATTTAGACTAATCCAAAACACGCTTCACCGTTTTTCTCCTTTCTTGGCTCTTTCTTTTCTTCTTTTATTTGGGTTTGTCTTAAGAATATTAATATATATGGAGTAGAGTAACACTTTATATAATAAAATACTAATAGTATAATACTCTTTTTTGCCATTAATTACGATTTATTTTTCATATCTTATTAATAATAATTTATTTTTGTATTTGGTAAAACATTGCACATGAATTATTTTTTACTTTTTATGTAATAGGAAAACATTAAGTATTCCTTAATAGTCCTGTAAAAATTAAATAAATGATGAGAACGTAGGGAGTTGATGATAAAAGGTAAGTGCGCATAAATTGGCGTGTAGTGTAGGAGGAAGATGAAGAGGTGAAATAAAAAGGTACAGAAAATGAGTGGTGGAGATGGAGTTGTCACAATATCCGATGTCTTGCTTTCGGCTGGGCTGGAGACAGACAGACAGGGAAGGGAAGGGAAGGGAAGGGAAGGGAGGGCTTATCTGTCTTTTGCCTTGCCAATGTACACGAACATGAACATGAGTGAGGAGTGAGGACCCCACCCCACCTCTGCGCGGGAAACTTACGCTTTCTTTCATCTCATACATTATATAGTCATATATCACTTCATGCATCCCTTTTTTTTATTTATTAATTCATCATTTTCAGAATAAACAAACTTTATTTTACCCATCCATATTATTCTTATTCTTATCTTCCCCAAACACTATCAATATCTATATGAACAAACAATGCAAAACGAATATTATTATTTTACGCATGCATAAGTCTTAAGATTCTTGTAAGGAATTCATGAATAATCGTACACTTAATTTAAGGGGGTTTATTGATTTAAGATTTTATATGATTTTAAAAGACTTTTCTTTTATAAAAAAATTTGGCTGTTATTCAATAAGGATTTTATGTCGTTTAAAAATAATTTACTGGTATTCAATCAAGATTTTTAAGATTTTTTAAACACTTAAATCCATCGGTATTCATTCAAGACTTTTTACTATTTAAAAAGAATCTATTTGTATTAAAAAATATAAGAATTTTATAAGATTCTTTAAATGAGTTTATAAACAATTCCTATTCACCGCCGATACATATTTCTCCTCAGTATAATTTCTCTTTTCCTCTTCTTTCTTGTTTGATCGATTTTCTCTTTCAGTCGAAGTTGGAGTTCGTCTGGCGTCCTGCCGAGCCCACAGCCCAAAGTATATATATATTTACTGTTATCTCCACCGCCTCTCCCGTGTGTTGCAAATTATGTTTACGTTTCCAAGACACTGCAATACAAAAGTGTTTACGTTTATTTATTTATGTTGAGTTGCTTTCATCCCTCTTATTTCATTGATCATTACGTAAGGCATTCTTCTAGTGCTGGTGGCGGGAACAGAGTGAATCGACCCACCAAATTGTGTGTCACCTCATCACCTCCATCAGTTGGAATTCATGTATAATCTCTTTACATATTCTTTTCTCATTTATCTGTATTTTACTTTTGCTAAGTGCTGCCACTCATAGATAACCACACCTTTTATTCATCAGGTACAATTTCAATCCTTTCGTACTCAAAAAATAAAATTTTGATTTTATTCATTATCACAACAAAACTTATTCTGATTTTATTCATTATCACAACAAAACTTTCACTTGATCTTTACGTTATTGGTCATACTCAGATTCATGAATCGAAAAAATTTGAGTAGTCAAAGACTTTTTCATATTTTGTAAAATGAGTTGAATGATTTTGGTCTTGTTATAGATAATTTGGGTATGATAATGAATCAAATATAAAAGAAAAAAAATCAAAGGGTGCAAAAAACCTATTAGATATAAATCCTAAGCTTTTTATACTCCTTGTATTATAGAGAATTATTATTATTATTATTATTCTTATTTTTATCTTTGACACTTTTCAAATTCGAATGTATGAAAAAATCATGAACTCAGTCGTATGTCATAAATCCATCAAGATCTGCAAAGTCCACAAAGTCCTACAAATTCCATTAAAATCTTTATAGAATATGCAAAATCTTAAAAGTCATAAAAATCCTGCAAAATCTTTTAAATCGGCAGCACTTTGAAATCCTAATTCAATACATCCCCTTAATTCATTTCTTTCTAATGCTAAATTAAATTTTATCATCAAAATATATCATTAGAGATTTATGGAAGCTTCAAACATTTATGACCAGAATATATCCTCTTCGTTTTCCACAGCATATATATCTATATGTTTATGTAAATACTTTTGAAATTTTACCAGATTTTTTCCCGATGCAAATCCACTTATTGGGCATTTATAATTAGGGGTGGTTTGGTTTGTGTGATAGAATTGATATGATTTATAATATTATAAGCTTTAAATTTCTACCTTTTTATCTATCATTCTCCATCTCCTTATGAATTCAATCCATTTTTATGCCTCTTAATCACTTAAATACTCAAATGCTTGATTATATAATCACACCAAATTTGATTTATTTATTTAATCAAGCATTTGAGTGATTAAGGAGCAAAAAAAATGACTAAATTCATAAAGAGCGAGAGAGAATTATGGATAAAAAAATAGAGATTTAAAAGTTATAATCCTATCAATCCTATCACACAAATCAAACCACCCCTTATAACAAATATTTGATTTTGAGCTTATAGTGTTGTAAACTGGCCTTAGTTTTGGAACTCAACTAAATTATACTACTATTCATTTTGTAGTTATTATTAATCTTTCGTTATTTTTTGAGTATTTTTTATTTCGCCTTTTGTAAATCACGCAAATGAATTAAGTAAAGGATACTTATATTTAATTTAATATTTTTATTTTATAACTATATTAAATTTTCATTTTTCATCATATTTTTATAAGCATGTACTCCTTCTGTCCCACTAAACTTGGAACGATTATCTTATTTAGACGTTCCACTAAGCTTGACACATTTTTAAAATAGTAAAAGTTATCCCTTGTGTGGACCCTACCACTTTTATTACTCTTACACTACTTTATACACTCTTCTTAATAATTGTTTCCAAAAGTTTATGTCATGCTTATTGAGACGGATAAAGTACTATTTATCATTTTTATACATAAAAGTTACATAAATTATATGTCTTCATTTAATACACAAGTCATGATTTTATTGATTTCTCATGTCATATTATTTATAATATAAAATTATCCTATTTATATGATGAATAAATTATGATTCGTATAATTATATACCCTAACCATTTTCTCCACTCCCAGTGTATTGTGTTAATATTTTTAAAATGTGCCAATCTTTAGAGCATCTCCAATGGGGGTTGCTCAAATAGTGGGTTAGGTGGCAATTTCATAAATAAATGGAATTTTTTTGGGTGGGGTTTGGAAGATTGTGTTGGTAGGTAGCAGTGGAAGTTTTTCACTTTGGTTTCCCGAGTCTCTATTTTAATAATTATAGAATGATTGAATTTAAGGAAAATGATATTAATTAAATTTGTGAATTTAAATTTGTAATATAAAATAAATAAATAAAAACGAAAAAAAATTAAATATTTAATTTTTTATTAATATTTTAATTAATTTAATTAAATAACATTAAAATTAAAATAGCAATTTTAGAAATTAAAATTTCATTAATTTTAATTTCAAATACAAAATACAAAAATGATTGAAGAAAGATGGTTGAAAGATTGAAGAATGAATGAAGATGTGTAAAAATATGAGATTGAAATATGGTAATTATAGATGAATTAAAGAATAAAAAAAAAAAGGATAATGGGGTGGGTTCGGGAAACCCACGCCCGCAGCGGCACAAACACACAGGTTGCCCGCGCCCGCGCCCGGGTTCAGGGGACAACCCGTCTCCCAAACCCCCTCCCCCACAGTGGGGGTTTCTCCCCCCAATTGCCCAAACCCCTGCCCTTCTCCCTACCCGGAGAGATCGCGCGCCCCAGCGCTGCGCATGCTCTAACTGGTGCAGGTTTAGAAGATAGTGAGAATAGAGTCTTTTGACATTTACCAAAATTATGCTAAATATTCAATTTAGATTTTAAAAGTTATTTTAAAATTTTGAGGTATTAAATACAGATTTTAAAAACTTTTTAAAATCTTTAGGTATACAACAGTTTATGGACTTTAATAGTCTATGAATTTTTATGGATTATCTTTAAAAAATATACATAAATTGTACTATACAAAATCTCTTTTAGAGGGATGTATTGGTTGTGAATTCTGTAGGATTTTTATAAAATCTGGAGGTATTCAATTCAGACTTTAAAAAGTCTTTCAAAATCCTGAGGTATTCAATACAAAATTTAAAAAGTCTTTTAAAATTTTTAGGTATTCAACAGTCTATGAATTTTAATAGTCTATGGTTTTTATGGACAGATTTGAGTCGAACCGTGTAAAATTATCATTACTAGGAGGGGCTCAAAATAGGAGAAAGAAGGTCGGATTTAGGAATGACAACGTGTCGGGCTGGGCCCGACTTTCCTATGCCCAGATCCATGTTCGGGTTTGGGCTAATGTTTAGGCCCGACCCAAATATTTAAATGTCTTATATTAGACCATAAATTTAAATAAAATATATTAGTAAAATAATATAAATATCATCATTGTTATTAATGTATAATAAATATAAATTAATAGACATATTAATGAATATTAAAATATTTAAATATATTTTAAAATAAATTAATTATATATATTTTAAAATATGTTAAAAAATAATAAAGTAAAAATAAAATACGGCTGTCCGCCCAATCCACATGGTCACGAGCTTGACATTGAATTACAAGTTCGGTTGGATCATGAGTCGGGTTTGGGCCCATCCACAAAACTGCATGTTGGGATTGGGCATAGGAAGTCCGGTCCAACACGACCCATTGTCATCCTTAGCCCGTATTCTATGAAAGCTTATGTAAAAAATATATTCTACGATCCTATCAAATATATGAAAATACATGTAAATCAATAAAAAGTCTGTAAAACTCTACACGAAATCTATGAATTTTCTAAATCTATAGACCTTTTAAGGTCCAAAAAAATTCAATAGAATCTCAATTGAATACACCCCTCTAATTAACTATCAATTTCAAAAATGGTTGTATTCGCAAGCATCTCTTCTTATTGTTTATGGGTCTATGGTAGGCAAATATCGTTTCTCTACTGTTCTTGTCCTTCAGGAAGTGATGGAGATCAAGTTTGGACATTTTAAAAATAACCTTACCTTTCAGACAAAGTCTTAATTTCATTTATGCATGATATCTTGTAATTGTCTTTTTCTGAAGCAACTAAGACAAGGAGTTACCGAAGAGTAAATAAGAGTTAGAAAAGCCAATAGTATGTGTGCGACCGCTGATTTGATTCAATTACGGTTGTCGTGATTTATTTAATATAATATTATTGTATAATTTAAATATATAAATGACAAATTACATTCTTATAGTATTAGATATATAATTTTTTTCCCAACATGATAAAATCGCAAATGCACGATTATAATTGCAAGATATATAAAAAATAATATGATAATTTCTTCGATTATAAATTAATTTTAAAAAATTGTCTGTATAAATTGAAAATCATACAGCAAGGAATGAGGAAGTTGCAATGTCCTTTCTACACAAAAAAAAAAAAATGAAAAAATTCATTTGTGAGATGATGAGTGATGAGGCTTTGGGAACAAAAAAAACATAATAAAAAAATACTATTCCCTTCGTTTCATAAAATGCGATCATAAGAGATGCGATAGGCAGACTAAGAAAGTAAGATGCGTTAAAAAAAATAGAAATCTTTAAATGGTAACTTTTAATTTGCAATAAAAAAATAGGGGCAAGTGCTAAAATGGCCCAATTCACAAGAAAAAGATAAAAAATAACCAACTAAAAAGAAAAGATAAATTATACCCACATTTATCTCAAAAAGATCCTATTACCCTTAATATATTAAAAACTTTTATTATTGGGTTAATTATTTCACTTTCTCCTCCCATAGCTCACGGTTATTATGTGAAGAATTAAGATTGAGATTTGAGTTGCATGCTTTTCTCATCTCATTCTCTCTTTTTATCTATCTCTCTATCTCTCTTATTATTTTACTCTCTATCAACACAAACACAAAATTGATTTGGGGAAATTCCATGGATTATTGAGATATCAAATTCAAGTAAGAAGAATTGATTGTTGAGGTAGGTTAATTTTTATATATTTTATGAATTTAATGAATTTCTTGATCATTATTTTCGATAACATGATCAAAGTGATCATGTGCTCATGTTATAATTACTTCATGATAATTTTTCGAATAACATGAGCAGAGTGATCATGTGCTCATGTTATAATTTATTTCATGGTATTTTTTTCGAATAACATGAGCAGAGTGATTATGTGCTCATTTTATAATTTATTTCATGGTATTTTTTCGAATAACATGATCAAAGTGATCATGTGCTCATGTTATAATTTATTTCATGGTATTTTTTTCAGAGAAGATGTACGGTAAGGTAAAAGTAGAATAAAGAAGAAGGGGAAAATTGAGGGTTAAAATTGTAAGTATGAGTATTTTTTATCTTTTTATTATGGGTGGACATTTTTTATTTTTTTCTTATAAAATTGGGTAGTTTAACCCATTAACCCAAAAAAATATAACTGCTGTATATGAAAAACATCAAATGGTTTCGATGAAAATTTTTCACTGTATATCGGTATTCTACCAATTAAGATACAAATAAAAAAAGTTTATTCCAAACTAATTATTGACGTACTTGCAGCTCTGTGCTAAATAGAAAAAGAAAATAATCACAGTTTTTATACGAGAACAGTAATTTTTGAAGGTCGACACTTGTTATCAACTTTTAATATAGACAAAAACTTTTACGAAAAATTCAAAATGCAAACGGAAAAAATGGGGGGTTAGGAAGGGTTTTGTCTTAATTTCCTAAACCGTATACGTGTAGAGTATACTCTCACAGGGCATAGACAATCAGAGTTATTTTCTTCCTTTTTATCTGGATATTATTACATTACGGTCGTGATTATTTTTTGTGACTGTATATACTCTCACTATATATTTAATTGGCAAAATAAGGACTTAAAATCTCTATATGAATCTGGTTTTGTTTAAAATCTTGTTTGTTTGTTAGCACTTTGCTTCTTGGAGCTAGTTGTCTTTGAGGATATTTACTTGAAATGTGGGTTTCCTTTTTGTGCAGTTTCATCTTTCCGCCTCTTTAACTTACGCAAGGGAGAGTTAGTTTGAATTTGAAGGTGTTAGGAAAAAGAAAACAAACAAGACAGAGGAAAATGGTTGAGCTCAAGGTGGAGATGCTCTTGTAGAAAAGGATGGAATCTATGATGTAATGATTCCCTCCTCCTCCTTCATTCTCACGGTTCTGCTTACAACACCTATGATTTTATCAGATTCTGCCTCTGATTTTCAACCAAATTTCAAATTTTGGTGTGATTCGTGGGCTAAAGTTTCAGTCTTTTTCCATTTGGGGCTCCAAGATTCCTCAAGAAACTGCTGAAAATGGATGCCATTATTCGGTGATGTGGCTTTCTTCAACTTTTATTGGGGGAATGTGTTTTGCTTTCAGGTTCCTGCTTTATTCCACCCTTTAGAATTATCCATTTCGCCCACCTTCTATATGCTTCTCTCTCTCTCTGTACTGTCTAGCCCTTATTTTCAGCTGTATTTGAGTGGAATATTGTGTTGGCGAGAGCTCATAGTTATCTGGAATTCTTTTTTGCATGAGGTTTTGCTTTCATCTCTTGCTCATAACAAGCTTCTAATCTTTCTATGGAGAACACGAACTATGAACTTGGTACAAGCAGCAGCAAGGCTATTAAGTTGGTTCTGTTGCTTTCTTTGTGTCTGAATATAGTTTATGCTGAATGCGTAGATAGGGTGAGCAAGAGCATTTCCGGCGAGCCTCCGCCGCAGCTAGGGCCGCTCAGCCTCAAGAATAGGCTGAGGAAGATTTTCTTGAGCATAGCATTAGGAATAGTAACAGGATTTATTTGTTCCCTTCTTTTGGCTTTGCTATTTAGGCACTTTGTGAAGTATGTTAATAGAACTCCAATTCTCAAAGGGCCTGTGCTGTTTTCACCTAGAATTTCTGTTAGAACACTTAGATCAGCTCTTTCTAATAACTCACAGTTGCTGAGCTCAAGCTTGAGTGGGAAGTACTACCAGGCCGTGCTCGATAACGGCCTTGTGGTGGCAGTGAAGAAGCTCGAGCTGTATGGGGATTGTGGGGCCGGGGGAGCTCGGAGCAAAGCATTGAAGAAGAAGATGCAGAAGGAACTCGAGGTTCTTGCTAGGTTGAGACATAGGAATTTGATGAGTTTGAGGGCTTATGTGTCTGAATCGAGTGGGTACTCATTGGTGTATGATTATGCACCAAGTGGGAGCCTTGAAGATGCAATGAGGAGAGTGAGGGAGAATCAGTTGGAGTTGAAGTGGGAATCCCGACTACGAATTGCTGTAGGTATAGTTAAAGGGTTGTATTATCTACATTTTACTTGTGATCCAAGAATATTGCACTACAACTTGAAGCCCTCGAACGTGATCTTGAACTCAGAGTTTGAGCCTAGGTTGGCAGATTGTGGATTGGCTCCGATTGTTCCTGATTTTAGACGAGCAGCATCGGGGTACAATGCTCCAGAGTGTTTTCAGAATTGTAGGTATGAAGTAGATTACATGTTTCTGCAATTATGTGCTAACAATAATTTGTTTAGCTTGCTTTCATAATCATTTGCAGATTAATATCAATGATCTATTTTTGTTTACTTGGCTTAGTAGTTGATATGCATCTGGATTTCTATTGTTTGATGATGCCCAGTTAGTAGCTAGAACCTTGAGTATCTTATCCATTTAAAAAGAAGAATGAAAAGAAAACTTGTCTCCCTTTGCTTGAGCCTTGTGAAAAGTTTCACTCTTCAGACAACCTAAAGTGCTTTAAGCCTTTATGTAAAAGCTGAGTAAAAGTATGAATGAAAGTATATCTCACTTTTAGAAACTCAATAGGAGCAAGACCTTGGTTGAAGCACCCTATTATTTACATGATATCTACTTAGTTAATCCATTTATTGATTTGTAGATATACAGACAAGAGTGACGTGTTCAGCTTTGGGGTGATATTGGGTGTTGTATTAACTGGTAGAGAGCCAGTGGGTCCCTTCTTCGGTGAAGGAGGAAGCTTGGGGCAGTGGCTGCGGCAGCTGCAACAAGCTGGTGAGGCACGTGAGGCGCTCGACAAGAGCATCCTCGGGGAGCAAGTCGAAGAAGAGGAGATGCTTATGGCTGTAAGAATTGCAGTTGTGTGCCTCTCGGACTTGCCTGCTGATCGGCCCTCGACCGATGAGCTTGTTTCCATGCTTACTCAGTTGAATAGCTTCTGAATTTGTCGAGAATGGAGCTTTTGGTTGTTCCCATTGCTCCCACTGCATGACAGCCTCACTTTGTGCAAAGGTTTGCCGTGGGAGCAACCACTGAGCTCCGGCTTCTTCCGTGGAGACGATGTTTACTGTGTTTCTTGCTTGACTGAGTTGTGTTGTGAAGAAGATGAGATGAAGATGATTGCTGCTTGACTGAGTTGTGTTGTGAAGAAGATGAGATGAAGATGAAGATGAAAAGAATTGCTTGATGTGTTTGGTTGGTGATGATGGTGGGGATCTTGTTTGTCTTGTTCTTGTGGACAAACCCTGTTTTTTGGATTACTAGAGGTCCTTTCACATCTTCATAGCTCTCTAACGAAGAAAGATGTAGTATCTTAATATTATTGACTGTAATTATTTTCTTGGAAATGTTGCGGCCAGATCATATTTTTTGGTAAATTTAACCCGGAAAAAGAATAAATTTTCATATAATCCATCCTTTTTTGGGTCAATTTAACCGGGAAAAGAAGAAGAAAAATTAATCCATTGAGACTAGTTTTACCTGGCAACAAACGATTCAAATCAGTAGTAGTTATAAGAAATTAAACTAAAATAAATTCAAAAGTTAAGATGAAAAGTGAAAAGATGGGTGGTGGTGGTGGTAGTTGATAAGATGTTGACCGACAATGCCCTGCAGGATTTGACATTTTGGCTGCATTCATTTCTTAAATTCGATTATAATTTTGAAAGTTTCTAACCAAATCAATAATCCACTCCATCACTTTTTGGTGACTGGGATTTTTTAAATTATTGTTAAAAATCTCAATATTTAGTTCTAATTAATTATGAAATTCAATAATAAACAAATTAAATTCAAATTGATTTTTATTTTTGATTTTTATTTATCAAATCACGTCAAACTTAATTTTTAGAACTCAAATCCAACTTGACTCAAGTTTGACGTTGAAATAAAGGTATGTCTTGAAATAGAACACGCACATTTTTTATAGATGTTTTCTCGAAATAAAATGAGCACTATTAATGGGGGTAAAATAACAATACAGTGATAGCAGTACATAAGAAGATGTTGCTTCAAAGCTAAATACACAAACAAATTTGAATCAATATTTGAACACATGCTATTTTCATATTTGGGAACTAAGAGGGAAGATATGCAAAAGTGTTACCATAAGGCATCTCTAGGTAAGAGAACAAACTTCCATATCTAACTCTATCCACCTTCCCTTAGCAGTGCCAGTTATGGCAAAATATACACGAGTAATGCACGAATACTTCAGCAGCTACATTCATCAATGATGATCATAGTGTACTGATTCAGTCTACTGATTAATTTGCCTCAACAAGGCCCTCAAGTACCAAGCACTGAAGTGCAATGGAGTACTTAGCACACGATGTTGGCTTTCTATTTGCAACACCTGAGTAGCTTTTCCTCAGAACAAACGATCCCGGTTCATCCTCTTCTTCAACACGAAACAAAGAGGCCTATTACTAGCTATAACACGAATCCACATACAAAATGCAATCTCGCAGTGGTGCTTGTTGCTTCAATCCAGCTTGAAATGGAACTTTACCTTTAACAGTGTAAATGGAAGACACCCATCTCTTGTAAATGTAGAGCAGCCTTGGGGTGTCGCCTTTATGAGTGTCCGACAACAGAATTTCACAACGACTGCTCTTACTGCTGCCACAGCAACAATACAATTGCTAAGATAACTAATTCCAGTACAGGTACAGCCATCCATAGCAATGCCAAATAATAAGCATGAATTAGAATGAAGAAAAAGAGTGATAAAATTTGCTTACTTAGCATGGCTAATCACATTTCGACAAAGTGCTAGAACTCTGATCATAGCCAAGTCTCTGCCTCGGGGGTTGTGGTATCTCTCTTGACAATCCCTTTGAGAAACGGATCAAAGGAGAATAATACGAGCATTGAGCAAAGGCGCTGGAGAATGTATCGAGAAATGTATACAAAAAGAAGACATTGATATTACGGTAAGGGTTCTTGTACCTCTCATCGAAGAAATGCCCAAAATCGTCAACGATAATTGAAGCCGGAAACACAGGATGCAAATGAAATGCAGCAAAATAATTCTTGATCCCTTCATCATCATCCACATACCTTTGAATAAATAAATGCAAATAGAAGACGTTATCATCAGTACTCACCGACGAACAAATTGGCGGGGAGAAAGAGAGAGAGAGGCGAATTCCACTCACTTGACTTGAATTCGGCGGAAAATCTGTGAAGATGGATCAACACCCTGGATTGATATGAAACACAAAAGGAGGTTAAAGGAGTGAAGAGTGGGGGGAAGAAGAAGTGAAAAAGGAAAAACCTGAGAGAGGAAAGGTGGGTTGGTTTGAAGGGTGCGGCGGTTGCACAAGAAAACGACGGCATTGCCCTCTGCTGCGGAGTTGAAGGCAAACTGGAAAAGCAATGACGTTTTGCCGCTGCACAAAATTACAGAAATTAGCGGTGAAATTAGGCAAGAAAGAGTTACTGAAGAGTAATACGAGTTAGGCGGGCCAGAGAGAATGGCGATGGCTTCGGTGTCATCGGAAAACTTCAATTGCCTATTGCCCGACCCTCTCAAGAAAAATTTCTCCACCATTTTCGCCACCAACGAAACAAGGAAAGACAATTCTACATAATTATATTGTTATTCCACGATTTCATTTTTCTCTCGTCTTTTTCAGTGTTCATTTTTATTGTTTTTATTTTCGTGGTTTTAGATTATACTATTTGACTACAATTGAGTAACAGTACTGATTTATTACACAAAATCAGATAAATATATTAGAGAATTGTGAAGTTATATTGTTTCCGATTTGATGAATATGTATTTAAATCAATTTGATTTTCACAAAATTTATGGTGATTGGTAGTTGAATGCTCATTATCTTAATTACTTGATTCATATTTTTCGTATGCAAGTATTATCTTTATTTCTTCCCACAAATTAGTAAAAAATTAAATTTATTTTATCACTCTTACACTATTTTATACATACTCCTTAATAACCGTCCAAAAAAAAAGTGTCAAACTTAGTAACAGGACTGTTCCTAACAAAAATGGGGCTTGAGGCGAAATAATAAAAGTGAACCCCTAAATAAAAATCAAACTAAAAAGTGAACCATCAAGAATCGAAATCATGACAATTGAAACTACAAAGCAAGCTATAAATTTCACAACTCAACATATTCAACACATGTTTAATTTTGGAACATATATCTATAATAGGAGTTTTTTTACTAATTTTGGGGGCCTTGGTAAAAAATCAAACAAAGTAAGCTATAAATTTCACCAACTCAACACATGATTAATTTTGGAATATATATATCTATAATAAGGTTTTTTTTTACTGATTCTGGGAGCCTGGGTAAAAAATCAAAACTAATAAGTGCACTATCAAGGATCAAACTCATGTCAATAAAAAACTAACCCAAATCATTTACCAACTCACCATATTCAATAATATATTTTAAGTTACAACATATATTTATAATAACAATAAAATTCAGGGCCCCCAAATTATAGGGTCCTGTGCCGTCTCCCAAGCACGACCCCTCTCAGGGCCAGGCCTGCTTGGTGGGACGAAGGAAGGGAATACTAATTTGTGCATCAATACTACAAATTATATATCTCTTCCTTCGTAATTACTAATTAGTATGACAAGGTAATAAAATATATAATGCACATTGTGTTTATTAAACACATACATCTGCAATACGTTCTATAATCAATTAGTATTTGTTACGTTAATTATTTTGTTAACTTTATTATTTGGTGTAAAAACCTAACAGATATTTGTGACTCGAAATTAATTTAATTATTTGAATCAAAGCTCCCGCCAACATTTAATATGTTAGGCATACAGACCAAACAAATTATAGTTTAAAATATAACTATTATTTGTATATATGAACAGGTAACGATTTGACAAACTATAAAACCAAAAGAAAACAAAGTAGAAGACCTTTTCCATATACTGATAAACTTCACAGAATCAATTTGCACGATTAAAGATAGTCAGTGAAATGTTCAACTGGTTACTGTCCATACTGAAAGATTAACATAGATATTGAGTGAAACAAATTCAAACCTTCCAGTGCTAATCATATCTGAAACTAAGTAGTCTCTTCATTCTTCTTGAGAAAGCTGGTATGCCCTCAACCTTTTCCATTGGTGAATGCAGCAGCCAACTCCATTTCCGGGACTCCGCCGCTCTCGAAGAAGGTATAATGAAGGGCCTTAATACTCTCTTCTGCTTCACTATCATTTACTATTAGGGACATGTTCACCTGAGAAACACATACATACATTGATTGTGAGAAACCGCAAGCCAACTTTGGTTTTTGACTTTTTAAGATATCAGAACCTTGGAAGCTCCTTGCGAGATCATCTGGACATTCACGTTATGTTTTCTAAACACTCTGAAGGCCTGTCAAGGATGAAATATTACAGATAAAATCGTGCAACTTTCCTACGTAAGAAGTTGTATTTTGATGTCATGGTGTGGTCTATATTTAAGAAAAACCTTTTCCAGTATTAGAGATGAGTACTGGACGTTGCCGATGAGGGAGATAATTGATCTATGTGGCAGAAGTTTTACAATAGCAATTTTTCCGAGCTCTTCAACCACATGGTCAAGTTCCTGATCAGGGCCAACCAACAAATGAGGATTATTATTCTTTCTATGAAACAAGTAGGAAAATGTTGTTCGAAAAAAAGGGGTTAACTTGCCTGCTTAATTAGTTCTCTGCTCCAAATTTTTGATGGATCAAGTGTTACAGAGATACTGACTTCACTAGTTGCTACAACATCAACGGAGATATCCAAATCTTCGAATATCGCAAATACCTGAAATGAACCAACAATAAATACTTCTGAATGTATTGTATTGATGGGTTCAAATGAAGAACTGGTATGATATCACCTTGGCCAGGAAGCCAAACTGACCCAACATTCGAGTACTGACTATATCCAGCATCGTGACATTCTGCTTTAGGACTATACTAGTAAGTAGAGCCTGTCAGTTATTTGACATAGAAAATGGTCAATTCTTTGGGATAGTTCATCGAAACTCTCGACAAATTTTTCAAGATTGCAACCTTGGCCATGTCTCTATCTTTAGTGATGAGAGTACCGGGGGCTTGAGGGTTGTAAGAGTTCTTAACCCTAACTGGAATGTTGCTATCCATAGCAGGTCTCATTGCTTGTGGGTGCAACACCTGTGGAAAAGAAGTCTGTATGTTCAATATGTCTTCTGCATATAACTGAGAATGCAGAAAATTGTTTCTTGTCTTTGCTTTCAAAAACAATGTTAACCTTCGACACTAAGTTCTTTTAGTGTTCTTTTTATGCTTTCTGACAGCAAAGCCATGCTCATACACATCTAAACAGAGAAGCAAGGAAGTGTACAAATTTAACCTGAGCTCCAAAATAAGCAAGCTCTGAAGCTTCTTCAAATGTCAGATAAGGCACAGGTTTTGCATATGGATGAATAGTGGGATCACATGTGAGAACACCGTTGACGTCCTTCCAAACCTGTAAGAATTTGAAGCAAAGATTAAGGCTATGTTTTATTAATCGGACTATAAATATGTTCACCTAAAATAGTCTTCATATTTTTACCTGAATTTCTCGCAAACCCAAAGCTTTGCCAATAACAGTAGCTGTCAAGTCACTACCACCTCTACCAAGAGTGGTAATTTCACCAGACTTATATCCCTGTGGATGGCAGGTAAATATCAATTTAATTCTTAAAATACTTCCTCAGGGTCAGAAGATTTGAGTGACAACCTTTCCCAGGAAGCCAGTAACTACGGGAATTGCCTTATTGCTAATCCAGTCACCATGTAATTTACTGGCAACAGCAGGATAGGTTGCATCTAGAATTTCAGCATTTGTGAAATCATCTGTTGTGACAAATCCGATGTCAAATGCATCATACTGCAGCGTCCACAGACCACCATAACATTAGGGAAGAGGATGGCACATGATACATGGACAACAATTTAAATCAGACGAGCAACAAATGCAACAAAAAAATGTTGAACTACGTATTTGGAGAAGGATGAAGTACAAACTTGATAGCTGAAGGCTTAGCTAGATTAAGTATGAGAACACTTGCCAATTATTAGAAAAATCATGGATGGCACAATATCATTAACTTCATATGATTTTCACCAATCAACCCATATTTTATTTTTATCACTTCCTCTAGGCCTTACCCTTTTACTTGCACCAAACAAATACCTGAGAGGAAGCAACAATTTTCTTCAAATGTTGGGGAAGCTGAAGGTACCATATAAGTAATAATTAGTAGTCTTACTTGAAGCACGAAACCTCTCATTTATTCTCTGAGTGGAATTCAGTTGTTGTTTGTTCGCCACAAGTATGAAGGGACACATAAAAATATATTTTTACTTGTAATACTATAACTATGTGATGATAACTCAGTCACACCAGAGGCAAATGAAACTTTTGCCCCTTATACAGTTCAGCCATTAGAAAATTTTCAGTGTTCTATACTAAAATAGGCGAGACATGACACGTCCTTTAATTATGTAAATCAAATATGCAAATAATGTTTTCCAGTTTTCCCGGCTTTGGTCAGTTATATAATACTCCATATGAAATAAGCATCAAACATACTTGCTGTGCTTTTACACCGGTGCTATTTAGATAGGCAGCAAAAACCCTTGTAGACATGCACTCTCCAAATGACACGAGTTTGTCTTGAGTCCGGAGTGTTAGCTCCTTCAATCTAGCAATCCCATTTAAAAGTAACTCCAATTCTTCCAGTTGTTCTGAGAAGAAACCATAGGAAAAGTTTATGCCAAAATCTGAAGGGAATAGCACATTGTTACAAGTGTATCTATATCGCAAGGTAGTAACAAAAGGGTAATTGCAGCATACTAATTAGTAACTGGAAATGTAGTTATTTAACTAGAACAGCCAAAAATTCACCCGCTAACTGTTCTATGCACTCTTAGAGAAATAATTCTCATACATACATCCAAAAACTAGATATGTAGATAAATAGATTTCTGATTTTATGGAAACTAATAAAATCCTTTTTGTTTGTTACATATGAAATGCACATATATCCTTCAACTTCAAGCAATACAACTTCAGTTCCTTAGACTGCAATTCCCACATGAAAAATACAATTTCTCGAGCTGCTCACTTTATCAGGAGCAAACACTTAAAGCAACCATAAGATGCAGCTCAAAAGGAGCAGAAAGTTACTTAGTCACTTAGTTAGCCTTAGTGTTGCAAAACCCACTAGAACAATACGCTTTCTTTAACTGCACGCTACATCTTGAATCAGGAGAATCTGAAGTTTCAATTGTTGAAGTTAAAAAGGACAAGATGCATTATCCTCAGATGATATGTTAGCATATTTGAAGGAAAGATAAATGAATCCTTACCAGAAATTACATAACTATGGAGTCCTAGCTCTTTCACCGTTCTGGAAAAATAAAACATCCAGAAATATTAGTACGTAGTACGTAGCCAGATAATTGTAAACTAACACCTTATCATGGCACCTTTCGCTTCTCTAATTTCAATTAGGCACAATGAGCAGACGAAATTCTCATAAAAACAACTGCAGTATGCTTCCTTTATCTTTAGGTTGCATAGAACTTTCGATAAGCATCCAATTATCGTGATATGCAATGAATAAATCTCAAATAGGAATCAATCACCTAAGATGCAGTTCTTTAATAAGGTTCAACTCCTCGATTTCCGACACGTTCGAAAACCCGCAGCTCACAGCCTTCTCTCCTGCCTAAAATCCAACCTTTACTAACTGTAATCCAAATGAATGCTACTTTGATTACCAACAGAGAACAGAATTCGTACGCGAATTAGATTGTTGGTGGTCTTTCCCATGGCGGAAAGCACGATAATCGGCCTCTCCTCGGGAAAGCATTGGATGAGATGAGCCACCTCTATGATCCTCTCCGGCGACGCCACCGATGAGCCACCGAACTTCATGACGCACGTAAATGCCTCAGCGGCATTGGGAAAAGCTTCCTCTTCCTCTTCGGCTACGGCCTCCGCCTTCTTCTTGCTGTAAATAGTGAAAAGTGGCCATCTTTTGTGATCAATGGCGGCACACAAACGGTAATTGGGAGAGAAATCGACGAATTGGTGGTGATTATAGTTATGGAATCGGAACGAGTGCGAGAAAGGAATGGCTTGGTTGAATTCATGGGTGAATTTGAAAACCTTGGCATTGGAAGAGTAGGGTGAAATCGACATGATTGGTTGCACACACACAAGTGTACTTTGCCGTAGAAATAGAATCCCTCTTTCTCTTTCTCTGCATCAGCCTTCTCTCATAAACATAACTAATATTTAATTATAGACGCAGTCAGTGGTTCATTAACCATTACTGTTATGGTACTTGACTACAGAAGAAGAAGAAGAAGAAAGTCAAGACTATACTCCTACTATTATTTAGTCAAGCGTTTAATTGGGCGTTGTAGGTCGCGCTTCTTCATCGTTACAATAGTTTTACAACTCCAATTGCAATCTATGTTGACTTCTTTCCACTCTAAATCCAACCTTTCCACACGCTGATAAATTTTCATAAACAAGATCTGCAGATTTCGCTGAAATCCCCTAATGGGTATCTCTGAAATCCAACAAATCTCCGCTCAAAATTGGTCGACACTCACGTCCATTTACTGTTCCTCTCTTGTTCCGAAGTACAGTTTGTCTTGAATGGATATATTTCAAGTGTGCTCATCGTTTGCCGACTTCAATTTATCAAGAAAGGTGTGGTCTGGTATCTGTACGGAGAGAGCACCATGATCGCCATGTATGCTAAATGTGGAAGGTTGGAGTATTTGAATCAATGAATGCCTCAGCCCATGATTTCAGGATATGCTCAACATGGAAACGCTTCAGAAGCTCTGACCCTTTTCAAGAAAATGCAGGATTACGTTCTCCTCCTCTTCAAAATGAGATGTGATGGATCAGTGCTCATTGAATTGTCTCACTCATACTAGTGCACTCACTATGAATTCTTGCTATGAAATGTGAAGTCGGATTCTTGTTATGAATTTTTCCGTTGTTAATAATTTTAAATTATTAAATATTTATTTTTATTAAGATCATCTAAAACAACGTCCCATTTATATTTTGCGGCAAATTTTGCTCCAAAATCCAAGCAATAAGAGTCGCAAACCGTAAAAGAGAGACCATTATGTGTTGGGTAAAAAAATAAAGGGAAAATGATTTTAAAATACATAAATTTTTATCGTTTTATTAATTCTAATACGAATTTTAAAAAATTATCGATAATACATAAACTCTGAAACTTACTCAATTTATGACATATAGTTGACTTTAAGTGAAAAAATCGAAGCTGACATGACATATTTTGTCCTACGTGGACGAGACACAGCTCCACATCAAATAAAATATATTATGTATTGTCAATAATTTTTTAAAGTTCGTGTTAGAATTAATAATACGACAAAAGTTCGTATATTTTAACATCATTTTCCCTATTATTTAAGAAAAAATATTATTATGTCATCTTTAAAACGTAAAACGACGTCGTATTGTGTTCTACGTGGTGAGACACAGCTCCAAGTCAATGAATTATAATATCCCAACATGTTGTTATTTTTATTAGAGTAACCTTAATTCTCATATATATATATATATATAATGATCCAAATCACTTCCTATTTAATATCCAAAAAATCATTTTTTATATGAACTACATCATATATATATAAATGTATGATTTGATGAAAATCAAGTCTTATATAAGAACTAAAATCTATACATATTATGTATTATATTGATGCATTACACGTAATATACAATTTCATAACATTATGATGATTTTTTTATTCATTAACCAATGCATTATAATTTCAATGTATTTTATGCATATAATTCATTGACGTGGAGCTGTGTCTCGCCCACGTATGACACAATACGACGTCGTTTTACGTTTTAAAGATGACAATAATATTTTTTCTTAAATAATAGAGAAAATGATGTTAAAATACACGAACTTTTGTCGTATTATTAATTCTAACACGAACTTTAAAAAATTATTGACAATACATGACATATTTTATTTGACGTGGAGCTGTGCTCGCCCACGTAGGACAAAATATGTCATGTCAGCTTCGATTTCACTTAAAGTCAACTATATGTCATAAATTGAGTAAGTTACAAAGTTTATATATTGTCAATAATTTTTTAAAGTTCGTGTTAGAATTAATAAAACGGTAAAAATTCGTGTATTTTAAAATCATTTTCCCAAAAATAAATGTGGACCGTACCATTTAGACAGTGTTTGGAAGAAACTTCTCAATTTTAGATAAGTCCAGATAGAGTGTGGCATCGAGCAATCCAAATAATGCCCCGAAAAACCTATCTTGAAGAAATAAAGTGACAAAAATAGGGTGGGTAGAAAGTAAAGTATATAGATAGCTAGAATCTTTACCGCAGAGCATAAAATAAGGGACGCTAAAATAAATAATTGCATCCAAACAAAAATCTAATTTTTTTTTTTATAAATAAAACTAGTTTAGTTGATTTGTCGTTAGTCTGTTGTTTAACAACAGACTTCTTTACCGGTCGTGATTTTCGTGGTTATTTCCATTTTATTTTAGGGGCAATGGTTAGAATGTCCAAATTCAAAGGATAAAGATAAAAGAATAACCAATTAAAAAGAAAAAATAAATTATACCTACATTTATCGTAAAAAGACCTTATTATTCTTAATGATCTTAATTTTCAATCTCCTCATTCACAATCTAAGTGAGATGCACAATACATGTGCCTTTTCTTTTATTCACTATTTTCATTCACCTCTCAATCTCTCTTTTTATTTCATTCTCTATTAACACAAATATAATATTCTCCCCGTCTCACTATTATTATCCTACTTTGATCAAAACAGTGAGAGCTTTTTGATCAAAGTGGACAATAATAGTGGAACAGAGAGAGTACTAATTTTGGCGAATTTCATGAATTATCGTGCTATCAAAACTCAAGTCACGGGGAATTAATTGTTGAGGTTGGTTAATATTATATATATTTTATGAATTTAATGAGTTTCTTATTCTATATGTTCTCATAATTATACTTTTATTTATGAAGCCTCACACAACAGACAAAATATATTAATATAAAAAAAATTGAAACTTTCTAAAAATTTGAAAATTTTGGTTCATTATGAATGAAACAGTACTTCATTATCAATGATATTGTTTTCGAATTCTATGATCATTTTTTTTGAATAACATGAGGAGAATGATCATGTGCTCATGTTATAAATTCTTTCATGATATTTTTTCAAACTACATGAAGAGAGTGATCATTTGCTCATGTTATAATCTTTACATGATATTGTTTTCGAATAACATGAGCAGAACGATCATTTCTCATGTTATAATTTTTTTTCATGATATTGTTTTCGAATAACATGAGTAGAGTGATCATTTACTCAAATTTTTTTCATGATATTGTTTTCAAATAACAGAGCAGAGTGATCATGTGCTCATGTTATAAATTATTTCATGTTATTTTTTCAAATAACATGAGAAGAGTTATCATGTGCTCATGTTATAAATTATTTCATAATATTTTTTTCGAATAACATGAGGAGAGTGATCATGTGTTCATGATATAAATTCATTCATGATATTTTTTCAAATAATATTAAGAGATCATGTGCTCATGTTATAAATTCTTTCATGATCATGTCATCCATATTATATTAAATTAATTTATAACACTATATTAAATAAAATTATAACACTTCCAAGCCATTTAATTTAACAATATATTTCGTCCCTGACCCTGCTTCACATTAATTGTTATTTAAACAAGTAAAAGTTCTGTCTTGGTTCGAGTGGGGATAACATTTATCTTCTGCATGTCCATGAAATTTTGAAAAATCCAAACATCTCAGAGATATAGAGATAGAAATTTCTTGAACGAACCGTACTCTTTCGTACGCGTCATAATCTATCATCGATTTTTATTTAGTTTATTTTAATAGGAATATTTTAATGAACTTAATGTAAGACATGATTTAGTATGTAGATGTACAAATAAAAGAATAAAACAGTACATTATGAAAGTGGTTAACTAACCCTTTATTTTATTTTATAGTGTGGCTATTGATTTATAATCATTTTTTATTGCAAAATGATCCATGACACTTTCGAACCCTCAGCTTGGAAGACATCTTTTATTCATAAAGTCCAGCTCTTAATTATAATTTATTTCTCATCAAATTATAATAATCAAGCAATTAAATCTAGCCGATATATTGTTATATTATAGGAAAAATATTCCAGAAAACTTGTCCCATTGTCATTTTCTTTTGTTTAATACACAAACAATATAACATCTAAAAATGAGACCTTCTAAAAAAATTAAGACATTTAAAGTGAAACATATTGTAATATACTTTTATTTATTCTTTAGATATATATGATTTAATGTTAAATTGAACAAATATATAAATCCAATAATCAATTCTTTTCCAAATGAATATACAATTATCAGTAAATTCAGTGAAAAATTCAATACAAGTATATTAATAAAAGAGTTAAACATATATTTTATTTTATGGAAACAAACGTATAAAAGGAAATTCAGGCTATGGTGTGAGACATGTAGATAATTATTTAACGAACCAGTTTGTTTTGTAAGATGGGAATTAATTATAAAAAACAGCGGTGCTCTAAGTTGGACACTTTTCGAGTAATGAACCAGTTTGTAAGATGGGACTTAATTATTTAATACAGTAGTTAGTAAGTAAAGTACCATTTATTTAACTAATGAAATATGATTTGATGGGCTTATTAAAGGAAGCTTCGTCTGCTTACGTGGCGGCGCTCGATATCCCATTTATATGTCATTAGCTTAATTTCCTTTACCTAATTTAGGTCCTAAACTATTATACCTTCTTTTGCTTTACATGCATTATTTCGTTTCAAGAAATATTCCCATTCTCAGCTAATCTATCTATTCTGGAATCTCTATCCCAACAATTGATTCAGAATCTCAAACAATATGAGATAACAAACGCTATCTCGTGGGTCCCCCTTCGAACTTATCATCGCCCTATTTCACAAATCGAGATTCATATTCCACCTACTGAAGATATCCATCCTATATTATATTAAATTACTTAATCATTCTTAGAAATTAATTATTGTAAGTAAATGGTATTATAGTTACATTAAAATACACACTTATAGCAAAAGTAATGGAGTATCAACTTTTGAGTTCTAAACTTTAGTCACATTAACGTATAACAACTAATAAGTTCTTGTATTATAATATTAGGCTCCCCAGTAATCAGATTCATAGAACCTTCAGGCAAGTGCATGTGATGTGCATATACTAAATAAAGATATGATGAAAACCAATCAATTAATAAATATTAATTCCAACTAGTCACAGAAACAGGGGACGGTTTTGAGTAAATTTGTGGACGGTTAGAAAAAAGGTGCCGCCAAATGAATGACCTTGATCTTGAGCGTTTGTTTTCGGAGTGGCGACAAAAATAATTAGCCAATGTACTCTCTAATGTACTCATTTCTAACGACTCTTCACTTTGTTAAACTGCTTTTCTTTTCTTTTTCAAAGTTTATAGATAATCTTGTTTTCGATTGCATGATGATGTCATGCCTCTACCTCATTTATTCTCTGCTCATCAAAACTCAGCTGAATGCACAACTTAACACTCGGAGGAGTTAGTATTCTAGCAAGTGGGGATTTTTTCTCTTGAGGGTAATCCCAGAAGAAGAAGAAAGGTTTGATTTTTGGTTTCTTTGAGTTAGTCCCTTTTCGCTTGCCGTCTTTGTTTTGCTTGCTTTTTCTTGAATATGGTAGTTATCTTTTCCACCTCAAGCGTAGTGCGGTTTGCTTCTTTCTTTGTTTTTCCTTTTTTCTAATCTTAGACTTTCTGAATTTCGATTCAGTTCCTCCCATTGTTTATCTGTTGTTAATTTGTACTGAAATATTTGAAAGAAAAACATGCTTGCCCATTATTATGCAGAAATACTTGTACCATTGAGATATTCTGGAAGTGTTTCTTGCTATAAACTAAACGGGGCGCTTGTTGGAAGCATTACATTTGCGCCAATTAACTAGATTTGGAAAGTTAGGTGCAGAAAATTAGGCCGTTTCATGTTTTAATTAGAGTGTCACATTGCAGTGTTTTCCGCTTAACATCAAAAGAGGTGCTTGTTAGGAACATTTCATTGGCACAAGTATACTAGATTTGGGAAGTGAGAGAACAAGTTGCAGAAATCATATAAAGTTGTTTCATTTTGTAGTTAGTTACATAGTGAAAGGACCTAACTTGCTATCGGGTAATGAACTAACAAGTTCCTGCCCTAGTTACCCATCGTCATATGACGTGAGCAAGCCCGTTGTTTCATTTGGGTCTTATGAACAAACAAGTTCCTGCCCTAGTTATCCGGTAATGAACAAACAACTTGCAGCTGGTGAAGTGAGCAAGCCCGTTCATTTTTACATTGTTCTTAGTTTGATGAATTGTTTGGTCTTGGGATTTGAAGGAGTAAAACTTAAAGGCAAGAAATAGGCCTAACGTATGTCGAACTCAAGATTATTCGTAGAAATTTAATATGAACTTTTTATTAGACGATTTTGTGCATTGGAAAGTATTGTTATATTTGTAAGATTTGGCATTTTGTTTGACATGTCTGAACTCAAGAAGGCGATAGGATTCTAGGTGGCTATATGGTTGTGTGTTTCTCAGTGTTTTTTATTAAACTGGAGCCTAAAACACGTGATCAATTATGTTTAAATGAAATTAATTTTTTAGATGGATGTTTATTCTTCATTTGGAAGCTAGTATGCACTGCAATTTGCTATATTTTAAAGCAAATGTAAGTATAATATGCTAGATTTGAGTCAAGGATGTACTATGATGGTTCTCCATCTTTGGCACTTATGGAAACCTCAACTATTCTATAATTAGCCCGTACCGGCATCTGTACTAAAACTCAGGAAATTTAGCCATCTTAATGCTATTCTGTAACATAATACTATATTATATTATTTCAACTTGTGCCACTTGTATGGCCCTTGCAAAACAACATATCATGATAAACAGTAGGCGGTTTTCTAGGTTGTTGACTGAAAATAATTTTTAATCCAAGAACATTTTTAAATCTCATTAATTCAACTTCAGTTTGTTCAGAGTCTGCATGTAGATTAATTCAACTTCAGTTTGACAAAGATCATGGTATTGAGCACATATTCTGCACATGGAAAGAATTCCCTGTCAATGCAGTTCAATAAGATTTTTAATTCATCAATTTTCAGATGAAAATACTAATATTGAGTGCCTTTGAATTTGTTCATATTTGGGTCTTATGTTGATGAAGCTCGTCTTATTTGATTCAAAGTTTCCTTCCCAGTGGCCTTTCTGATGTTGGACTCTCTATTGTAGTAACTGGGAGTTTTCTTGCTACCTGAAATAATGGATACTTCAGAAGCAAGTTCTTCTTTAGGATATGGTAAGCCTCCGTGGGTGTTCAAAGGAAGGCAAGTTTTATCCCCTTTTCAGTAAAGTATTCAATAACTAATGGAAAACAAAAAATCAAATTAGTACACAAAGCTCAGTCTCGACATTTCAGTGCCTTGTACCAGCTCCATCTTGTCAAGGCAGAGACAGCTCGGGCATTCATTCCCAAAGAGTTCAGATTAGTGGAGGCATTCGGGTAAAGTAGTGGTGTAATAGCTTGTATCTTAATAAAATGAGCAATTTCTAGATGCTTGAAGTTAGAATTTTGATTATCCTCGTTTAATACAAGTTGGTACTATGTATTCTTATAGGTATACTCTTGGAGGATTCTTTCTTGCTAATTATGAGGAAAGTCCTGCTGGGATTTTTGATGAGGTTCTTCATTTTTTAATCCTCTAATTTCATTATTTATTCCTGATAAACCCATGTGAGCCCACCTTGATTTCTGAAAATTTGAGAACATGATGCAACTTGATTAAATATCATAATGGAAAGTATTCAGCAGTGTCTGGGGACAGTTATTTCTATTTAGGAACATGGAATAAAGGAACTGTCTGTTGATCTTAATTTAATGCCAACTAGCATTAACCTTTTTCTTTTTATGATCATATGATTTTCAGCTTGTGGTAATAGCAGGAACTGTATGGAATCCTCCTACGTCTTGTGCGTAAGTATTTTGCCATCAAGTTCTGGTTCTTGTAATATGATCTCAAAACTATTTTATTGACTATTATCTTTATATATAGGATGCAATAACCTCTGCTACTGCACGCTCTTGTATGCTGCTTCAATGAGATTTCATGTTTTACATTTCTATCACGACATGATTGATTCCATACGCTTGTATGCTGCTCAATAAACTTAGCTGTTTTGCTTTGTTTGGTGTTGTATATAAAAAATTATATACCCTTGATCCGATAAATTCGTGCTTAGCTATATTTTGCAATCATATGAGACATACAGAAAATTTTATTTCTGCATATGATATGGCTTCAATAGTTGCTCAAGTAAAATCCATTGGCTAATATATTTCCTCCAATGCAAATATTTGTCGGTACAAGTCATTTTATTTACGACACTTTAGATTTATAAGTACCAACACCGACGAGCCTGTTTTGTTGATGTTACATTGATAGATGGGCTGCAAGAGTGCTGGTAAACAGTGACAAAGCATGTCTCCATGGACAAAAGGTAGCATATGGAGTTCCCAGTTCGTCATTTTTTATGTTATAAATTTATTACAGAGCTTCTTGTTAAAGATTTAGTTTTATTGATACAAAATAACTTCATTAATCTAGGCTAGTGAACTATATGTTTGCTAATCAATCTCATGTACTACAGCTGCATGCCTCCCTGCAAAAGGAAATAACTCTTTCTCTAATTGCTTTTGTAGGACGTTGGACTCCCCAGTCGAGTTGCCAATTTTACAAAGGTGGCTTCAATCTGTTTCAAGTATTCATACATTTTAAAGTTTCTAAATTGAAAATAATCTTCATTATGTATGAGGTCTTCAAATTCTGTAGGTTCTTTCCTCTAGAGAGGAGAGACACTGAGTCTCCAGTATGTTCTGAGTTTGAGTATGAAATAAATCTACACAATTAATCCTCAGTTGTAATCTGATACCAAGTTTAACTCTAGAGTGTCAGAGCAGTTCATGGGACAAAAGAAAGTCGATTTGGTGAATTTTTCAACAAGATTGGCATCATTGATCCCTCTTATAGCACGAAAAACTGTTTGGATATTCAAGTAGAAGAGATGAACAACGGTACAGCGATGGACTTGTGCAGCATCCAGCTCACTGCTGCTGCTGGTCAGTAGGCATGCATGGATTGCTTCAAACTCTTTCTGCATTCTTTTCTAGTTCTCTTGTTTGACTTGATTTCCTACAATTAGTGATCTTGTTTTTCTTGGGCTATGGCAGCATCTCAAAACAACAAAGGAAGATGGATGGGCCCACAAGTCAATATGTCACTCCCAAGCTTTAGGTATTCACTTCTTCTGAGGCTCCATCCTCGAGAGATTGCAGGAAATGAACTGATATTTTTGGCTTTCATGATATGCAGTGGCCGTACGGAGCACAATCCTCACCTCCTCAAGTATTCTTGCCAGATTCAGTGCAGGTTGCTTTATTTGAATGGGTGTTTTTTGCTAACTAGATATTTGCTTGCACTCTATAATTTTATTTGATAATTTTCTTCAGGGTGAGAGCAGTGTCACCAGCTAAAGTTTATGGCGAGGTAAGTTCTGAGACTGAGTTGGGAAGCGGAGACCAAGAGAGAGACCTCAGCATCTTGGTGATGCTATCGAAGCCTATTCTAGCATTGGAGTTTAATTGTCTGCAAATGAATGTCGAGGCTCCCTCAATCGTTTCTCAGGGATGAATATGAGACTTGTGATCGTTTTGTACCTTTTACATAGTGCAAATAAGAGATCTGGTTTTCTAATAATGTTGGCAAATGGCTTCAAATCTTACATTGGAAGATACTCACTCCTATATCAGATGCCTAAGTTTCAGTGAATGAATATTAGTATTCAGTTTTCAAGCGGCTGTTACTATTATTATTATATCAGAAGCCAAACTTGTGTTATGTTGACAAATCATCAAATCTTAGAAACAACATTCTTACAAAAAAATTGATTCCCAGAAAACAAAAACAAAAGAAGAAATGTAATTTTTTATCATCAGGTGAGCTCCACCTCAACATTTACTTACAATTTAATCTGACTTTTTTTTTTTCTCAACATCCCTTAAAACTCTTGAGGTAGAGGTCTGCCTTCAAGAAATGCTTTAAACAACACAAGGGATCTCTCCGGCTGAGAAAATGGAGCTTCGTGTGATGCCCCTCGTATCGTTGCAAATGAGAGGATGTTACCGTAGACCTGAGTCCACCCTCCAACCTTCACATAATCAAATATGTGTTAACTTCTTTTATGCCTGTAATCCAATCATTTGATCAAGAGAGTATTTTACCTGCATCCCTGCAAACCACACTCTATACGGCGTGGTTGATCGCAGTTTCAATGCTCGTGCCAGTCTGTGGACAAGTCTTCGACTTCCAGTTAAAGGTATGACTGAATCTTGATCCCCACTGTAACGTCAGAGCACCAAAATATAAACTACAATCACCAATCTCGAATGTTACAAGAGCTCAGGCTCGAAAAATGGCGTACCTATACACCAAAACTGGGATTCCTGCCTGTACTATTCTTCCCACAACGTTGATCGTAGGTATCTCAAGATCAAGCAGTTGATAATCCAGAATGCTGAAACAAAGTTTGACAAAAAAAAGTTCAGAATCTTTATCTATATCAAATACGAGCTCATAAGGCAAGATTTTCTTTACTTGCTGCAGACAAGCCACCGGTTCACTCCAACAAGGCGTGCATGAAGGGCCTTCTGAACATCTTTTCTGTTCAAGTAATTCAGAGTCTCATCCTCCACACACACATCTATATTCTCAGTGACTTGCTGCAATTCAAGAGAACCAAATACACTCAATTCAGACATGAAAAAGTGAGCAGTAAATATAGTTGAAGAGGCGAAAGGAGTGCAATGTATACGTACCTGAGGAGCAAGAGCCTTTGACTGAGATAGAACAGAGGAAATACAGACATCAAGAGTGACATCATATTTGTCAACAAATTTGCTGGTCTCGGTCGTGACAAGGCTCATCACCTTGGAGCAGATTGGAGACAGAGAGCCTCTGTAGTATTCGCTAACATAACGCGAATAATTGCAGGCAGAAGTGAACATTGTGTATGTGGTATCTGATATTAGGCCATGAGACCAGAAGAATTCGGCCCTCGAGTTGAAGTCCGTTGCATATTCTAGTACTGGATTCCCCAGCTGCATTTAAGCAGAGCATAAAACATTAGAATTTATTATAATTTATAGGCAGTACTTTTGGGAAGTGAAGAACAACAACTCACTGCAATTCCTCTTAAGTTGAAAATCTTTTGTTTCTTGTTGAATTGGAGCATCAACTCTGCTAGTTGAGGAATATAGTGGCCTAAAAAATTTCAAGTACTGGTTAGGAAATTGGAACTTTCCCAATTGATAGTGTTACTTTATTGATGTTACTTTAAGAAATTACCAGCATAGCTCTCTCCTGTGACATACAAGCTTCTGTCTTTGTACTGCGGGAACTTAAGGAACCAGTTTTGTAGGAATAACAAGTTGTCACGAGCTGTAAAATATAGAACGAAGACGACGAGAAAAATTCAGAATATTAAGGAAATATACAGCATGAAAACAACAATTAACGTGGATGCAACTCTAATGCATCTCTCTCATGCATGGAAAAGGAATCAATAGAGAAAGCAAAAAACATGAATATTTCAGACTAATAAAATGAATAAGAAACACACCTGTGATCTTGTCACTTACACCTTCATAAGAGGAAGAATTGGCAGCATAAGAAAACCCCACACCAATGGGAGATTCCAAATACAAGATATTTGCTTCTGCAGAAGCCCAAACCAATCCAAAACGTCAGTCAATCACCAACATCAAACAGTGCAAACTAAATAAATAAATAAAGATATGAAGCAAACGTTTTCAAGAATGAAACACAAAAAGAACCTCTGTTCCAGCTATGCTCGTTCCTGACTAGCCCATTCCCACTTGGCCTAAATGGCCCATTCTCAGAAAACGCCCCAACTCCCAAAGATGAACACCCTGGACCTGCAATGCAATATCGTTAACACCACCATCTCTCATTCAAACGCACACGTACACAAATATATATATATATATATAGAGAGAGAGAGAGAGAAGAATAGATTTTTAGTGAGGGTTTAAACCTCCATTTAGCCACAAAACAAGAGGCTTGGAGGCAGGATCAATCTCAGCTTCAACAAAGTAATAAAAGAGAGCTCTCTCCTCTATGGAGTCAACAGTCACGTAGCCAGAATAATGGTGGAAGCTAACTTGGGGCTGCCCAGGAAGCACAGATATTCTGTCAGCATCTGACAAAGAAGAAGAATAAGAGTAGTCCAACTTTGCTGAAAAGCATCCTCGTGTGAATAAAGCAAAAAAAGCTACGATCTTTACAAAGGCAGCCATGGGGGGATTCAGCTCAAATGTGACTGAGGGAAGGGGATGAGAGGTTATATAAAGGTGGAGAAGCGTTCTTTTCTTGTCATTATTGAATAAACTTTTGTCGTTTTGGAGATATTTGATTGTGATGTGAGAGTGGGGAAGAAGAAGGAGAAGCAGAAGAAAGGGTCAAAATTCGCTTTCAACGTAAACTTTGAAGGGTGGCAGTGTGTGAATCAACGAGTTATGATAAAAGGGAATGAAAAAACAAACTGGGCTCTGAATTCTTGCAGAGTGCAATGCAATTGTAGTCCCCCCTTCTCTCTTCTCCTCTTGTTGTCTTCTCAAAAAGCTTCGAGATTTTCAAATCCTGCCCAATTAAAAACAGCCAATTCTTTTTTTTATTATTTGAAACAACTGGAATTCATTCAAATACTCTACTAACAAACCATCCCAATAGCAAGTTTGTGGTACTTTTCCTTACAACCTACATGCAATAAATGATCGGTAATAGAAGAAAAGAGTCATTTTTATTATACTAATGGTGAAAATAATATAAGCAATTACTAATAATGAAATGTAGTTAAATAAAATTATGCAGGTAAACAGTATCCACTTTTATCAAGAAAAATACTCCCTCCAACTCCTACGTTCACAAAGAGTGTATTATTATTGTCTAAACGGGACGTCCACAAAAAGTGTATTATTTTCTTTCTATAGTACATGGTCCCGTATATCTCCATACACTATAAATCAGTAGATCATTTTTCTCTTTCAAAACGACACATCGTAATTTTATTAAAATATGTGCTCACTCTTGGTAATACAGTTATCATGGAAGGAGTGAATCATTGAATATTAGAGAAGAGACAGGTTTGAAATAATGAAAGTACCCACAAAGGATCTTTTGGAAATATAATAGCAGAAGGAATGGGCATGTGACAGCTAAAGGTAATTATATCATTCAAGAAAGACATGTTTGCTTATGTACCAAAATCATTTCACCCAAGAAAGAAAGGAAAAACCTTCATTTGTTGCTTTCAGTATATTAAGTACTGCAGAGAATAATAAGACCTTTTCATTGCTTCTTTGTTTTGTACCACCTTGGAAAATTAAATCTACCTTTCAAGATTCCAGATGTCTTTACTGCTTAACTCTATATATATCCTTCTTTCATTTAATTGAATTCTATCTTCACCTCCAAAAATCAACTTCTCTATTTTCTCTCTTCTTTAGCATTTTCATAGCATGTGATCATGGTGTAGAGAGAGACTACAATAGAATAATGGTTTTTTATAACCTACCAACAAATTGAAGCTTTTTACATAACATCTCATTTTCATACCTAGTCCCAAAAGGCAAGCCATTTCTTTAATTTTTTTACTTTATAGTATTTTTTAATTAAAGGCAAAAGAAGTTGAGGAAATAGATGTGTTATATTATATTTTAATACCTCTTTTGCTATATCACATGATATGGTAAGATAAAGCCATAACATAAAGATGGTGTATTTCTGCCTTGTATATTCGTGAATTATCATTTTGTCACCCACTCTTTTTGTATGTATTGCTTTAATTCACTTGGCCTTTACTATTTGTCCTTTCTTGATATTTAAGCTATCCTCTTTCAATTTTAGATATATCAATGTTGTCATCATTTTCTTACCATCTTTAACGTAGAGGAAGCTAACCTATAAGGCTAATAGACCATAGCAAAAGGTACTAGAACAAAAGGTTGACATAATAGTAGTAGACTCTTTGTTAACTAATCCTCTCATTTTACTTATTTAAAAACACAGTTTTTCTTTTTTAATGTCCTAATTATTTAGACATATTTTCTTATTTGACAAATTTTAAAGCATAAATCATCTCTATCAAAAGCCATTATAACTAAATATTAGTCCACATACCAAAAATAAATATGTCTAAATAAATAGGACATCGTCTTAACAATCATATACAATATCAATATGAAATACTCAATCCGTCTAAATATTTTTAACACTTTTATTTTTGGCACACAAATAAGAAAAAAAGAGAACTTGTTACTCAAGTCCTACCTTATCAACTTATGTAAGTATATGTATGTATAATTAATAACCTCCAACACTTTTTCACCCACTAATCATCCATTATTGAAAAAAAGTAATAACAACTGATCCTTCTTCTCTTTTATCATTTGAAAGTGAGCTTTTGACCATTGAAAATTGAAATCAATGCACATATACATAAACCACTATATATCTTGATTAGTTGAGTAATGATATTGTCCAAGTCGTGCCACATTCGTCAATATAGGGAATGCTTGCTTTACACATTTCTTTCGACCACTATATATGCTTAAAGAGTTTTTTTATGTTGATATTTTTCCCTTTCTAGAACATCTAATCTGTACAAAAAATTAAAAAAAGAAAACCAATTGCCCACTTTCTAGTTTCTTCTGAGAAGTGATTAATTAAATATGTGTACAAAACAAAGTAAATACTAAATCAATACTAGTTAAGAAAGAATTACACAAGTGCGAGTGAGTGCAATTGAGATTGGATCTTGAAAATTAGTAGTATTATATATACACTAGAGTAAGAGAAAGTTTATAGTTGAAAGGTTAATAATAATAATAGTGGTCGTAGTTGGAACTTGGAAATTGTGCTCCTCAAATTGAGCCTTCATTCATTCCCAATTGTAAAGACAAGTATTTCAAGTTTCTTTCATTTTTAGTTTTTAAGGGTCGCTTACAATTAGCTATGAATAAAAAACAAAAACAAAAACAAAAACAAAAAACAAAAAATATATTTATAATATAATAATTGTGCATGATGCGGAATATATAGCTGCTACAGAAAACAACGAAGACAGGAAACGTTACCATTTAATTCATGATTATAATTAATGTATCCACTAATTAATGAAATAAATTAAATAGTTCATCTGTGGAAATAACTGGAGACCAATGTAAATGAAATTTATGTATAGTAATTAAGTATTTTGCAATATAGGAAATCCATGGCAAAAAATTAATACTAATAATTGATAGAAGCGAGAACGAATTGAAGACAAATAAATATTGCACATGTATATATTTTAAAAATCTGTAAAATAATTATATATCGCGTACTAATAGTACTAGTTATTGTTGGCGTTCAATAAATTCTTTTGTCACAGTTTCATTATATAACCCATTAAAACATATGTAGTACGATAATTGCTACTTTTAATATATAAAAGCAGTCGCTTTGCTTAGTCAATTTAAATTTTGTCATCTGACATAAAAACATTTAAATAATAGCTATAGTAGCCATTTTGAGTATAAATCAGTGAATTTACAAATTGATCAGTTGAAAAATTCCTACTAATTTATACTCAAAAGTGATTACTATTTAAATATTTGTATATTCAAAACCTATAATTTATTATTTACTAAGGGAAGTAGCTAACTTACATATAGTACTCAAAATGAATACTATAAAATACTATATATCTTTTTAGGGTATTTTATGCTAGCCTCTAATTGCTATAATTTCAAGTTTTGTTTATGCATGTGCTAATAGAAAATGTAATATAATTAGGAATTGTTTTGCATGAGCTAGCACATTAATATAAATTTATTTATTGACGTCAATATGCAAGGCCCTGCACGGGACTAGCATGCATATTTGATAAACAATGGTAATTATACTATACATTTTTTGCTTAAAATGGAGAGGAAGGACAGTGACAAATATAAGGTTTATCCATGTCTAGAAGAATTATAAAAAAAAAACTTGGAACTTGAACGAAACAAAAGTAGTGCATTTTACAAAATGCTTTAGAAACGCGCGTATTTGAATTTAAAATATTGACAGAAATGTAACTTTAATTTAATTTCCCCTTTAATTTACAGTAGAAAACTATTTATACATCCATTGATATAGATATAAACATAATTATACTTGTATATATATAGATGGTACTATATTAATTATAGTATCTGTAATGTGGCTAGCTAATAAAATTAATGTGAAAGACTGAAAAATGGATGGAATTAGGTGGTATGGTTGATATATATATATATATATATATATATATATATATAGTGGGAAAATGAACTTTTGAAAAAAGGCAACGTTAGAGAGTGATGATTTCCTTGGGTGAAAAAGTGAAAGAAAGTAAGAAAGGGAAATGAATTGGAAATTGAAGAGTAGCAGTTTGCATGCAGTTGAGTTGCACAAGATGAGATCATTGTGTTGTGTCCAACATTCATATCATATCATATCATGTGCTTTTCACAATCACATTCACGCCTAATTACTTTAATATATATACTATGTAAATATGTAAATAATCTTTTTTTTCCTCTCTCTAGGATTGCAATGCTTACAAACGTGAAAGTAATAGTGCATGTATATTAGTTGAATGAACGCAAATAATACATACATATATTATCATGCGATCGAGCCATTTAATTAATTAAAAGAGAGAAGAATTAATTAAGATAACCTCCGCCTTTAATTTGCTTTTTGAACCATCTCTCACTTCATCACTCTCACGTCAAACAGTGGAGATAAAAAGGAATAATATTAATGTTGTCCAATTCTTGTGATGTATTATAGTATTATCCAATATGTATATAGCTAGCTACCTAGCTTAGTCTTAGTCTACCCCACCTCATGTTATTTTCTTCTTTGTATATTCTGAACTGTTTTCTAAACAATTAATGTGGTTTGGTGTGGAAACCAAGCAAAAGACTGTTAATAGTATATCATATCAATGAAAGGTGTGGGAACAAGGTGATTATTGCACTTTTTAACATATACTATAGACTATAGTAGTGGGAAATGAGTTTATCCAACAACAGAATGAGAATAGTAGTAGTATTAATTTATCTGCAGTGGACAAAGATTTGCCATTAATTAGATTGATTATCCATTAATCTCTCACACAAATATATATACAAAACAGAAGCAGTCGCAGTGCTCACCTTTTAAGCAGGAAAAAAAAAGGGCAATTAAGTCCTTTTGGTGCGTGCTGTGCCCACTATACATTATTACCATATTTATAAATTTAGATGTCACATGCTTCATCTTGTCGTCTTTTATATAACCCCTTTCTTACCTTTTCTTTCTGCATTGTTTTTTGTTACATTAGCCATTAGTTATGGGTCACACATATATATAGAGTAGAATTAATTAGGATGTGTACAAAGAAACCTGCAGCAACGCATGCAGAAATTCCACAAGCTAGCTAGCTCAGTAGGCGTGATTAGACCCACAACATAAAACAACAACTCAACTCAACACAACACAACACATAGCTTCGATTTCTTTATAATTAATGCCTGTCTGAAAATTCTTTACTTCAAGTGCTATATCAATTTCACAACCTTCCACTTGAAATATGACAAAATTGTTCCCACTCTTCCATCCTTTTCATTTATTCCTTCTTTTATTTAACCATTAATTATGATCAGTTTTAACTTTTGTATTTATTTGTCCATCTCCTGTATGTACTTTTCTGTATGTCCTGCTTTTTTGCGTTTGGCTTTCAGCAACCAACAAGAATATAACTAAACATTGTTTTTCTTCAATTATTTTAAGTCATTAATTAATTAACTGCTCGAATATGAGTATTGGTGTGCTTATGTATTTTGGATGTTGAATATTGGTTTTGTACAAATAAAACGGTGTTAATAATTAACTACTGTCAAAAAATTTGTTTTAGGATAAAATCATTTATACTCTTATTATTTATTTGAATCGTTCCCAAAAAAAATGTACTTTTTCATTATATTAGACATGGTTCTACAAAATACTTAATATTTTAAATTCACATTTATTTATTTACTTTAAAGTGGGTAGTTTTTCTTTTTTGTTTTATGAAACTCATTTTATATCATAATTTTATCAACTAATGTATATCATAACGTGAAATGAGCATGGGTATATATGATAATCCATATAACTTTATATATGTTCCCGGAATAATTTATAGATTTTGAAGGTCAGAAAGTGAGCACATAACATAAGGGTATGGTTAATATTCATAAATGCAAACCTCCAAACGTCAAGAAGCAACCAAGTTTCTTTCTGCACGCGTTACCTTAACTCTTTTACAGCTTTATATATGTTCATATTCGTTCTTCTATGATCTACTAAATATATGTTACTATAATTACACCTGCGGAATGCGTTCCTCCTTCTGTGCCTGTGCTCTCACTTGTACAACACAAATATATATGTATGTATATATATAATTTACAAAGGAACAGACGAGAGAAGTGGAGATCGCTATGCAGATGCAGCAGAGTTTGGTCCATTAACAAAGGAACTTTCCTGCTCTATTTCTTTACGAGATGCTTCCCATAGTCTTGCCTCGATTTCCATTTTCCGCAACTCCATTACACCTTGTTCCACTGCAGACAAATACAACATATTCACAACAATATTTACATTTCTATGTTACCAATTATGAATGTGTTGTGTATAATATCCAGTTATGTTGTGCAGAACATGATAAAACTGACCGTCCACGGCATCATGTGAAGTTGGTGATTGCCCACTACGGCTGATCCAGAATTCGAGCCTCTTTTTAGCTACCTCCTCCTCTATACCATACGCTTTAGCTCTTCTCCAAAAGTATGTTAGCCACGCCTGTAGTGCAGGATAAATGCACATACATTATTCTCTCAGCAAAACTTTTGAAAATGACTTCTTTATAGGATTGGAACCCTTTATTTACCCCCTTAAAAGGCCTTATTAAGAGGGGAGGGTGTTCCAACTTATATATTGAGTCAGGAACCTTTGCCAAGTCGATGTGGGACAATTAATGGGTAGCTTCTACACGCCCCCGCACGTGTGACCTTACACACGTGAATCATCAAGAAGATCCCCATCTAGACTTATCGTGACCTGCTCTGATACCATATAGGATTGGAACCCCTTATTTACCCCTTAAAAGGCCTTATAAGAGGGGAGGGTGTTCCAACTTATATATTGAGTCAGGAACCTTTACCAAGTCGATGTGGGACAATTAATAGGTAGCTTCTACATTCTTGACTGGTGAATGCGGTCATCATTTAAAGTTGGGCACTTTTAACAATCTTCATTCACAACTGGACATTTCCTCTCATATAATTTTTCATTGAAGAAGCTGTACCATGTTGAAATTATAATAATATATACAACCGGAACTGCCAAAAGAATGTATGGCTAGATACTAACAGAGTGAAAGACAAGGAACTGCAGACTACAAACCTCTTTGAAGAGTACATCCTCAGATTCCTCTGGGCTCAGTTCTGTAAAACAAAAACAATAATGGGGGAGTTCATATGTTATGAATCATCAATTATCAGAAAATTATGTAAGCTAGGGTCCACAAATAGAAAGTTCTTTAGTATAGCAAGCTAAGTAATGAACTTTGAGAGCGTCATAACTCGTACAAACCTAACTTACTAAGTCTTAAGGCACCACAAATAGAAAGCTCTTTATTTATTTTTTCATATATATATATGAAGCCTCTTTTCTTTTATTACAATGCTGTCTTTCTAAAGTTTGGGAAACATCTCCGGGCTTGAGACTTGTCAGTTGATGAAATAATGCAGGCATTGTAAATTTGTAAAAATGGAAGACTAAAAGATGGATGTTACATAAAGACCCTGTGGATATATCTATACTAAGGTTAATTCAGTCCATGAAAGGGTCAAACCCTGAATCATTTGCCATAAAGGCAAACTAATTCCTTTTTTTTTTTATTGATTTTCAATTCCATCACTAGCAGGCGGGACGCCAACCTATTTGTCAGTGACGGCAACCATTAAGTGACTAGATGAATATATTTTTCATGATATTCGTGTCTATATCAATATGACAATATCACATCTCATGGAGGTAAATGCAAAAGTGAAGTTTTTTTATAAATTGGAAAAAAAATTGTCATGCTAATATCAAATACCGTAGCCTAAGGGACCATATTAGCTTACCAAATGCTTCCATATTCTTCAAATCAATTGATGACTTGAAATCTGTCAAACCAGAAAATGGAGAAAAGTTATAAAAAAAAAGATTTACAGCAAACTAGATATCATGCTTTATAAGCTTCAGAAAGCCAGCCTGACAAATAGGACAAGTAATTGGCTACCTCCATATAAGATAATATCCCCAGTAGGCCAGTACTAATTAATAATTGACTTAGCAAAAATGACAGTTCTGCACTGGATACAGTTTGAAGATTGAAAATACCAACTTGGATGAAAATACTCAATTGGAGATTGAAAACGCATTTTATCTCGGAAGAAAAGGCCTTTTGGTACGAGGAAAGTCTTTGAACATACAGATGCATTAATTTGGTTATAATCTTCAAAAGTATGAGTAGTAAGCCTTTAGAAACTTTGCCAGAGGAGAGGACACCTTATGATGCTTTACAGACACTAAGAATAAACCTGCAATTGAAGTCCTGGTGGAATTATGTCGCCTTTGTTGAGCAAATGCAAGGACAATAGAATCTTCAATCTGGAAAAAGAAAAAAGATGGAATTAGCCATCCAAAAACCTAGAGCAAGCAACTGCAAGATCTTTATTCCACAATTATGCATGATTCACATTTGGAAGACATGGGTAATTGGGAAATAGTCCTAAACCATGCTTGATAAAGCAGTCACTTGGATCCAGTACCCATGAATCCCATTAACACGACATACTTGAGAGAATACTTCTGAGCAGTTTTGCAATATTTTTCTCAAAAATAGTCATCTAGAATCAGGTAGGTGTTAAAGCTATAAAAGACATTAAAATGATACTACGAGTAAGTGAGAGGATCTTATTCTTTAATATATTAAAATATAATAAATAAGTGAGAGGATCAGTTCAACGTTTTAAGAATAACTTCCTAAGAAACCAACAAGACTCCAGTAACCATATTAATGCAATTACTGGAATTTTTTTTAAAGGAAAACCTTCAAAGAAGCTAGCTCTTTTAATCCCATTTCAACTGCTAGCATGCTTTCAATGTTTCCTTCTCCAGTAAGATCGTTGAAATCCTCAACCAGTTTGCTTCTTTGTGGGTTGATATCACCTGTAAAACAGCATACATGAACATAACTGTTAAATTTTTAAGTACAATATAGTGCCTACAAAATCTCTTTTAAAGATCAGAAGTTGTATCATCAAACTAGCCTTTCTCCCAGCGTCCTTCCTTAGCCTTCTGTCCAGCGGATAGAACAATCTCCAAAGGAAGAGGTGCTAAAGACGACCAATATTCATGCTTTGCCACGGCAATATCAGCACAGATACCTGTTCGGAGGGAAGAATGGAAGAGCTTTAGGAGTAGCTTCAAGGAAAGAGGCAGTTTACCAAGACCCCCAAAATAATGTGTAGATGGAGATCCAGCACTAGCAATAACAGTATGTATACCCAAAAAACAAAAAACAAAATACAAGGAAGAAAAGAAATCTAAGATTAACAATTGTTGTAACTTTTCATACTCCAATTTTAGATAGGCCGTTAGTTGTGGCATGCTTATAAATTTGGGAGTTGGAACTTAATTGAAATCTTAAGGATAAAGAAAATTTAACCAGTTAAAACTTTGTTTACTTTAATAGTCTATTCGAACGTAATGCAAACTTATTCACATACAAAAGAGATTTAACATATATTAAATATACTTGATTACCAAGTTGAGCAGCTAAGCCCCAATATCTAGCTAGCCAGCACCTTTTGAGAACAACTTCTTCCTGCAAATGTAAATTTTTCAGAAAAAAAATACCATGATATTTCTACTTTTCATGAAGCAGAGCCCACTAACCATTTCATGTAGGGTCAACACCATTCTTTGCGTCATTGAGCGAAGAGCTTTTAATTCAGTCTCAGTTCCATGCAGTTGTTCAAAAACAGCCGCAGACTCTTTCTTCTTGAGCTGTCAGTAACAGTGTCACATTTTTAAAAGCAGTGTGCTGAACTATATAGAGATATCTAAGTTGATCTTTCTCACCTTAATATTAGATTGCAATGATGACATTTCCATATCATCTTTTGCAAGCTTGGCCTCTTTAAGAGCAGCCTAAACCAATTTTGAACAAACAATGAAAAATAAAGGTATCAACACATCCATTACGGATCAATTTGTTATAGATGAAACAACAGGCAACTTGATTAAATAAAAATCTAGAGAGGACAATAATAGCAAAGGTCACCTCTCTTTGACGCAATGCAGCTTCCTTTCTGCAAATCATAAAATGTAATATTAGCATATTGGGACAAAATAGATGTCTGTGTTATGAATATACCTGCTCAAAAGTTTAGCTTCCAAAGAAACCCCTTCTCCAAGAGCAGCTACCTGAAGAGTGTGTTTGATATGTGAAGATACTCAAAGAAATAACTACAAAATACAACTTGAAGTCTGAAAGGGATCCAAAATGAAGCAAAGGGATGATCAATTCATGATGGATTTCCTTTCAATTAAAATGCAGCAATTTGCAATATAAGGGAATAATTTGAATGAGCAGCCCTAGCCCCAGATTGGTGAATGAGAGACAATGCAGGAGTCTCAGGATGCAAAACTGATCTAAGATGACTTTTAAGAATGCAAGTGTTTACAAAATGGGACTGTGGTAACTATGGACAAACATAATTTATCGTAAAATAGAATAACTCTACCCCATGAAATGCATTAAACAAGTCCAGGCTCCATGTGTTCTTTCTAAAACAACCCAGGAAATGGCCAACTAGCGAATTTTTCATTTATTTTAATATCTAGAGAACAGCAGTTAGACGAGGGAAGAGTGAGGCCAAACAAGATTGACAATAAAGAATGAGCGTGTATAACTGCTAAAAATGCATAACATTGTATTGGTAGAACTAGATTTACCTGAGTGCGCTGCTAGTGCTGGTAGAATCTAGTGTATGCTGGAAGTTAAATTACTCTTTCAAGCTCATCATATATGACTTATAAAGGAGTACAAAATTAACTCACAGTATGGGGATCATTTGCTAGCGCATTTTGTATGACAAAGAAATAAATCATCTGGGTCATAGTAATTCCAAAATTGTATGTTAACACCAACAATTTGAGAGCAAAAGGCTAATTAATGCAACTAATTTCTCTTTCAAGGTTTCTAACTTGCTATACATGCATGTTCTTCCTCAGTTCCCCTATAGCAGGTAAATATGCGACAGTGATTAACATTGTGAATTAGTTGCAAACTTTGTATGGTCACTGTGGTTGGTGGGACAGGGACTCAAACAAACACATGGAGAACAAGCCATAAATTGCAACATATTTTGAGAAGATGTACTTGCAATATAAGCAAATGGTGTCAAATGCATCACCTGTTTCTCAAGCTCCTTAACTCTTGCTTCAGCCGCTTCACGACTTTCGTCCGCAAGTCTCAGCTGCAAATCATACAATTAAATAAATATTGGGTAGCAGGTTATATTGGACCAAGAGCAATCCTTGGAATACAAGACAAGCAAACCTTTTCAAGACTACTCTCATTTTCTTCTTGCAGCATATCAAGCTGTTAAGAAAGAGACATTAATTTGAGAATACACAAATATAAAAAACTGCACTACTTTAAAGATCTACACAGCTTAAATTGGACATGCCAAACATACGTTGTCGCGAAGTACAGAAGAAGCACGCCCATCTCCTGCATCTTTTAAATTTATTTGTCCTAAATCTGCTGAGAACCTGCAGTTAATGTTGATATGCATCAGTTAGTATCAAATAGATTTTGCGGGACAAGCCATGACATGATATAAGATACTATATAAGCAATGCGAGATATGATGAAGCATAAAGAGACTCCTACTATAATTGGTTCTACACTGTAAGAATAGTAGATAGCTCGTGCACTAAATTTTAGAGGTAAGTTGCTAATACAACTGTCACGATGATGTGGGCCAAAACATTGTCATGCAACGGCAAAAGTTTTTTTTTTTTTTTTGAGAGAGACAGGCAAAAGTTAATCATTCAATACTTTTCTTAAGGGGAATTCCAATTGATATAGAGGAACTGGCAAATATTGAAAGCATCAAAAGATGGATTTTAATACTTCTTTTCTCTCTGCCAGCTGCTAGGAGGATCAATTGGTGTAGTAGGTACAGGAGTTTTCAGAGAAGGCCTACTAAGAGGTACAGAGGGCATCATTCTAGTTGACATAGACGGTCTTCCTGTTGAAGTTGATCGAGGAGGTTGAACTTCCAATAAGTCGCGAGTGACCTAACAAAAAATATTTCAAACGATCAAACGAAAGAAAATCCACAATAGCATCCAATTACGGTCCCTACTCCAAAAAAATGCATCGTTCTTGCACTATTTAGGCATAAATCTCACATATATCGATATAGGGCAATTTTTCCACATGTTTGTTTCCACACAAAAATTCACTCAGTAACATATGATTTCTCATAACCACATTGCAATAGTTCAGCTCAGATTGTCTCACAATTACAAGAAGAAGAATCAATTATCTGTAAGATTAAGCTGTCGACCAACATTTCTAGCACGGGATATTTATCCAGAGGCAGCTGAGCTAAACCGCACAAAAACAATGCTGAAATAACAACTCTTTCAAACTAAATGAACAAACCGGTTGAATTCCATTGGAAACACGCGAATGAGAAGTACGTACCGCATCGGAAGAAGATCTACTAATCTTAGACGATGGGACCAACGGTTTGACGCCGCCAATGCCGTTGCTAGCTCCATTACTCTTCATAGGAGGTCTGGAGAGAGAAAGCGGATGAGGAGGATTGAATCGGAGTCCAAAATCACCATCATTGTCTCCAAGGCCAGCGTCATCGTCGTCCTCGTCGTCGGTGGTGGCAGCTTGCGAAGCCATGACCTGAGCCAGACGCTGAGCCGCAGCTTTGGCGGCATAGTTCTGAGTGCGTTTGATGCTTGAAATGCCGCTTGCGGACGACGAATGGGCGTGGTGGGCACGCGCGGGCGAAGAGCCGCCGGACTCGCTACCCCACTGGCGCGTTCGCTCCATTGACGTGGTGAAAATTTGGGATCAAAAGGATGAAGAGAGGGAGTGTGAGTGGAGCATAGAAAGAGGGGAGACTGGTGTTGTTGGTGTGTGCGCCTAGATCTTGGAGCTCAGAAATGGCTGTGTTTTAGGGATATCCTGTCGGATAAATTTATGGATATTTCAGTTTCAGATGTAATTGTGTCCATTGATACAAATTTGCTTCTGCAAATTCAGATGTCACTCCCTCTTTTTTCTGTGTTTGAGGTATCATGCATGATATGATATAGTAGTTGGGAAAAAAATCTTAATTATTTACAAAATTTCCAAATTTTAGGCGTGACTGACTAGTAACGTTGTTTAGGTTTGGTCCACAGCTTTGATTGCAATTGTTACTCTTCACTCTTTTATTATATGATAAGTACTTATTAAGTTGTAGTACGACAAAAAGGTAAGTCTAATGATTGTTATTAACCGATAACGGATTAAATTTGCTTGAGGTGAAAGCAATACGGAAATGGACGAACGTGCGCCATGTAATGTTTCTTCCTAAATCTTCATAATATAATACTCCACTCTATTAGTAGTAGCAATTCTATTTTGAGGTTCGAGTTGGACCCCCTCATAAAAACTTCCAATCCTCTACTACAATTTTATTAATATGCACAGAAGAAATTAAGAATACTTTATTTTAAAATTTCCGCATTACATGGTGCAATTATTATTTTTCTTGAGATTAAATCAAGAGATGACGCCTTATATAAAAATATATCGATGATACTAATATATTGTTGTATTCAAATGCTACATTATTTTATTTATTTAATTCTTTTAGTAAATTGACATAAATCACAAGTTTCCTTTTTAGATGGCAAAAATCGTAATTAAGGAAAATGATGTTGAATGATATTTGGGCTTAATAAAGGAGGCCCAAAGAGTAGAGAAAAAATGGAGTGGCGCGCCTCCACCAACAATCCCTGTGGCCGCTTTCACCATATTCCATCTCCACTTTCTCCTTATCTGACACTCACTAATCTATTACACTATTCACTCACTCCACCCTCTTCTCCCTCCCTCACTCTCCCCCCTTTCCTCTCTCACTACACACACAACACATTCGCACATGGAAGCAGAGCATCCGCTGCCGGATACCCAAATCTCCGCCGTCCCACCCCCGCTCGACACCACCACCGCCCCCCCTGCAGACCCACCTCCACTGGAAATTCCTGCTGCAACCACTACCGCAACCACCAACCCCCCCAAAAGGCAGCGCCGACCCAGTGTTCGCCTCGGCGAGATCGGGGGAGACCCAACCTACGATGCTCCCCCGCGACGCCCTAATAAAACTTGGCGCTTCCACAAAGACCCATCTCTAGCCGCAAAAAGCTCTAAGACCCGCCCCCTAACCAACCTCGTCAACGGAGCCACCGCCGCGGACTCCAACTTTCAAGATTCGCTCGAACTCTCCGAGAATTACGCAGACTTCGCCCACCGCAAGCCTAAAATCAGGAAGCCCACTAAAAGGGCTCGCACCAATTGGAATAAATTCGACTCATCAACGGTTAACAACGGCGGCCTAATTGAGAGCACGAGTTTCTTACAAGAAGAGAATGACAATAACAACGAAGAGTTCCGAGAGTTCGAGGCCGAGGGTTCGGAGAGTCCTCTGCTGAAAGAGCACCAACATAGCCCAATTAATTCTGGGGAGAACATGGGATTACAATTTTGGGATCAACAAAGAAGGGGAAGTAGAGCCCGCGCATCGGAGATGAACGGCGTGCATCTTAATGAGGTGAATTCGCCGGAGAAGAACAATGAGGGGAATTTAGGGGTGAGGGAATGGTTAATTGGATTAGGGTTAGGGAGATACGCACCATTATTCGAGGTACACGAGGTTGATGATGAGGTTCTGCCAATGTTAACATTGGAGGATCTAAAGGATATGGGGATAAGTGCGGTGGGTTCGAGGAGGAAAATGTATTCCTCCATTCTCAAACTAAGGAAAGGCTTCTCATGAGTTGTTTTGTGCTGTATGGATTGCTTTACTAGTTTGTCCTTTTCTTCTTCCTACTATATTACCAACTTGAGTAATAATGATAATAATTTTGTGGTGACCTAGTTTCTTCTTTATTTGGCATTTTTGTGTTCCATAGTCACTGGCACATGCTATAACTCTTGATACACAGAAGGTGGTAAAAAGAGATTTTTAAGACATGGTGAGAGTATAAATCCTTGAGGCTCTCGAATCTAGTTTCTGTATTATGGAGAGCCGAACTCTAATAATTACAATTGAACTGTTTATATCTCTTATCTCTTATCTAGCTTTCTTTCAACTTTCTTACATTTTCACCTTAAAAATTCTTAACTGGCTTTCTACTGAAGTGCTTTACCTAGATGGCTAGATGTCGTTGCTTTCTCTTACTTTGTTGGGGCATTGTTTCTCAAGCTGATTTTTTTTATGTGCATATGTCTTGCATTCTATATTATGGTTGATGATTTGATGTTATAGTTTCTACATCATTCAACAAAAAGTTAAAATCAATAGGTAAGATATCTATTGATGCTGAGAGTCAGATGATCATAGAAATGGTTAGGGTTTCATTTAGGATGGAAATTAGTTTATTTTTCGGTATTACTTGTATCATGAGTTCATGACCATGTCATCGTTGCTGAACATATATGATACTGGCATTGTATTCTGATGAAGTTTTATATACAGGAGTAACCAAATGAGCTTTGATACTATATTTGTTTGCAATAGATAAAGAATATTATAGTGATTTGTGGCAATGCAGATTTGATTAATTTACAGCGAGAAATTCCGGTTTCCATTTGTTTAGTTGGAAGAAATTCTCTGTCAACGAGGTACGATCAGATTACATATTCTATTAAGGGCCAGGGCATGATTTTGATTAGTTTAGCTATTAAGATGCAACGATGGTAAGATTAATGCCCTATACTTTTGATTTGTTATGATACATATCCACACTGATTTCGTGGTGATGAAAAGATAGATTGCATGGTCAAGGTGTGAATTTTAGTAGCATTAACAAAGATGAAAGCAGGAGTATGAAGCTGATTTGAGTAGGTTAATCGAACTTCGAACAGTTGAGATTAACTCTTGTAATAATAGTCTTGTTGTTCTCTTGATAGTAAATTATAATGTTGTTTCAAAAGGGATGTTCAATCAAGTACAGATGATATCTAAGTGGGAATCCTCTTAACTATATGTTAATGAATATGACATCTGCCGATTATACTTCTAAAATTAGGCTGAAGAAGTGTCAATTGTGATTGGAGCAAGTATGTTGAGTAAGTATGTTGCGTTTAAGTTTTACAAAGAATAACGTGTGGCAGGAATGTTACCCACATTTATATATTGCTTGATTTTGACTGTACTGTGCGCTACTGCTGTCCATGATGAAATATTTTGTGGCTGGGGTGGTTTACTAATTTTAAAAAATTGGATTTTGACTGTACTGTACGAACACTAGAACTCGAAACCTAAGCTTGGACATTAGAACTCGAAACCTAGACAATCACATGTGACTGATGATAATGAATTTGGGTGTTTATTTAGTTAACAATTTGAATGCCATGATAATGAATTTGGGGGTTTATTTAGTTAACAATTTGAATGCCATAAAAATTTTCAAATCGGGCTTCAGTACTTTTGGTAGTGAAAAGTGTGCATAATTATTGGGCTGAGAATCTACTTTAGATAAACAAAGAATCTACCGGCCTAACTACCAGTTTGGGCTTTACAAAATATCTATACTATAATACAAATTCGGGTAAAACTGTCCACCTCAGCCCTTGAAATCTTCCCAGCCTCCCATTTAATTTTTCCTATTTTTCTAGATTTTTGGAATTTTATCTATATATTAATCATATATATAATATTATATATTCTTATTTCCATCTAGGCATATGCTATTTATGTTATGTATTTATTTCTAGGTATATTATAGATCATATTATATGTTATTCCATATTTGAATATTATTTTAATAAATATAATATATATATAGTGATATATTAATTTGATATTTATATTTTGATAATTGATTTAATAATCTAATGAAAATTAATAAATTATATAATCATATCTAGATTTCTATATTAGATTATATGTTTTTCAAATCTAATAAAAATAAATTATATAAATAATTTAAAAACTCACGTTATTTGAAAATATTTTTTTTAATATATATAATTTATTACATATGATTATAACATACTTTTAATTATATTATTATTCGAACAAACCACATATAATATTTTTGAATATAGATAATAAAAACTGAATGAATTGTATTTTTTATTAAAATAATAATATATAAATATAAAAAGTGTATAATCTTTTTATTTATATATATATATATATCCTATATTAATTATATATTATTTTATATCTAAATATCATTTTCATTAATATAAAAAAAATAGTCAATGAGTATATTTCGATGTATATTTGATAATTCAATCAAATTGATGATTTTTCATCATATATCATTATTATATAATGAAATTTAACTTCATTATTACCCACATACTAAGTTATCTATTAGTAGATAGATATTTTAAATGTATTTTATTATTATACTTTATATGTATTTCTTTTATCTTTAAACGAAAAAATTAACATTCCAAATTATTTGTCACACTAATTAAAGATATCCAAACTTATGTATTTTTTTGTTCGAGCAAGTATTAAATTCAATTCATATTCTTTTAATATATCGATATTATATATATATATATATATGAAAATCTATATATTATTATTAATACTATTACGATTCTAATCCTATGTGGCACTCTCAAATCACTTCATTCATATTTATCTAAATTATCATAATTTTGGAATTAGAAAATTATATTAATCATACATAAAATTATATATTCTTATTTCCATGTAGTATATGATATTTATGTTATGTTTTTATTTCTATGTATATTATATATTTTATTATATACTACTCTATATTATTTTCGTAAATATAATATATATATATATATATAAAGTGATATATTAATTTGATATGTATATTTTGATAATTAATTAAATAATAATTTATATAAATTATCTACAACCTTTTCAAATTTGATGAAAATTAATAATTGTATGAAAATATCTAGATTTCACATTATTTGAACAAAAAATAATTATAATTTATAATTTATCACATATGACTATTATAACACATTTTTAATTATCTTATTATTCTAATGATCCATATAATTTTCAAGATAAACAAAAAAAATTGAAAATTCATATTTTTCATTAAAATAATAATATATAAATATAAAATAATATATAATAGTCTTATTTATTTATATATTTTCTATTAGATTATATATTATTTCAAAAATAATGAAAATTTATTTTGACTGTATACCCTTATTAGATAATGAAACTGAACTTCATTATTACCCAACATATTAAGTTATTAATTAGTGGGTATATGTTTTAAATGTTTTTATTATTACGCTTTACATGTATTTTATTTAATCTTTAATAAAAAAATTAACATTCCTAATTGTATATCATAATAATTAAAGATATATAAACTTATGTATTTTTTGTTCGGGAAAGTGTTGAATTCAATTTATGTCATTTTATTCTCAATTTCACAATTAGGCCATGAATTTAGACAACTAAACATACACAATTTTTTTTAATTTTATCTTCACCTTTACAATATATCAAAATTAGTACTTCACTTCAAATTTTCTCATATATAATTTTTGAATAAAAAACGAGTATATATATTTAATTTGTAATCGGATTATGAATATATATATATATATGCATATAAATAAATAAGTTCATATAATTTGAGTTTATTTTCATTATTATTAAAAATATTTAATGATTATATTTTGATACCTATTTGATTTTTCAATTAATTAATGAATTTTGGTTGTATATCATTATTAGATATTGCACTCAACTTCATTATTACCTACGTACTAACTTTTTCTATTAGTGGGTAGATATTTTAAAGGGTTATTTATGAAAAATACCTTATAGTGTAACTTCAACATGAAAAATGTCCTATTTGTAACTTTTATATGAAAAATATCCAAAAGTTCAAAAATACTCTTAAATTTACTATTAAATCACACTACATTCATGTTACATATATTTTGTATGAAATCATGTTGTATTTTCTGTGGTATATATATATATATATATATATATATATATATATATTTGAATTTTATATTTAATATTTGATTTAATTAGTACATGATTTTAACGTATTATTTATATAAAAAAGTTAGGAATATATGAAAAAATAAAAATCTGGTCGTATTTAAACAAAACCCGGCAGTCGCGTTTTTTTTAAATACGACCAGGTTTTTATTTTTGTGTATATTCCTCATTTTTTTTATTTAATAATATGTATGTGTGGTGTTGGGTGTGTATAATTTTTATTTAATTAAATTGGATGTGTATAATTTTAAACATATATCAAATATTTTTTTAATTGCAAAAAATAAGAAAATAATTAATTAATACTACATTCCAAAATAAGATGCAAATCTAATTTTAATTAAGGGTATTTTAGGTAATTTACAATCAAAATGGGCACTTTTCATATATTTTTTACAAAGTGGATATTTTTCATTTTTCGTTATAAAAGTGGGCATTTTACCTATAACGCCCTATTTTTAATGTATTTACTATACTTTAAATTTATTAAATAGTTCATGTTATTTTAAAAAAATTAATACTCCCCCATGAAAGTGGTAATGTTTCTTTTCTCAATAAGTGTGCTTTATGGAAAAAGGAGGACCACTTTCGTGGGATGAGAGAGTATATAATATAATCTAGGGATAAAAAATTTATCACTTTAATAAATAAAAGATAAAAAAAAATATTTAAAAATAAGAGATAAAAATATCCACTTATATGATCACATGGAAAAATTGATCATGTGTTTATGTATTTTATTTCAAAAAATAATTTGAATATTATGAGCATGTGAGAAAATGTGTGCATTGTAATTACAAATAAATAATTTAAATAAATTTTTCACACTCAATAAAAATTATATATATTTAGTTTGTAGTAAACACGAGTATATATATTTAATTTTTAATCAGATTGTGAATGTATATATACATATAAATAAATGAATTCATATAATCTGAATTTATTTTCATACAGGCTTGAACATGTATGAGTAATTAATGGATAAAGATGCGTAACAAGGCATTTATCAATTTTTGAGATGACCACGCATGCATAAAATTTAAATAAATTGGCTATATTTTATGAATATTCAAATATAGTTTATTTTCATCAGTAATATTTATTTATATATATTTTATATATTTGAATTTATAACACATATTATTATATGGGAGTAAGACGAAATCAATTGGTTCACGATTAAGAACATTTGAATTCGGAACCGAAACCAAACTGCTTCCTATATATATAGTTGCGATTCAAAATTTTAATAATTTTTTGACAATTTGGTTCATAGAACTGCTGATTGCGATTCTTTTGAACACCTCTAATAATAATGAGTGTTAAAATTATTTTTACTTTACTTTAGAACGAATATGAGTGTATAATTAAACTTAAATATATTCAAAAAAATATTAAGTTGTTAGCACAAGTTTACGAGAATTTAATATTTATAATATATATATATATATATCAAATTGAAATTTTATTTTTTCATTAATTTTAGAATGATTGCAATTTTATCATTAGCAAATCAACATAATTAACAGTTTTTACTATATATATTTAATATATGAATAAGTTGTATCTATGATAAAAAATAATAATAAAAAAATGATTGTCCAAAACTTTTATAAATTTTATAAAATATTAATCTCGTCCAATTTTGAGGGGGCAACAATCTAGTTTAAGCTAAAAACAAAGCATATCATAAAACAAAGTAATGGTATATCTAAAGTATTTCTAACGGCCATTATCAAACACTTTTGAAGTCAAAAGGCTGAATGAATTTCGAAAGCATTTCCAATAAACTCTCTCTCTCTCTCTATATATATTAATAATATTCAACTACTGACGGGCTTGTATTAATTTTAATGGTCCTTACCATTATTGGGCTAAAAGTCCGCCCAACAAAGCAATAGAATCAAACATTTTGGGCCAATTATATCCGATGTTTTAAATCAGAAAAAAGGGGAAAAACTAGAAGAAAGAACATAAACATAAGACTTTACAATAATTAATTAATCCATCAACAAAGCACACAATTTTCTAATCAAATTGGCTAAGAGATTAGATGATAAGTCACGTACCAGCTCAACACCTTTTAGGCTTTTACATATGTGGTGTATTTTAAGTTCTTCAATCTACTCTTCATTAGTGTATGGTATTGGAAGAGAAAATTATAAGTTAAAGAAACAAGAAAACAACAAACCACTGCCTAAAAATGTTAATTAAAAACGAAATCAAATTAAAATACAAGGAAAATGGCAAAGGAAAAAAGTTTAATCGATAAATTAAAATTAAAATCGATTGAAGATCAGGTTGAGTTGGGCCGGGTCGGGTCGGAGTATTAATTAGAGGAATGGGTTCTAGCATAGTGAAGCACCATAATGTGATGAGTAGGTGAGGAATTTGGAAGCAAAGTAATGAAATCCCTTGGGCTACTCCAAATGTTATCTCTTACATGCTGCAATGTCAAGAAAGGTACAAGCCTTTGTCCTTTGCATCTTATCTCTATCTGAAAACACACATCCAAACCAACACTATTAATTAATCACCTTCATCACCAATTCATTATTTTACTAATTAATTACCACGCACTATTTGTTTCATCATTCATTCTAATTATTGTTATTGTGCAAACACACATATTCATGAGTAGGTAATTAAATCAACTCAAAATTTAGTTTCAAACCAAGACACAATAATTAAAATTTTAATTAAAGGAAAGAAAAAATGTATCAATAATATGAGCAACCCCTAATTAAAAAATAACCAAAATATCAAACAAATTAAAGTATATAAGTATCGTAATTGAATTTAGACATAGTTTCCTATGAAACGATTGAGTCATTGAAACCTACCTAATACTAAAAGGCCGCCCAAATTTATCCCACCAATCCATCACAAAATTAATTTCCTTACACTTTAATCATTCTGTAAGGGACCCATTCAGACTTTGCTCCTAAGCCTAAATCATTTTACTTTAGACTATCTCTACAAATATTTTTACTATATACCTACTTTTATTATTATTTTGTACATTGGATAACTTACTAAAAGTTTTTCTTTTTAATATGCAATATTATTAAGAACAAAGAGAGACTCCTATGCTAATTACAAATTGCGGAACAAACCCATAATAATTAATAATAATACATTGTCAAATGCTATATAAAAAAAATAATGATAAGAAGTCTTCGTATAAATAAATTAAATAACAAAGTTGACGAATCCTTAGACTACGGCGAGTAATCGGCAATTTTTCATTTATTTCTTCGTTTTAATATATACAAGTTTGCCTAACTTTTATATATGCGATAGCCATGCAATATCTAACTCGTACAACTCCAACTTCTTATACTATCTCCGTTCCAATAAACATGTTTTGAGCACGATTATTAAGAAAAATGTATAAAATAGCGTAAAAATATAAATGTGGTAGGATGTACACCTTTTTAAATGAATAATTTTTACTATTTTAGAAATGTGTCAAACTTAATAGAACGTTCAAATAAGAAAATTGTGTCAAACTAGTGGGACGGAGGGAGTACCGATTAATCATTAATAAAGTAGCATACTTGTAAGAATTGATTTAAAATTATTACCAAGAATGTTTCTATATATATATATATCTATTTTGCCGAAACTATTACTAGTAACTACTAGTAGTATTAATTTTATGTTTGACATTCCCCCTCCACATTCTTTAATTTGCAATCATATATATATATATATGCAATTAACTAATTAAGTAGCTGGTTTTATTCTTCGGATTATTGATTTTTAATACTATTTATACGTATAGTTAAAATTCCTTTCACACCCACACACCCACTTATATGTATACATGTCTCTGTTTCTCTCTATATTGTATATATAACAGTATAAATTGTGCTCATGACTGTTTTCTTTTTTTGGATAATCATGCTCATAATAAAATCCACTTATTTCATGGAATAGGTAGGATATAGCATGATAAGATTAAATTTGTATGGTGTATAAAGATTATTTTAATGTCACCCCTTCCTTATGATTAAAATATAGGAAAAAATGATGATTTTGGCACGGGCCTAGCGCTTAATAACGAGCCGACATATTAATTACATTTACTACTAAACACATGATTAGATAAGATAATTTAATCTAATCCTATCATATATTGCCTACCAAACAAGGCCTTAGGAAGATAATTAATCATACGTAATATTATAATGAAACAAACTAGTGAAGCATATATACTGATGTAAAGGATTATATAATTAATTAATCTATATCACTGCAAAAAACGTATTTTATAATAACGGAATAATGACGAAAAAATTTTACGTTTCTAAATTTTAACGGATTAACAATGGAATTATTATGAAATTATTGTTCAATTTTTAATAACGGAATTAATGAGAGAATAATTTATTATTAAAATTTAGTAACGAGATTTTCCATTACAATTCTATTAATAAAATTGAATAAACCATTTTAGAAGCGGAAATTCCATTACAATCCCGTTGTTATATATTAATGGAAATATATTCCGTAACAACTATCAATATTACTACGATAAATCCGTTACAAATCCATTACTAACATTTTTAGCAACGGAAAATTTCTTTGCTAAATTAATTATATATATATATATAGTGTGTGTTGAGTTTCTCTAGAAAATCAAAATCAAAATCCTAGCTACAACTTTCCAACAAAAGAAATCTCTTCAATTCTCATGATATATTATTTTGTATTCTTATACAGGGAAAAAAAAAAAGAAAGAGAAAATATAATTTATATACATGCATGTACTCAAATACATACCACATATATATTAGAATTTTAGTATAGTAGAATTTTGGTATATATATTATAATAGTCAGTGTTTTATCATTTGTTTATGATCATAATTCACAAGGAATGCGACCTTTAAGTGCAGCACTTAATACGTATTGATTGCTCTTTCTAAAAGCACATAATACCAGTGAAAAGACAAATAAGGGCCTAGCTACAATCTGCATCTGCTGGGTTGAAAGTTGAAACCAACGGAAGCATGACGAAATCAAACCATAATAATTAATAATTAATTATAGTAATTAATACATACATGCACCAATAATATTACTTTTTGCACCGTCCACGTTGCAATCATCCAATCTAATATTTATAATTAAAATCTCATACTTTGCTACTTTTGGTCTAACATTTCAATTGGTACTCCCCTATATGCAAACTTTTGAAGTTCAATTCTTTTTATCAAAATACATTTAGAAAACTCTTATGTGAAATCTGATGGTTTAATTATCGGGGTGTGATGTTTTAAAATTTGAAGAGTTTGTTTTGTCATTTTGTAGAATATTGTTTATTTAAAAGGTGGGATTACCTAATATATATATATATAAATAAATAAATTTGGAGGGTTTTATACATCGATCCAAAAAGATCACCATTTAATCTCTTTTTAATTTTGTTATCGTTGTCATTAACTCAATGTTAAGTCTGGTATTATTCTAAGTAAGCATCCATCATTACGAGATTTCACTTACAAATTCATCATAACAAATCAAGCAGAGATTTTTCCCCAGAGAGAGAAAGAGACTAACTACTCTTGATTTTCATGCACATTCCAAACTTTATTGGTATTTTAATTAATTATATATCCCTACCCACTTAAAATCTCAATGATTGGCCACTAAGTTGCATGCCCCTCTCCAACAAAAGTTCTTTACGGCATTTCGGGCCAAATTGGACATTATTTATTCTTTTATTTTGTACTCATATTACGTGAATTACATATGACTTAACAACTAAATAAACTTAATTATAAGTCATGCATCATCTAAATTAACTAAGCCAATTTAGGAAATTTGGTTAAGGGGAATGAAAAAGGTTGACCTAGCTAGATAGGAAATAACATGCATGGTATAACAGGAGAATGTTGAGAATCACACACATTTTGATTAATTTATAATTACATGGAATTAATGATTTTATAAAAACATGTCAAGCATCGTGTCTTAATTAAAACTATGTAATGCATACAAGAGTGGCACGTATAGTTATACCTAATGTATTATTTTAATTGTAAAAAAATACATTAGAATTTTGTTGGTTGTACATAGCTGTTTGGGGGATAGATTATGTTAAAATAAGATGTTTTCTTGATATGGTTGCCTTGCTTTAAGATATGAAGTAGGATACGCAATCAAAGAAGATATATATACACACACACGCATCCTAATCATATGTAAAAAGGGTTGACCTAATAAATTGATTAATAATGAGAACATATAAAATTTTGGACACTTGCATTAAGACAAAACTATAATCGGTATGTCTATAGCTATACTATGTTAGAAATTAAGGTGAGCATGTTATAGAGATAGGGATTTTTGTTGTATATATAGTTGTATGTTACTCTCTATCATCTGGCTTTCATGTCCTATTTTACTTAACAAAATAATTATAATAATATAGGATTTTAATATCCAATTTAAGTATAAAATGGAAGTAAAATCAAACACTTCCTCTGATTGTTATGAGAGTACGACTTAGCAATTATTTTTTACAATAAACGATCTATACCAAATGTGTTTAATATTTTTATTATATATATATATATATAATATAATAATATTATATTCAGAATTTTAAACGACCATATACATAAGAAAAGTAGTTAGTCAACAAATTAATATAGCTCGATTAATGACATAACTATAACAATATAGATTCGAAAAGTATGAATGGACGGTATATTGTATATTTACTCTAGCTATTAAGCATATGTTAGACATATCGAAACCTTTTGTAAGGATACTCTAGGGGTATAAAAGGTTTCTTCATGTCTAACCTAATTAATAACTTCGATAATTTTATATATTTACTTAGAAACATATTCCATGACAATCAATTTTATGAAAGTATATACTGATTTGAAGAGTAATTCGATCGATTAGTTTTCTTCTGTGGCTTTTGTTTAGGGGTGAAAACGGATCGGATACTGCTTATCCCGTATCCTAATTCATATTTTTTTCTCGAATTTGAAGTCGGATACGGAAAAGTCTGATTTAGAATATTCGGGATACGCACACGGGACAGATATGATACAGATCCGGACCGGATTCAAATAAATATAATCGGATAAGTATGTATACAATATGTAGATCCTAATTATTATTATTATAAGTAAATCCTAATTATTATTATTATATTACTATTTTTTTATACTAAACATGTAAGTTACGATTTAATTATTAATATAATTAATAATATATCTAAGGGCGCGATATAGACTATATTAAAATTCAAAAAATTAAACTTTCAACACATTCATAATTTAATAAAATAAATTTTAAAGTAACATTTAGCAAGTAAATTAAAATCGAATTGTTATATATATATATAATATAAATAAAATATATTTAAGAAATTCGGATATCCAGATTTGTTATGCGGATAATTTCCTATAAAATATAGAAAATTTCGGATACGGACGTATATTATGTAATCCGAATCGAATCTTGGATCCGAATTCGAACCCGAATTTGACTCGATACTAATTTTCCATCCCAAATTAAATCCCGATCGGATACGGCTTCGGATCGGACGAATAATTTCACCCCTAGTTTTGTTTAGGTTCTATAATGATTTACTGACAAAGTAAAAAAAATCAAAATTGAATAGGGAAAGTAATTAAGTACTTATTTTACGTGATATTTGAACCTAATGTTTTTTGTCCTGATGAGTGGGATGGGGATGGGGAGCGTCAGCTAATAACCATATTTTACTATATCTATTCAAGCTCCTTCTTTTCTCAAAGTGTAGAAATCGTAGAAGTGCTATTTCACTTATAGGCGCAGGTTTAACGGTTTAACGAAGTCCCAATGCCGGCAAAAGAGAGGAAGGCAGGAAAAGGCCTAAATCTTATCTCTTATGAGCCGTTTCGAACTATTGGACTAATGCAGCTATGAGTTCCAGCCCAAGGAATACTCTTGCTCAAATTAATAGAATAAAGAAGTCCCTTTGTACCAATCCATTATGTATGCATATTTATATAACCCCATCGATCCTATAGTAGCCTATCTCACCTGTAAACACGGATAAGTCCTTTTAACTTAACAAATGCGTAAATGGGTAGGTTAATATAACTCCGAAAATCGAAGGAGATTTTATATTGCCTAATTGTGTAATATCTCGTGTTGCATTAACACGAGATTAATATGTGGAATTGACTAGGTTCAAGAAAAACACACAATATATTAAATCTTAAATACATTAATTATGACATATGCCACTCTTGTATTAATACAACAGGGGAGATGTTATACGATTAATTAATAAAATATTAGAATTATGTATGTGCATGTTTATATATATATAAACACTCATACACACATAATACATTATTTAATTTCACGGACGAACGCCACTAAAATTCTATATATATATATATATATATATATAGTTTTGTGTTTTATATAAATTAAAATAATATATATATCCCACTGGATTAAGGGAGGGATAATCTTGGGATGGAGGCGTCACTTTCCTCAAAACAAGATGAAGTAGAGAAGCAAATAGTAGCCTTTAGCTTCGGAAGTTGGATTAAAAGGTGACTGCAACTAGTTTGCTTCAACATATCGTCACTTCAACCCTAAATCTTCAAATCCTTTACTTGGATGATAACTAACTCTAATTAAATGCGTTGTGCGCATTAGAGGAATATAATTAGTAGCACAAAAGAGGCAAATCACTAATTATGGGATTAAGGCAATACAACAAAAAGAGGGGTACCGGTATATCTATAAGATCGATGAAATCTACTCCATACCTACTTATGATGTAATTATATCTCCAAAGTTTTCCCCTTACTTCAAACTAAGAACCCCTTCTTGTTCTGCTGTTTACATCACCTTATACTCGATCGCACCAACCATTATATATTTCTACTAAAATGGCACCTTATGGGGTTTTCTCCTTATATCTATTTCCCTATCACCAAAATGCAGGAGAGATTGCGACCTATGCTTTAGCTTATGTACTATTATTACCAATTAATGGCAATATTCATCTGCCATTAACGAATTGATCAACTGTAGCTAGGCTAAATTAAATATAAAAAAAATATAGGAAAGCGTACCTCCGATTCGTTCTCCAAGCTAAGCTTGTTAACCAGGTATTTTATCACCAGTCGAATTGTCATCCTCCCATCCCTATAATCCAAATAGAAAAAGAAAAAAGAAAAAAGTTATTCCTTATAAATGAAGTTGTAATTTCATGACCAGGAGAGAAAAAAACATTAAAAAAGAGACAAGGGTTTTGACGAATTACTTGATTCTCAAGAAGCTCTTATTTATCTGCGGCAGAAATGGCTGTTTTTCCCTGCAAAGAGCAAGAAACTATGAAAATCCAGCCAATTCATTCATTACACATGATGATGATGATGATGATGTCCTCATTGATTGCAAAAGAGAAAAGAAAATGAAGTCGAAAGTAGGTAAAAGAAAAAATAATAAGCAATAGAAAATGAACTATATAATATGGATGATGATTAAGTAGGCTAATTAGGTGATAGCACAGTAGCAATTAAATGTAATGTAATAAATTGAATGAGTAGTTACTGATTGTGCGATGCTTGCAGCATGAACCAAAGCCCAGAATGCGGCCTCCTCGGTGGCTGCACCACTCTGAAATCCACCGCCGCCGCCTCCAGTCCGGCCGCATAGATTTGGAAGGGCCGCGGAAACGAAGACGAGGGCATCGGAATAGGCCTAAAGGCCCAGCTAATCTCCTGATGCTGCCGAGGGGCCGCGAATTCGGGCTGGATTTGTGAATGATTGATGCTGCTGTTGTTGCTACTACTAGGCATAAGGTCCAGCTCCACTAGGCCCGAGCCCGGCCCGTTGTTCTTCCTATTAACGAGATCTTGAGGCCTTCCTCCGCCGTTGCCGTTGCCGGTGCCGATGCCCAGCTGCAGCCACTCCTCCTCTCTCGATTCCTCAACGCTGTCGTTTCTCAATTCTTTCTCTTGTTGTGTCGTCGTCATTATTTGGTAAACTAGATTAGATCCTAAAGTGGGAAAACCGCCATAGAAGCGCCGCTTCTCAGCCGAGAACATGGTCATCTCAAAAGCAGTAGGCGATCAGGATTCATCTCCTTTTAATTAGGCGCTGAGAGAGAGATCTGCGATGAAGATGCCCTAGATGAATCTACACATGAGATGCAGATACCCCCCATTTACCGCTTAATAATTAACTATTCTGTCTATATATCTCTCTGTCTATGTCTATATAGAATCAGTGGAGAATGGGGAGCTAGAGAATATTACAAACTAATCTCACTTTCCATTCATTCTCTTTTGTATGGAAGAGAACTTGGGTGGTAGATAGATGATGGTGACTCGGTTACACTACGACTTGCTATATATATATATATATATATGTATATGTGTGTGTGTATTAGAGGGCTAACAACAGTACTCACATATCTGTTAGTATTTGTTTTATTATTGATTTTTTTTAATTACAAAATTGAGGCTCTTGACTTTATTAATTAATATTAAGATAAAGATAAAACACGTTCCAACTTGTTTTGTAATGGAGGTTTACTTTAGGGCATGCTACGAATACCGAAAATTACAATACAAGTTACTCTCTTTTTCAGATATCACAAAAAGGCCATTTTTAGCTTCTTTAGGGGCATTGGATACTACCAAAGGAATTCACCCATCATTTCTCTTTTACCTTCCCATCTAAAAATCCTAAATATCATTAATCCTACCATTAATTACATTCTACTAAATTTCTTTTCAGTTATACTGTACATCATTATCACACTATAAAGTGATATTTTGCACAATATAATTAATATTATAGAGTGAAATCAATATAATCGCACCTTTTATTTTATTGCTCACTCTACTACCTGAAAACATGCATGATTAATTCCATTAAGACATCTACCAGAAATAGGCAATTTATATTGGTCAGTTAATTTAGTTATAATCAGGCCTCTTGTATATATTAATTTGTTTATTTTTAAATTCAGTCACCACTTAGCTAGTTGTCAAGTCAATAGCATGGCAATTATATTATACTAATATTATGTTACTACACAATGCCATTTTCACTCGATCACGACTTTTTTAGAACCTTGTCACTTCTGAGTTGTGACTGGGTAAAAAAACGAGAATATATATATAATGTTATAATAAGTCATGAATATTGTTAGTAGTAAATATCATCATAATTATGTGCTGGGTTCTTTTTATATGAGCAATATATGCGCTTCTGAGTTGTGCTCATTGTCTACTCTCACCATTTACCTTCTCAAAAAACCCAAGTCTGCGTGTGTGTGTGCATGCATATATTCATATATATCATCTAATAATGAAATGTTCTGTTATGAGTTAGGGATATACATATATACTTTTGTTGTTGAAAGCCATGTATATATGTGTGTGTGTATATATATGTATATGTTTATAGTGTAGGTCAATTATATATATTACATCACGGCTTATTTATGTAGATGCACATTTAGCTAAAAATGGGTATATGAGATTCCAATATATATATATATATATCCATTCATGCTAAATTACTCAATATATAATTTGCCACCGATAGAAGCATGCATGCGTGCTAACATACAGAATAAATACTTATATATATGTTGAGGAAATAATATCTAGCAATGAAAGCAAATATTAGTGGAAGGGAAAATGCAAGTATAAAGAACGAGGACAGAATATAATTATGATTGAAGGACATAAATAGGTACAAGTATATATTACTAGAATGAGAGCAATGAATTAATAATGATAAGAAATAGTTAGTTAATTAATATGAATGCAGAATTAGGTAGGAGTATGTTAAAATTATAAAGAAATGAATGGAGAGAGGGGTTGGGGTTTGGGCTTCGGCATGCATGATTGTGTTTCCTGAAAAGCCAAGAAGTGGAAATTAAATAGATTAGGAGCAGTTAATGAATTAAATAATTAAAAAAGGAATTAAAGGACGTGGTGTTGTTAAGAAAGAGTGAAAGACATTCCATCTTACAGGCATGCATGTGCACCCCATCACACACACCCCTGCCCCTGCAACTTAATTCTCTACAGTTGACTACCTCTCATTTGCCCCCACCCCCACACCCCCATTAATTTATTTTTATATAATATAGTAAATTAGGAATATGTACGAATATATTATATATTTTAGAGCCTAGATAATTTCAATGAAAAAATAATTGCATCCATTAATACAAGTATATACGTATAGTACGTAAGGATAAAATTATTAAATAGGGTGAGTGAGGCCGGTGCAGCGCGTGTTTTATATATATATAGGTTGCCTCTCCTTAATTCAGAAAAGCTGATATCATCCCATTAATTAAACGTGGTCTCTACCTATATAGATATATATAAAGCTCTTCTTTTGTTTTTATATTTCTCCTTCTATGCAACTGTCACATTAATGAATATATATGTATATAATCCTCTTTTAATTTCCTGTAAATATATTAGGAGAGAGTTTTTTAATTAAAGGAAGCGGCCGGCTACAAACTGCACATTCATTCTATTCTCTCCATATATGATATATCTTTAACTTAACCACCCTTATAAATTCACATCTCAAATATATATATGCATATATTATATATATGTGGGAACGCCTTAATTTGTTTTTATTGATCATGAAGTTTTCAAGTATATAAATTATAAGCTCAATATATATACGCGCACGGGGCACCGTATTTAATTTTAAACTACGTAATATATATAAATAATATATACATACACACTTGAAATTAACCTTTTGATAATGCAATTGGATTAATGTTTATCCAAAGGACGAGACTTAGTACCAAAAACATATCCATAAATATACAGCAATTCATGTCAGCACATGAAGTCAAATTAGTCATACGTATTAAACAATGATGAAAGGAAGTAGCTAGGTTTGACATAAAGGGATTTAATTATATTTTTCCAATCGTAAGGAAAGAAAGAAAAAGTTTTGATGGTAGCCTACCAGTTGTGAATTGAAAAAGAGGAAGCATTTGGTATGATGAAGTTCCACGTAAATATATAAAGCAACTGCACTATATTAATTAGAAGGGAGCTGAGGGAGGCATGGAATGGGTTTCATTTTAGTGTGATGATGATCTAGAGTAGTGCTGCATGGAATGGGTGACTTAGCTACGCTTCCAATTAAACCATCCATTTTCATCATCATCATCATCATGGATTCTACCACCATTTAAATCCTCTTAATTTCCTTCTTCAATTCCTCCTAAAGTGGCTTTACCATCATGCATGCACGTAAGTATCCAATGCCAAAGCCACAACATTTCTACGGCCCGGACCACTATTTGTCAAATTTCAACTATACAATAAAATGGTCGATTGTTACATTATTAATTAATTTTGGAGATGCCAAAAATAACCCTACATCTTAATATATATATATATATATAGTCTCTTAAATATATTAATAAATTAATTATACCCCACAAATCTCTAATTATTAATTTGTGTGTGCGATCAAAGTTAAGAAATATTATACATATACGTTGAGTGAAAGAAAAAAATCTAATTGTTTGCAAATTTAAAATTTTTAATTATATTGAACATTATTAACATTCCTCACATAGTGGAAGCGCTACGTACATGCACGCTACTAAACTCATTTACTAATTAACAATTAGCAATACTCTCTCCCTCTCCTGGAAGGAGTGTTGAGAAATATTTTATAAGTGTTTTGATTCAGATTCCAATATCTCCCCTGAAAAGATATAGTAAGACCAATATTGAATCTTAGTGTTTTGTCTAAGAACTCATATGTTAGGGAGTTCTAATTTTTTCAGGTACACTGAAGGACATCCCCACTGAAGATTCAAGCTATCCCAAAACTGAAGGACCTTCTCCACTGAAGTATGTCCTGAAGTTTTGAAGTTGAAGTAAGAAGCCAAGTCTTTGCCAAACTGAAGTCCAGTACTGAAGATCCATCCTGAAGTCTAAACTGAAGATCAGTACTGACTGCCTTCACTGATGTTATATACTAAAGTCTGCACTGATGCTCCAAACTGAAGTTTTCTACTGAGTAACAGCCTAGCCCGTAGGCACTTCCACTTATGGCAAAAATCTCGGTAGGTAAACGCAATCTTTCTGCAGACACCTAAAATGGCAAAAAGGACGAAGACTCCAACGGGAAGATTTCAAATGCAGCTCTATCTCACAACGGTCATATCCTATTAGAGCACTATAAATACCCGATGCTTCAAACACTTCAAGACACCGGTTACCCCTGCTATAAACTCTCTATTGCTGTCATTGATCTCAAGCTTTCAAGCTCTCAGTCCAGAACACACCAAGCTTTCAGTTCTCATCTCTTAGTGTTCTTAGCAATCAATTGTAATCGAAGAACAATCTTAGTATTAGACTTAGTTCTAAGCTAGTAGTGATCAGTTTGACTGTAAATCCAACCTTCACGGTTGATCACTGTAAGATTGTTATATCTCCATTAAGTTGGAAACCCTCGACTAACATCGAGTACTCGTGGACGTAGGAGTTTTTATCTCCGAACCACGCAAACCAAATCTCTGTCTCTCTCTCATTTAAATTTCAGTATTCAATATTCTTTATATAACATCAATTGAATATTGATTAAGAGAAAAGAGAAACATTACATTAAGTTTTCTGAAGCAAACGAGTAAGATTTAAAGCCACCACATTCCGCACACTTAAGTTATTAGTCCATCAGTCAAACACTAAGTATAGACTGAAGGATTCCTAACTGAAAGTTCATCTCTCTCACTGAAGTTCCCTCCCTTCAGTTCAGGAGCACAAAAGTTTAAGTTGAAAATTGACTGGTGTATTCCCCCCCCCCCCATACACTCAGTTTCACTCGTTTCGGGACCAACAAGTGGTATCAGAGCAGTGTGTTTTAACTACCACTGTTTCTAAGATCCAAGATTTTTTAAAACTGATCTTTCAGAAAACTCACTTGCATTTTTATCTAACATCTCAATGGAGAATACTCTCAGGTTACCCATGTTCTCAGTAGAAGATTATGACTACTGGAAGTACAGGGTGTCTTCCTTCCTAAAGGCCCATCATGTCATGATGTGACAAGTTATCACTACAGGACCCATAAAGATCTACAAAACTTTTCCTCAAGAAGTCACTGGAGTAAGAGATCCAGGAACTGAATTCAAGCCACTGGCTGAGTATACAGCCGATGAGAAGAAAATCGGTGGACTGGATGACTATGCAAAGCATATCATTTCAGGAACGCTTGAAAGGCCCATGTTGGTACACATCCAACACTGTGAAACTGCTAGAGAGATGTGGGAAACTCTCGAGCAAATGTGCGCTGGATCCAAGGAAATAAAAGAGAACAAACTGACTCTCGAGTGTCAGAAATATGATGCTTTTTTGCAGGTTCCTGGAGAATCCATCAGTGAAGTGGAACTAAGGTTCATGCAAATACTCACATCAGTCAGAGCACTGAAGCCTGACAAATACACTCAGCGAGAGATCAACCTGAAGATCGTATGGTGTCTTCGACGTGAAGACTGGTTGCCATACTAAATTCAAATCAGTGGGCGACCAGATTTCAACACGCTCACAACAGCTGCCATCTTCAGTGTACTGAAGAGTCACGAGACAAGGCAGAGAATATTGGATATCTCAAATCCAATCAAAGAAGCAATCCCAATCTCCACTTCCTCTCAAGATATTGTTGCCTTCAAGGCAGACAAAAGCCCAGCCAAAGAATCAAAGCCAGAGGCTCTAGACCTCGAAGGTATGACTAAGGCTGAACTAATGGAACAATACGTTTTAATGGCAAAACGTTTTGAACGTGCAGATCTGAAGAACAGTCGCTTCAGAAAGTTCCATAGAGACAACCGTGCCAGAAGAAGCACACCATCAACTGAACTTTCCACCTCTACATCCAATCAGGACGTGACTGCAACTCAGTCCAGGCCTGAACGACAACAGTACAACAAAGGTGTTTGTTATGAGTGTGGAGCTTCAGATCACTTCAAACCTGACTGCCCAGACCTTAGCAAGAAGGAAAGGGAGGAACTCAGGTTGAGAAGAGATCAAAGGAACGCTGAAAGGAAAGCCATGCTTGTTGATGATGATCCAGATCAAATCAACACACCCTCCAAGTCAAGCTATGAGAGACACTTCTCTGACTCTTCAGACGATGAAGACTTAGGACTTCTAGCCACTGAAGATGAGGAGTCAACTGAAGTATACTGCTTAATGGGCAATGGAGATTCTGTCCCTCAGGTAATTTACGCTCATGTAATGCCTGAAGGATACGTTGATCCAAAAATCAAATATTCAACATCATATGCATCCATTCCATCCACTCCATCAATTGCACCCAAACCTGAAGTTCAGATTTTATCTGAAAATACACCAAATGAAGCATCCAAAACTGAAAGTACTTCAGTTGAGGATGAAGAGAATATGGATGATGAGGCTACTGTCTCACTAGAGGAATATGAATCTTTATCTGAGGATTTTCGAAATTTGCAAGCTATATTCCTAATGATTAAGAAAGACAACGAGGATCTAACATCCAAACTGGATGTTGCACAAATTGCAGGCTCACCTAAAAGCCTATCTGACACTGAAATGCATGAGATGTCTCATCTCAAAAAGGACATTGAAACAAAGAACAATGAGATTTTGTTCAAGGACTCTCAGATTCGTGAACTCACTGAAAGAAATGATTTGCTATCTGAAAGAATTGAATATTATAAGACCAAAGTCGAGACATGGACGAAATCTGGTTACACTAATCAGTTACTGAGTGAATCTCAACGACCAAAAGGCAAAGGCCTTGGTTTTGGTCAAGACAAAGAGAAAGTACCTTTTCTGAAGGTACCTAAGCCCACATTTCCAATCATATCTTTCGTGAAAGCCACTGATAAGGCTTCCACTGAAAGTATGGTTACCACTAAGACTGAAAGAACAGTCAAAGTTGCTTCTAAGTCCCAAGGGAAGAAGCTACTGATTGAAAACCAACCTAAACTGAAGGCTAAGGTCGCTACTGAAAAACCAATGTCTACTGAAACACATGCTACTGAAAAACCAAAGCAGGTTTTCAGAAAGCAAACTGTTTCTAAGGACAAATCCAGCACTGACAAGAAGGCCTTCAGAAAGCCTAAGACAACTGACAAGCCTAAGGTTTCTGAAAAGCCAAAGGCCAAAATGAATCAATCATATAGACAACATGTTGCTGAAAAGCATGAGTCAAGGAGAAAATTTCAGTCTCATGAACCACGATCATACAAGGCAAGGTGCTCACACTGCACTTGCTCATCATATGGTTCAAATCCAAGAAGCTATGATTCACATAGTCATAGGGCTCAACGATGGGAATCACACTTCAACAGATATGAACACATGAATTCATCACCTAGTTCATATCACTCTGATTTCTCCAGAAAAACCCATGAATTTCATACTTCCCCAGTCCACTATGTTGCACCAAGACATTCAGTGCATACTGAAAAACGATGGACTAAACCACAACATACACATGCTAACTTTAAGGCAAGATATAAGCCTGAAGTGAGCATGAAATATGTTCCAAAGAAGAAATCTGAGAAATCTGAGTCTCAGAAGAAGAAAACCAAGATTGCATCTGCATCAAAAATCATAAGACAACATTGGGTGCCAAAACATGTCATGCATACTGAAACTGGATCTAGTTCAAAGCTGGATCCTGAAACTCAGTAATTGCAGGATCAAGGACCAAGGAGAGGTGCACAAAAGGAGCAGTCCAGCTGGATCATAGACAGTGGATGCTCAAGGCACATGACATTTCAGAAAGAAGCCCTCTCCAACTATACTGAGAAAGATGGTCCTCAGGTAACCTTTGGTGATAACTCTAAGGGTTTCACTAAAGGATATGGTACTCTCAATATAGGAAATGTTTCAATTACTGATGTTTCCTATGTATCTGGCCTGAAGCACAACTCACTGTCAGTAAGTCAGTTGTGTGATAAAAGTTTTAATGTTGTTTTCAGTTCTAATGAGTGCAGGATAAACAAGCTCACAAATGGTGGAATTGTCCTAATAATACAAAAAATTCATATAAATGATCAATTTATTTGTTTTTTTTTTTTTGGAAAATCACTCTATTAGGATTATTAAAAAGAATATTCTTAATTACATGATTTTCTTGAATAACTTACCGAACATATTTTATCTCTTAATTACATGATTTTCTTGAATAACTTACCGATTCTTTTTTTTTTTTTTTCTCTTGATTCTTTTCTGATGGAGATGTATAAATTATGTTCATGAATTGACAAAAATGTGCAAAAATTCTATTTGCCTTTGTCATTTTATTTTTCCTTTTTGCTTATGGTATCTCCACTCCCTTTGTCAGCATTCGCTAATTCAGAATTTAATTTGAAAGTCATATTTCAACCTGAACGTTTTCGGGATGGTGAAGAGATATCTCTTAGATGCCATTTCCAATGTAATAGACAGGAGAATCAAAAACAAGTACTCTATGTCCAGAAGTAAATTTATAAAAAAAATATAATATATATAATGAATCATAATTAATATTTATTAAAAAAATCTTTAAAATTATATACCGTATTTTTTAATTTATCAATCCTCTAAATCATTTGGCAGAATAATTTATTAATGTTATATCTAAAATTCTGCAAAACTAGCTATATATGTTAAAACTTAAAAGTGACGAGTGATATGTCTGATTTAGATATATGAAATGTATGTGCGCTGCACGTACTAAACAAGTACTAATAATAAATACATATGTGACTTATATTATATATGATCGTGTATATATGAAGCATATGAGAACGAAGTGGAGATTGATGTGGAGAAAATGGGCCATGCAGTATAATAGAGTATAAGGAAATTAAAGAAAGCTGCATCCCTCAGCATCCACAATCCACATATATATATATGAAGAAGCAAAACTCGAGAGCACGTACCTAATCATATTGCATGGGATCCTTATCTCCATTCATTCATATACATATACATTATTATCAACGCGGTACCATCATATTCAATTTTATTCAACTGAAAGGCAATCGAAAGAGAGCTAGCTAGGGACCAATTGTTTATGATGTTTTGTCCTCCTTTAATTTTTATTTTTATTTTTTGTTCCTTTTCTAAATAAGCATGTCAATTATATATATATATATATATATATATATAGGAATATGAGATTAATTAATTAATGTGTGGCTCCCACTTTTGAATTGTATAGTTGAGTGCAATTGAATTATATATAAAAGGGCTAGCTAGCGGCTGCATTAATGTGGCGTCATGATGGCATCATGAGTACCATCATCATCATCATAACCATCATCAACTCTCCTCGTTCAACTGGGTTACATACAAAGAAATTAAAGCACCAAACTATACGTACAGTGCGATCCTAAAAATAATACCAACTCCATCGATCTCTATTACTCATCATGCCTTTACTATGTAGTTCATGCTTCTTCTTTTTTTGTTTCATTAGTAAGTTTTCCATTGGATTCGGGAAAGAGTCTTTTGAAAAAATAAAATAAAAAAGCAATTAAACATGCTACAATGTTCAATGATTATAAATTAAGTGAAAAAGTTAAAATATATATAGGATTCTGGATTGCATAGAAATACGCTTATCTTTTATATATATATATAGGTGTGGAGACAAGTTCCTGCAAAGGCAGACAAAGAAATGGAGAAACAAATGTAAAGTAGATTAATAGTGTAGAGAGTGCACTAAATTTTTTGCAGAAATAGGGAGAGAGCGTAGCAAGCAATAATATGGATAAAAATATAGTATTTTGGTATATATAATAAGGAGAAAGCTGTAAAATAATAGTGATATGCATGCATGGCGCATGTGGCCTAATCAATGCTAGCTAGCTGTGACAGTCCCCCTCCCCTCCCCTGCGCTGACTTCATCCATTAAAACTCTCATTTTAACTCATACACCACTCTGTAATGGGACCTATTACGAAATTGCGTGTTTCTTATTAATATCTATGTTTTCCAACAATATATATAGATATATATATATTGAACTTATTGAACCTGTGACTAATCAATATATATACATATAGGATATGATTAAAGATATAAGGAATTGAATTGAGAAATGTGAACTAGCTTAATTAAAAAATATATATATGCATATATACATGCATGTCCTCTAGGGATGGCAATCGGGCGTGGCGGGCGTGGATAGTAGGTATCCATACCCATACCCGCGAAAATTTCTCCTACCCGCCACCCGCCACGGGTATCACCCCCCACCCAACGGGTATCCACCACCCACGAACCCGCCACCCAACGGGTATCCACCACCCACCACCCGTTGGGTACCCACGAACCCGCCCTTCGTGGGTATCCATCACCCACTAATCAAAATTTAAAATTAAATTAGTACATCAAACATAAAGCAAATTTTTACCACAAATCACATAGTCTTAATAATGTATGTATAGTGGGTAATTGATGGGTAATTGACGGGTAATTCGCGGGTAATTCACGGGTATTTCGCGGATATTTTTGGCGGGTATATGGGTTTCGCGGGTATGGATAGCAACTATCCAAACCCATACCCACGAACTAAATGGATAATAAATTCTACCCATACCCATGGATATCAAACGTCTCTCAAACCCGCTCCTATTAGGGTCGGGTACCCGCGGGTTTCGGGTACCCGCGGGTAAATTGTCATCCCTAATGTCCTCAAATAGAGAAGCTTTTTGTAGTGTACGTGGTTGGAGATTTGTTGTGGTGGTTTGGTATATTTGTACATATACTTACTTGTATAGTGCATCCAAAATCATTAGGTCTCCATAAAAGAACAAATTAGAGGAAACAAAATGAGAGTGGAAATTTACTTTAGCATATATAAGTCTCCTCCTCTCTCCCCCTCTTTTTCTGGGAGCCACTTTTGCATTGCATGTTGGTTTTTGTAATCAATTAATATATAGCTCTCTCACGTCCAAACCAATCTACTACCACTTCATTTTTTCCCCTCTCTTTCTTTATTACACTTTGCAAAAATAGACCCCTAATATTCATGCCTTAATTTATGTGGGTCCCCCTTTCACTTATTCAAATCTTATCTATATTTATAAGAAATCATCATCACCTAACCTCTATTGTCATTTCGATTTCTGGAAATGGCTACTTTCTATTTCAATCACTCTTTATATGCATTTCGAGATGTATATTGGATATTTTCTATCCTGTAATATTTGACCAAGCTTAATTACTTTAAATATTAAACCCTATGAGTTTAGATGCTTTCTTTTAAAAAATAAATTAGGTCACTACAAAAAATAGCAACAAAATAATAACGGAAAATTTTTTCTATTTCTAAATTTTAACGGATTAACAACAAAATTGTTATGGAATTGTTGTAAAATTTTAGTAACAGAATTAATGACGGAATTATCTGCTATTAAAAATTTAGTAACATAATTTTCCGTTACAATTCCATTACTAAAATTGAAGAAATCATTTTAGAAACGGAAATTTCGTTACAATTTCGTTATTATATATAGTAACGAGATATATTCCGTTGTTAAATTTTTTTAGCAACCATCGGTATTTCTACGGATAAATTCGTTACTAAAATTTTTAGTAACGGAATTTATTGTTTTAGTAACGAAAAAATTTCGTTGCTAAAATAAATATTTTTTTTTGGGGCAAGTGCTAAAATGGCCCAATTCAAAAGAAAAAGATAAAAAATAACCAACTAAAAAGAAAAGATAAATTATACCCACATTTATCTCAAAAAGACCCTATTACCCTTAATATATTAAAAACTTTTATTATTGGGTTAATTATTTCACTTTCTCCTCCCATAGCTCACGGTTATTACGTGAATAATTAAGATTGAGATTTGAGTTGCATGCTTTTCTCATCTCATTCTCTCTTTTCATCTATCTCTCAATCTCTCTTATTATTTTACTCTCTATCAACACAAACACAAAATTGATTTGAGGGAATTCCATGGATTATTGAGATATCAAATTCAAGTAAGAGGAATTGATTGTTGAGGTAGGTTAATTTTTATATATTTTATGAATTTAATGAATTTCTTGATCATTATTTTCGATAACATGATCAAAGTGATCATGTGCTCATGTTATAATTACTTCATGATAATTTTTCGAATAACATGAGCAGAGTGATCATGTGCTCGTGTTATAATTTATTTCATGGTATTTTTTTCGAATAACATGAGTAGAGTGATCATGTGCTCATGTTATAATTTATTTCATGGTATTTTTTTCGAATAACATGATCAAAGTGATCATGTGCTCATGTTATAATTTATTTCATGGTATTTTTTTTGAATAACATGATCAAAGTGATCATGTGCTCATGTTATAATTTATTTCATGCTATTATTTCATGTTATAATTTTCAGAGAAGATGTACGGTAAGGTAAAAGTAGAATAAAGAAGAAGGGGAAAATTGAGGGTTAAAATTGTAAGTATGGGTATTTTTTATCTTTTTATTATGGGTGGGCATTTTTTATTTTTTTTCTTATGAAATTGGGTAGTTTAAACCATTAACTTTTTTTTTTTTTTTGTAGTGGTTGGCATATTTCGGTGCAAGGTTTAGTCGAGCTTTAAATATTTTTATTTTTTTAAAATTACTTAATAATAAAAGTAGATCACTTTCGTTCTTCTTACCTAGCTTACATCATATATATATATATATATATATATAAATTAAATATATTAATTAAATATATGAAAGGTGGTGATAAGTTGGTAAAATGGCAAGATAAATATGTAGGATTGTGGTAATTAATTGCAGAAAGAGCAGGCACGCTTTGAATCACTGAAACTAAAATAGGAAGCATGCATTTGAACGCTGCAGAGACACAGTTTCCATATACTTTAATATTAATATAATAGCATCATAGTATATTATACACAAGAATATATATATATATATATATATGTGTGTGTGTGTGTGTGTGTGTGAGCTAGCTAGTAACCTCTGATTCGAAATTAAGTGAAACATTAATAAACAATAAATTAATGAATTTATAATCTTCAGCTAGCTATATAGTTAGATTAGTACAGTTCTCTTTTGGTTGCAATTGCATGCCGCAAACCCCCAAATATTCCTTTCTTTTTAATACCTTTTCCCCTTCTCTCGTTTACTCGTACTCATAGTCACTCACTCCCCCTCATTACCATTTACCACCCACTTCTATATACGTTTACTTCCCATTATATTCTTTTATTTCAAGTCTGTATATGTTAAACTCACTATTTCTATTTCCCAATAATTAATGATATATATTATTTCTTACATTTAATTAACTGATAGATGATATGGCGCCAGCTTTTCTTACTTTACTGGGTAATAATAATTAATCACTATATTTTCATCAACAAAATTATTTATATAACCTTTACATGAGTTATGAGTTGTGGAGAGTACTATTATTACTTAAACTAACTCGGATAGCACGCAAGAGTTGGATTTCACGTACCTCAAAATTCTCTTGTCTGTTATGTTTGATTTTTTATGATCTACTATATTATTCCCATGCAAAAGCAAATGTAAATTCATGCTAATTGTTTTGAGGGCATAATGGTCCCGAAAAGGTGAGGCGTGTAATAATTCGAATATGGAGCTGGTCCATACATGATCTTCTAAAACAACGAGACAGAGAAAAAAGAAAACAAAAGGCATTGATCTAGTGTTTAATATAAAAACAAAAATAAGGTCGAACTTTTCCATTCAAGAATTGACAATAAACTATATACTTTCTAATTCCACTATGTCATGTTTTGAACAAAATTATAATTCTTTTTTTATCAAAACTGAATATAAATAGAGAGACATAAGGAATTTTATAAATAAATTATGATTGTTCTCGGGTATAAATTAACTATGCAAGTGTTAAGGTGACTCAACAAGTTGTTTATGAGTTCTTATTCTAGTACATATTTTCTCCTAGTAGTTGAGAATTTTAATAAATTCATTATCGTTTTAATTTTCACATTTTTATTTCTTTGAAAATGCATTAATTCCGGAATACATCCAAACATTTTGTTAGATACTTAAAAGAATATAATGGGGAGAATTTATGTATGCGTGTTACGTCAACTCCAAATTTATTGTTTTAGGTTGTAATGTCATAATTATATGTTTGTAACATCATTGCGTGTTTAATTTATTCTCCTTTTGTCAACCATTGAGATTTCTTCAGCCCTACCACCAATTCATAAAATCTGCTGTGTGACCGGGTCCACATAGAATATTACTATGCAACAACGCATATTAATTTTCTTTTTTAACGTTGTATATTAAAATTAGAATTGTCGTATATATATGCATTTTATGTTTCAAAGGTAGATTTATTACGACAATAATTGTGTGTTATTACTCAAGTTAATAAATGTATGCTTTCAGTTCTTGACTTTTTGCATTGCCTTCCTAACGCTTTCAGAGTCGAGTATAATAAATTAATAATTGGGATAATTTTGTCGGTAATTAAGTATTAACAAAAAAATATTCGTAATATTTGTAACGTCACAAGTGACAAAAATTAATATGACATTAATCACTCGTATTGGGTTCACCAAAATTAGGTTCTCTCTTGTAGCATATGAGCTTCTAAGATACTTATATCGTAAATAATATGGTAAATTTAATAACTTCATATTAATTAAAGAGAGGTAGCGCATTTAAAATGAATATTGTTGATTGGGGTTAAATATGTTGGATATTAATTCAGATCAGAAAGTATGGGGCCCTTATGAAGAGGCGGGCAATCGAGGCCTAACGCAGTGGAAATTAGTGATTCCCAATTCAATTTCCAGAGAGAGTAAATAATACTCCCTCTGTCCCGCTAGAATAGAGGCGTTTGTATTAAAATAATACACTCATCTACTTTTTAAACGCCTCTATTCTAGCGGGACGGAGGGAGTAGTAATTAGTAAGAGGTGAGTTCCCGTTAACAATAATTAATGTCCGAGTAATAGAAATAAATAAAAGTAATACTCAATAAAGAGAACAGTAATACTCCCTCTGTCCCACTAAATTAGATCCATTTGTATTAAAATAATACACTCCTCTACTTTTCAAATCGGTCTAATTTAATGGGACGGAGGGAGTAGTATGTTTTTAAAGGTAATTCTAGAAAGAAAGAAAGGCGAAAGGAAGCATGGAAGGGTCACTCACTCACTCAACTCACTCACTCACTCACATCGAGAAGAGAAGTCATGCGCAAAGGAGTATATATAATTCAAAAAAAATAACGGCTATGTACAGTCCCCGACAATGCGGGTTAAGTCCCCCCATGAAATTCCACGCCTGCTCACTTGCTTGCATGTACGTGCGTGTGCTGAGCTGCTCTCCCTTGGGCCCCACCCTACCTGACCACGCATGCCAAACCCCCTGCCCCACCATTTCCTTCTTAATTTTATTCTCCATTACACTCATTTTATATTCAATTGAATGTATTATTATCATTAAACGAGTCTAATGAAGTGAAGACGAAGAAAGCACTGCATTACAACAAATTATATTATTATTAACCATCATTAGAAATTTACAATATTCTTTTCCTAATCTTCATTAATCAATATCAACACTTTAATCATACTTTACTTAATTTACCACCACCAATCCATCTATTTCACTTTCCTTACCTACACACACATTTCTATTTCTATTTCTATTTCTATTTCCAACCTCCAACTCTTTTTTACTTTGTCTTGTGTGGTGTGATGTGGTGTGGGCTGGGACGTCGGTTTTTCTTTTTCTTTCTTCTTTTTTGGTAATCATTGTTTCATTTTACGTGTGTTTACTCACTTTTCAACTACACATATCAAAGTGCAATATTGGAAACTAAATAGTAGGTTAATTTTTAGCCCGTAGCACTAAGCTTGTTAATGGACGGTTAAAATTCGAACTGAAACCGTTAAATTAGTTACAGTTCTGGAACCGGATCCAGACCCAAACTCAGACCATTAATTAAAATATAAATGATTCTAGTCCGGGATTATACCCATAGATATTATTGGGTATAAGTCACCCATGGGTCTTGCTGAGTTTTATTTATATAATTATTCTAGTCACCAATTCTTTAAAACGAATCCGGACTCCAAATAAATTAATTAAATATAAAATATTTAATAATGAAACTTCACTCTTATTTTATTTAACCATTATTAAAAAGTCACTTAAATACCATAATTATTTTACGACTTATATGTGTTTATATTTTGAGTACATTTATTATTGAATTATGACGTATAGAGTGTTCATCTACGATCAAGGATGTAATCCGAGAAATTATAAAATATCATTTTCTTAAGATAAAAAAAATAGAAAAAAAATGAAAAATTGGAAAAAAAAATGATCGAGCCGGACCTAGCTAGAACCAGATACGTACTTTACGGGTTTGGTCGGGTCTGAACCAACCATGAGCGGGTTTGTACGGTCTAGAACCGGAACCAAAACCATAACTTTAAAATGGGCGAGTTTTGACCGGTTCCGGGTCCAGTCTGCGTAAAACTCACTCATTGACAAGCCTACATACCACCTTACTTCTATTCTAAATTATTAAATTAACCTAACCTACTATCCTTAATTAATCTCATATAATAATTTATCTAACAAGAAGATAATATGATTAATTCTCCTATTTTATATTGCACACCATGTACCAGTTGCACAAGATTTAAAAAGAAACAAGATCATGCTTTGAAAAAAATACCTTACATTCCCATTATTAACTTCTCTTATTTCCATTTTGTATTCAAGATTCCTTAATTTTGGGCCACCTTATTGTTCCGATCAACTTCAGCATGCATATGGAATATATCATGCCAACTTGTATTAATTGGCTTGTTATATAGTAACTATATATGATGAGCATGGGCCAAATGCTACAAGAGATTTAGGTATCTTTCCAATACAAATTAAACAATTTAAAAGTAGATGCATGCAGTATGTAGAATTTAATCATGTTTAGAGAAATTTCATGACTTTTGAGATTGAATGGGTGTGAACTGATCATAACAAGCATGATACTGTTAAAACAGTGACTCTGAAATTTATTGCAAAAAATACCCCAAGTGCAAACAGAAGTGTGAAAGAAAAAGTACAAGTTCATAAGGTTCAATCCTATACTTAATCCCCCTCACAATATCAATAAATAAATAAAACTGAGTAAAGCAATAAAAAAAATATGCATGCACGCCAGTCCAAAATCACTATATCCTGCTACCGTTTCGACTATGTTTTCATTAATCAATAACGCCCTAAAACAAAGTGAGTGTGGTTTGATTCTTTTGCGTACCTATAGTGGAGCAAGCATAAGCTTAGATGGTTTCTTGCCTCTTGAACTTCGTATGGTAGATCCGCTATACTCGAATGCATAAGAGCACCAACAGGAAAGGTTCCTTCAGCATTGAACAAGTTGTGTTTCACCAGACATAATTCCATCGATGGATTCCTCTTGAAATAAGCAAAGCATGCTTTCTCTAAAGCTCTGATTTTACCCAATACCCATCCTTCACATTAGCCTGCATTATCAACAATTTGTGGAATTATAGTTAAACTAGTAGCTCTAATACAATCTTTGCTACAAAGAATCGTTGCTTTAGAACACACATGCATATGAGCAGCGACTAGCTTATATATGCAAGAGCAAATAACAAACACCTCTATGAAGAAATAATTTAATTAATTCACGGTACATCATAGGAAAGCCAAACTGGAATGAACATAAATTGTTCGATTTTGTCTAGAAATTTGTTTCCGTCCAATCAAAGGATTGAACCAAAATTGATTTGGTTATGCTAATTAGTCCAAGACTCTTCCAGTAGCAATTGGTTTACTCTAATTATGATGGAAACAATTAGTCTACAATTATGATAGAAAAGATTAGTCTATAGTACGGTTAGTATCAGAGAAAGAATCGGAACAGGGGAATAAGCCACTTAAACTTATGCAAAGAAGGGAGCATCTGATAGCTATATTCTGGCGCTCATAGGTTATGTAGACATTCTCATAGATAATTGGTAAACAATATGTTTACTGATTGTGGTTTATCCTGACTATTATTCACTAAGGTGGTGTTTACTTTGAGTGATAAGCTAGATTGATAAAACATAGGATTGATTATTTGAAGGATGAGATTATTTAATTAGTTCAAAATCAAATAATCCATCATTTATCCATCAAAGTAAACATAAGATTAACTTGGATTAATTTTATCAATCCATCATATCATGCAAAGTAAACACCACATAACAAATTATTTAATCAGATGTGTGATGGAATCTGCTTCTCCGATACTGCATCACTCGGAGAAGAATCTCTGTTCATCTTCCTAGTATCGCGTTTGGTCCTGATAATAGAGCCAGGAAATGATATTCTACCAGTTTAGTTTTTTGTCTATCATACTGTAATTTGACCAAAGGATCCAGGTCAATCCTATCCCTAACAATAACATCCTTCAGTCTCTACTTTCACCAAGGAAAAGTAAAAAAAACAAAATTAAAGAATAAAGGAAGGAAATAAGAGAAGACTAAAAAAAGAGAGTTAATTAAGCTGCAGCAAATCTATTCCCTGAACTTAATATAACAATGATATCCAAAATATTTCAATTAGCGTGTTGATGGAGATACCTATAAAATTGATGCTAACACCATATACTGAAATTTGCCTATGGCAAAGTAATTAGACTAATCTAAGATATCAATTCCAGCTGTTAATCAAGAAAAAAACATGTCAGTTCTAAACAAGAAATTTGTCCAGCTGACATACTTTCTAAGGAACTAATTGTGTTAATTCATATTCTAATTAAGCGTCCTATTAAGGTGGCATTGATTAACTGTTTTGGAAAGGTGAATCTGCATGTGGTCTTTCAATTCTTTCAGTAGTGTGACTATAAAAATAGATATTCGACAACATAGTAGATAAGATATTGCTTTCAGTTAGACAAAGATGCATCAGAGAACAAATTCACAGGAGGTCAAATAATTATGACATGGGAAAGAACAATAGATTTAACTAAGAGCACTATATAAAACCACACAACGAGAAAATAGTGGAATGAAGGAAGGTTCGTGGAATTTATAATTTTTGGTCAAGGAATACAATCATATTCTATCCACTAAAATCCTGAAATTTCCTGGTACATTACGTCTAATGGTCAGAATTTGTCACAGAATGAAACCATGAAGTCACTAAAAATGAATGCATTAGTCTTCTTGAAAGTAAAACAAATGATTGGCTTCAAGAAACATAACTTACTTTGGTTTAAAGCGTTTCAATGGAAATATTTTAATAAAATAAGTAATTATTTTGGCCTTTTCCATAACTGCTCGAATTAGGGGTGAGCATTCGGTCGGTTCGGTTATAAACCAAACTCAACCGAATAAAACCGAATTGGCCATAAAAACTCAAATCAGGCCAAACCATTTTTTTTTTAAATCCTGTAAACAAAAACAAGGAATGGGCACCCCTTAATTGTGCCTTGCTTCTGCCCAATGGCTCCAATACAATTCCATCCATATAACACAAACTCCAAACCAAATTAAAACTTAAAGTGTTTAAATCCATAAAATCCAAAAACAAAATACTAAACTCCCAATCCATAAACAAATAAAAACTAAAGTGTTCATATATATATGTTTTATTTATTATAAATAAAATATTTATATAATATTATATATATATATATTAATATATATAAATCTAATTCGGTTCGGTTTCGAACCGCCAAATTTTGGCCAAACCGAACCAAATCGAATAACAGTTCGGTTTGAGAATTTCAAACCAAAGTGCTAAAAAACCGAACCAAACCGCCAAATTCGGTTCGGTTCGTTCGGTTATTCGGTTCCGGTTTGGTTTTGCTCAGCCCTAGCTCGAATATACAATTATAAGACACATACGTGTTGTAATAATGGTCATGTATTAAACTCCAGAAATGACAAGAATGGATTGTCACCATATTAGAACTATGTCATATACAATAAGCTAGATATAATAATATTTGTCCAACATATCTTCAATATTATACCGACAAATGACGGAGAGATTCAGAAGTAACTAAATTTTTTTTCTGAGCTACAAAAAATTTGCCGCCCCAATACTGTGATAATTATGACAGTGAAACAGACCAATCAATTATAGCCTTCATGTTTATGTACAAACACAGAGAAATGAAAACTACTAGGTATTGTTCTCGGATATCAAATCATTTTAAGATTGAATCAGAAATATATAAAACATATTTATTGCATCAGAATCTACTTACATGTTTAGCGCTTCTTAAAATTTAACTGCTTCAGCCACTTGTTTTTATCATGAATACATGGATCGCAACTAAAAGTCCAAACAGACAACAAAGGCATAACTAACACTTAAGCTCATATAATGCACAATAAGAAAGAGCATTATCTATCTCATGAGTTTCAGTTTGCATGTATGAAATGTATATCCCAAGCAGTATAGTGTACCGCTATAGGAGAGATAAGTTCCCTTCTAAAATGAAAAAAACTTTAAAAAGAAAAAAGGAACTATATAAGGTAAAAAATATCTAAATAGCAAAATGAGGAACCAGTTAAAATGAATTTTTAGTACACGATTAACACGACTGGTAATATCATTATGTAAGAGTAATTAGATACGTGGAGTGACATAATGTCAGTAGCTTATATTTACTATGAAAACAAGAAGTTTTTCATTCCAGATAAGGAAGTCAATATATATACCTATGAATTTGGGCTTCAGGAGAATATGCCTATAGATTCGACCTTGGACTCATCCCAGAATGCAGTGAGGTAATGTAACCCACAGCACTATGAAGGAGATGCAACTGCAAGACTGAAACACAAATTGATTATAACAATTACTCCATATCAGATGAATTAGGTTCAATCTGAAAGATATCAGATTGAAGCATGCACAACTTTCAGCACGAAACTTCAAGTATAATAGCACCAGCAGGAAAGCTGCCTTCAGCATTGAACAAGTTATCTTTCTCCAGACATAATTCCATCGATGGATTCCTCTTGAAATAAGCAAAGCATGCTTTGCCTAAAGCTCTGATTTTACCCAATATCCACCTTTCACATTAGCCTGCATTATCTACAATCTGTGGAATTATAGTTAAACTAGTAGCTCTAATACAATCATTGGAAGAATCGTTGCTTTAGAAGACTAAATGGCACATGCATGTGAGCAGTGACTAGCTTATATATGCAAGAGCAAATGATATAATTTAATCAATTCAAATGTTAAAGTAGCTAATGATATATCTATCTCTTTAAATCCAGGGTACATCATAGGACAGTCAAACTGAAATGAACATAAACTGTTCGATTTTGTCTAGAAATTTGTTTCTGTCCAATCGGAGGATTGAACCAAAAGCGATTTGATTATCGCTAATTAGTCCGAGACTCTTCCAGTAGCAATTGGTTTACTATAATTATGATGGAAACGACTAGTCTACAATTATGATGGAAAAGATTAGTCTATAGTACCGGATGAAGAATCAGAACAGAGGAATAATAGATCATAGGTAAACAATATGTTTACTGATTGTGGTTTATTCAGGCTATTATTCACTAACAAATAATTTAATTCGATGTGTGCTGAAATCTGCTTCTCCGAAACTGCATCACTCGGAGAAGAATCTCTGTTAATCTTCTTTGTATCGCGTTTGGCCCTGAAGAACAAGTTAACAACTTTGTCATACTCTTCAAATTGAGAATAGCACTGAATCATAGTAACAAAGGAAACACCATTTCTCTCCGGCATTTCGTCGAACACCTGAAGACCATCGGATAAAAACCTCGTTTTCTGGTTGAGATTCAATAAAATATTACGACCAAAGAGATCCAAACAGTTGGCCCTCTTGAGAATATCACAATGAACGGTTCTCCCTGTGGTGGGTCGTTATTTTTTGTGCAGAGCTGAAGCATTTGCGCGTACGCATAAAAGTCGAAGTTCGGATATGGTGACGCTTCTGAAGCTTTCTTGCTGGTGGGGTGATTTGGGCATAGTTGAGCAGGAGCCAGAGAAGTTGAGATACGAGAGTGTTGAAAGGAAAATAGGCGGAGGTGGTCGTATCTCCACTGCTGCAAAAGTCCATTACATTTGAATATGGTCATGCCAACACTTGTCAACGTCATCGCTGGGAAAAGACTACTTTAAAAAGTTATATCGTCTCATAATATTAGGCCTATTTTTTTTAATTTGTAGAAAGATCAAAAAGGTAAGAGAGCTGGAACACAATGTTACATGATTACATCCCAAATCTGTCACACATTTGGTTAAAAACTCGATGGAGTTGGCTATCGGAAAATTAATATATATTGTCGCATCAGAGAAAGATTCTTAAATGGCTATATGAAAGGTTTGAGGCTATACTTGAAAGAGAAACCCAAGAAATAGTCCAACTCTAAAAGCCCAACCCATCAAATTTTGGGAAGATAATGACTCCACCTTACTTCGCTACTCCAACTATTTATGATTCTTTTTTAGTTTAGGAAGCAATTTATGATCAAAATAGTCATTAGAACATCTTTCACTTCAAGGATCGTGTATAAATTAGTGTAAGAGTGATAAAAGTAGTAGGGTCATAAAAAGATAATTTTTACTATCTTATAAATGTGTCAAACTTAATAGAACGTCCAAATAAGATAATTGTGTCAAATATAGTGAAAAGTATTTTTACTTAAAGTTAGAAAAAAGTTCAACCTACTAAGATCGACCATCGACATTCGACAATAAATATTTATATTATAAAGCTACATAGATTACTCCGCTCCAATTTTAACACTTTTTAATCCAACCTTAGAAATATAAATTTGGCACTATGGGAAACGGGTCAAAATAATCATTCTATTATAATTCATCTATCTTTATAAAAATGACTTTCGGTCTTGTAATATTAGGAATATTAAAAAGTGTTTTACACATTAATAGTTAAATTTATTACTTATTTATTTTATAACTATATGGTTATTACATGGATAAGTCTATTGTTTAATTACATAGTAAAATACTATAGTTTAAAGGGTATTATATCAAACTGTAGATGACATATGCAATTTCAATGAATTAAGTCCACTAATTAAATTTTCGATTCATATTGAAAATGATTGGATTTTCGTGATTCAATATGCTATACACAAGTAACACCCAATATATAAATCTTAAAGATTTTGAATCCAAAAAAATAAAATATAAGTAGGGCCTAATTTAGTTACTTCATTGACTCAAGATCATTTATTAATTAAAAAAGAAAAAAAAAGAAACAAACTAATTCATGTCACTTATAAAATTAAAAACTCGCAAGGTTTGGTAGTAAGTATTAATCTCACCAACTCTAATCAAGCCATTGAGCAACTAACCCAATATAAGAAGAGCATTAGAGCCTCATGTCTCAAAATCTTGTGCATTGAATTTGGACAGTTGGGGTCAATTATTAGGCGCTTCGCCAAAACTGCTTTCGCTTTTAATAAACGCACAAATTGACAAACGGCAAACATCACACGGGAAAAGTCAATTGCAAGCCATTCAAATACAAATAAAATAGTACTGTGTCTGCGTTCAATAATAACAACTAATTTTACAATAATGAAAAGTAGTCACAACATTCCACACAATCCACGTGACTAAAATACTCAAACTGCAGCATCTATTGACGCGGAAAAAAAGTTGACTCCTAAAGTGCGACGAAATTAATAAGGAACTATTATTAGTTATTACAACCTAATCCAGTATTAAACACGTGCTTCTTGCCGTCCCAACTACTAAAGATTCTCCCATACTGGGTAATTGCTGTCCCTTTTCTCATAAATAATATTAGAACAAATTATTATTCATTTTATTCTTCTAATTTGCTTTCTGGGTTTCATTAGTTGGGAGGTAGTAAGGGCATACGGTAATCAACCTGCAACCAAATTTAAAACAGCGTTATATTTTGGCGCATTTAATTTAAATCGATTTTTAAATACAAATAGTATGAGCTTCTAATCAATATATTTCAGTAGGCAAATTTTATAGAATTTTAATAACAAAAATAGTACTCGTACTTTATTATCCTCACAAATAATCGAGAAATAGGTAGAATTATGGACCTTAGTTTTTGTACGATTATGTTATTACGTCCTCATTAATGTCAACCCCCTGAAATACAAATTTAAATTCAAAGTCGTCGATTATTGAAGCTTAATCGAAAGAAAGAAAATAGAGTAATATGATTGAAAATTTGCAAATTAGTCAGAATTGTTTGTCTGCGGTCACATGAAGGGGAGGTAATTTGACTCTCTAAAATGCAAGCTTACTTCGAATTAGATTCATAATAAATACAAACGTTGTCTTCAAAGTTCTTGTGGTTATTCACTTTCATAATGAATTAAGTAATGTCTTCAAAATTCTTGTCATTATTGACTTTCGTAATGAATTAAATTAAATTAAATTAAAATGTAAAACAGAAGTAGAACCATGAACAAAAATTGCCGGACGGAAAACGTACACAAATGTATCTTACTTTTAAAAACAAAAATTGGATTACACATTAATATATTAATTTATTCGAACCCGAGACCTATTGTCTTGAACATTAACTTCACTATCACTAGGTCAACACATATATTTTATATTCAAATTTATTATTTTAATATATATATACATATATATGTATTTCAATTTATATTTTATATAATTTAATTTAATATAATTTTATGATTAATATTATTAGTATATTTTTCATCCCACCAAAAATAGGATATATAATTATTTTAATAAATTTAAAAATAGAATATATAGTCTTTAAATTTTTAAAATAAATATTAAAAAATAATAAAATTATTTGTAGGGTATAGTACGGAACACAATAAACGAAAATTATTACTATTAGATATGAATCATTGAGAAATCCATAAATTCATTATCCACGAAATTCTGAAAAGGAAAAGTTAACCATGTAAAGAGACCACGCACCTTCCCTTTCGTTTCTCCAGAAACCTTTGGAGAGAATTTTTCCTTGATATGGGCAAGTCTGTATATATACAAAACAAAATCAATATTAAATAAATAAAACTAAAAATAAAATGAATACATATAGATATAAGTATATATGATAAATGAAAAGTAAAAGCAACCTCCTCCATCAAGAGATTCCAACAAATTTCTCTCACAACGTGAGTGCGATGATTCCAAATTTTCGGCAGGCGTAGGAACTATTTCCACTGCAACTTTGAGTATATCTTGTGCCTGTTGTTAATTAAGTGTTCATTCCCAATATATTTTATGTAGTAATTAATTTGATTTGAAAAAAAGAAGAAGAAATTAAAGGCAGAAGTGAAGTAACCTTATGCGGAGACACGTCAAATACAGAAACCATTCCGTTGTAGAAAATCGTCATTGGAGCTCTATTTTCACACTTGTCATCACCCCCACTGCTTACACCCCGACACAACATTTATTAATATTACATTTATAATTAAAAGGACTGAAAAATATGACTTGCCCAAAAATTAAGCAGGAAAAGAAAAAAAAAAAAAAAGTACCTAAGTTTAGGATGGGAAAGTGGGACGTGAGGAGAAGGAAGTGGAACATTTGAGTTTTTTGAACCCAAACAACCATTCCCTATCACGCTCTTCACCACCTCTGGATTCATTTTTGTTATAACGCCTTGTATATCTGCACACAAATATATATACATACATGGCTTATAATCCTATATATCTACAGTACTTGAAGAAGAAAACAAAATTAAACTAAAAAGAACTAGACAGAGAGAGAGAGAGAGTAAAGTCAGGAAATATAACGAACCGCGAAAACTTCTTCTGCGCTGAAAAACGGGGGCATTAGATTTAGATCCATTGTTTTGGTTCTCTTTGCTGAAGAAATCAAGCTCAAGAGATGAAGGTCTGGCCATGGCTACCTTATTTTTAATTTCTGCAAATTAATAGTGGCTACGTTGGATGTGATTTAGATGAGCTATATTATAAAGAGAGAGATGAGAATAATATACAGTTATAATAAGATTATAATAATTTGACAATGAATCTTCATATCCTATTCATATAATTCATCTATAAATAATACTAGAATTGAATAGTGTGGGAGAGGTAGCACGAGGAAAATGAGAATTGGGAGGTAGGGAGAGAGATGTACTATTACTATACTACTTTATGGATGACCGCACCGCCATTACGCACTTTTATTTCATATAATTATTATGCACTACTACTTCTATTATTTCTTACTAGTATAATACTCCTACTCGTCTTTAATTTATTTGATGTGTAAGAGAAAGAGAAAGTCAGCGTTAAATTTTGGAGTGATGGTGACTCGTGAATCATTATTTCTATTTAATCTGCATTACATTTACATTTACAGACACACAACAAAAAGCACATGACTTCTTTTATTCTTAGTTACTTCAATTTCAACTTCAACTTATCTCCATATTAATTACACACCAAATTCTACTGCACTTGTGAGGAAGCTACCTGCCTCCAACTTACTGTAAATTATTATACTAGTAGTAATACATGTTTCAAGTCTTATGGAGTAATTCAAACTTTTGACTATATATGGAGGTGGAGTTTACATTTAACTCTAATCTAAATAAAACTATCATGCATATATCAATCACATAATTAGATTGGTCCTTAATTAATATTGCCCTTAGTGTGTTAATATATCTTTTTACAATATTTCTAACGATATATTTACACTTCACTTTCAATTAGTGTTACGTACCACGTTACACAGTTGACAGTACACACGTTTAAAATTTTATGCATAGGAAAATCACGTGATTATCTACTAGAAAAAAAAAAAAACAAAAAAAAAGGCGAAAAAAATTGCTAGACACATTTTGTTCATGAACATTACTTGACCCCTACTTATGCATATGGGTATGGCTAGAGCCTAGAGGCACCGTTAAGGCTACAGTTTCATTATTTCAAACTCGTAATCGAATCGTAATTATAAAGGTTCACAATTCGAACCGTAATCAACCAAGACGATTTCAATTTGAAATTGTCAGTATTTTTATAATCATCTTAAAAATGTGTGTTTTTTAAAAGTTAAATTCTAATTTATTCAGTTATAATCAATGATTTTATATAATATTTGTAAAAAATAAAATTGAATTGGGGATATAAAAAACATATTAAAATAAATTTTGGGAACTAAATCGTTACCTACACAGTTACAATTCGAAACCAAACGTCAGGGACGGTTATGATTTGAAACCAAACAACATGAACGGTTATGATTCCTAAAACTCCATTAATTTTACGGTTTGATTATGGTTTGGTTCCAACGGTTACAAGTCATTTGAACACATTTACCTATGATTGACAATTTTCAACAACATGAAATTAATTATAAGTTTGTAGTGTCTTTTATTGGCTCTTTATCGAATTGACGCGATAAGTTCCTGAAATCTTGGGTTGGGTTCAGGTCAAATTCAGGTTACACGAGGTGTGCACAACTTAATGTGTCTGCGACGACTAATGTAACATGTCAAGTAAATAAATAATAAAAAATTTTGATAAAAAATTATTAATTCTTACAATTATAGTTTATTGATTAGTATATAGTTTAATATATTTTTTTATAAATAATACAAGATAAAAAAAAACATACTCCTTCCGTCCCAATAAACATGGCACAAAATTTTTGGGCACGGTTATTAAGGAGAGTGTATAAAGTAGTGTAAGAGTGATAAATGTGGTAGGGTCCACACCTTTTTAAATGGATAACTTTTACTATTTTAGGAATGTGTCAAGTTTAGTGGGACGTCCAAATAAGGGAATTGTGTCAAGCTTAGTGGGACGGAGGGAGTAAATTATATAGTAATCTTTATGTTTATATGACATTACGTGACATTATCATATTAGTCGCGAAGACGTTAAATTTATTTTTGTCTAATTATGAGTCACTTATCAAGTCTTTGCAATACGTGCGGGGGTGAGAAATTTGGGATTGGAACTTGGGACTTTTCCGGTCCCGATCCGAGTCTTTGTGTAATTCGCAGGACTTAACTTTTTGAAATTTATGGGACTCTGGGAATTCCCAATTTTGATCGGAACTTCCGATTTTTCGAAATTATGCATCTTTAATATTCTCAAATTGTATAATCAATGTTAATTTATTTTGTATTATTTATCAAATTGTATAATAAGTATCATATTGTTATTATATTCGTATCAACCCAAAAAACCGTGTCAGTTTGAATTAGATTTACATTTGCATTATTCAGATTATGTTCAAATTTATTATATTCTTAATAAACGCGAATTTGATCATAACAAATTAAGTTGTCATCAGTATAATTGAATAATGACTCTAACTGAGTCACCCCTGGTATGCGTGACCGAGTCCTCCAAACCTCCAACATTTTTGTATATAGATTTGAAAAGATGATGTTTCTCTATATGTATAAATAATTACGACTTATTAATACATGTTATTTTATATCCTTTTATTCCATTATTAATAGTTTGGTTTTACTAAATCTGTAAATATTGTTTTTATCAAATTAAATCAATTTTAACGATTTAAAGAGAGCAAAAAACATAAAAACGATGTAGTTTAATAGATAAAGTCTGTTTATATTTAAGTATAACCTCAGTAAGATTTCGGTTTCGGAATACACCAAAATTCATACATTTCGGTCAAACATTTGTTTATTATGGGAAAAATGAAATTTGTTAAGTATATTTTATAGATTTACATCAAATGAATTATTAAAAACTATGTTTTTTTTTTAAATTATTATACTTGTCGTTAAGCGATAATATATATTCGCATTGAACTACTTGAATCAGACGCTTGGACTAGGATAATATATTATTTTTCCTATTTAAACTCTGCAATTAATACTTTTTTAGGATATCTCGGTAATTAATTAACCACTAATATTTAGTTGATCAGTTTTGTTTCACAGTTTTATTTTATGTAAATGTAAAAGTCTTACCTCATATCTAAATAATTGTGATTCAGAAGGAGACGATTGTTGTTGGTGGATGAAATTGGGAA
>JAPKLX010000044.1:656054-667625 GCA_026898415.1 Leonotis leonurus | reverse complement strand
AGAAAACAAACACTTAAAATCACTAAAGTGCATCTTATGTTCCTTGAATCTGTAAAACCCATTGCCTTGGCATAACAGAAACTTTAACTGTATTTATCATTTTATCTATAAATGGAACTCTATGTCGTCACTTTATAGTCTTTAGTGGCCAACAGTGTATCTAACGGAAGCTGCAAATTTTCTGCTATAATTTTCAGAAGAAGAAAACAGTTGGCCTCATTTAATAATGTCACTTAATTTACGCAACCCAATTCATCTCCCTCTTTAAACTTTAACGTCTCAATTTTCTAAATTTACTAGTAATATATTTATGAATCTGATCTAAAAAAAAGAATTGCTCCTCCGTGCCACACCACATGTATCACACCCAATTTGATAATTAAAGTAAGCATTGTCGAAAAGGGATAAAATATTTATATGACCATAATATTTCTGTGGTTGATGTGACCATATCAATTAATATCACGTAGTATATATACAATTATTATCATTTTTGTTTTTTTTAATTATTTTATATAAAACCAAATAATTATTTTATCAAGAAAAAGAAGTACTGTATATTAAACTAAAAAGCGAGAGTAAATGATTACAAGATACAATAAGTACCATAATGACACAGTCCAACCAAGTATCAGAGCTCACTCACACTTTACATATTTGCATCAACTCTACCTAAGACTATATCTCACTCCAATGCCGTTTCTTCCACTCTTTTAGAGCTGTCGAATGGGTCCGGGCTGACTCGCCCGCCCAAGGTACCTGGTATTTGGGTCAAGTTCGGCTTTAAAAATCAAGGCCTGAAAAAATACGGACCTAAAAAGTCTTATCAAAAAACCACACGGAACTACGGAATTTCAAGCTTAAAAGTCCGTCAATTATAAATATTATATATATTATTTATATTTATTTTTAATAAAAATATTATGAATTACAACATTATGTCATTAAAATCAAGATAATTTATTTACAATCTTTTTGCTTAGAAGTAAAAAAATATATTTTATAAAATTTTATTATAAAAATTAAATAAATAAATAATTTATTATATTAAAGTTATTAAAATTTAAAATACATTATAATAATTGGACGGGTAAAGACTGCCCACCCGATAGCCCATATAGGGCCGAGTTGAACCTTATATTTTTAGGCTCGAAAATTTTCGGACGGGCTTGCACGAGCTTTAACTTTCCAAAAAACCCGTTAGGCCAAGCTGGGTATGTGCGACCTGGTGATATTGACAGCTCTACACTCTTCCAACGAGCAGTCCTCCATAGATGAGAGGTTGCACATCCAAGACAAAAATATGTTGTTGATTTCATCTTCAATCTTGTTAATGTCGAATGTCGTCTTCTCAAATATAACCTTATTATGTCACTTTCAAATGACTCACACAATCTATATTCAAAGACCTCCAAATTTCTTCTTTTTTTTTCTTACCCTTTAACAAATTTGGCATTTGCTAGTGGTCTCTATCCTTGCACGATGCGCTCCATACAAGATACCACTATTGTTCAACAAAGAGTTCCAAAGTTGCATGCTCACATTCGAAAAATAGGTAGTCAGCTGTCTCAGGGCAGCGGCCACAACTCGAGCACAAATAAAAATAAATATTAAATTATAACATAATCAATAAACACTAATTCTAAAATAATAAAAAAAATATATCAAAAATATACTCCCTCCGTCTCATTCAAGATGGTTCATTTTGCCATTTCCGTCCGTCCCAACAAGATGACTCATTTCCTTTTATAGTAATTTTTTTAAGAGAGATGTATTAAGTAAGTAAAAAGAATGAGACTTTATTGGTCTGCGTGCCCAAAAAAAATGGATCATTTTAAATGGGACGGAGGGAGTATTATTTATCTATTTGACATGTCACATTAGTCTCGTATACTTTAAATTGTACAACCGTAGATAGGAGAGCGGTTCTATATAAACTAACACAAATATATCTCATTTTATAATGCTTCTCTAGTGTATTGCTATTTAGCTTCAAATATAGAATTGTGAAACCAAATATTAAACTCACTTTACGATAACAAATGTATATAAGTTCAACATATCTTGTACCGTTGAACCCATGTACGACACAAATTCAAGGCGATCGAATATTTTTTACACTTTAAAAGAAAGTTTTGTACAATAAAATGGAAATCTAGTAAAAAATTAAGTAGCCTAATAATCAATTACTTCATGAAAGTAGCTAAATTTACAGTCAACGAATCTACAGCCAAATCGAAATATTTACCCCTCAAACTAGTGAATCATATCTCACGCACTACTTTTAAAATGTTATTTATCATTTTAGATACTCCTCCGACTGTCATTTTACAATGAGTGGGTATCAATTTGATCTGGTCAATTATTTTAATTATATAATTTAACTAATTTAAGATCCATTTACAGCTTCCCCTCCAATTTTAATAAATTGTTATTATGTTGGAAGACATTGTATACACCAGAAACAAAAAAAGATGTGGTGGGGCAGGGCCAACAAATCAGTATCCTCTCTATTACACCACTACTTAATTTATTTTATTTTCTTGAGATGTTTATTTGTGATATTAATAATTTCCCCAATAATTTTGATGTTGTTCGCTAGATGCCTTTCGGAAACGTGATCTTTGATAATATAGTTGTATATTTTGGAGTTATATATTGGTAATTTATCACTTTAATGTTTGAGGTAATTTGCAATTTAAGATAATTTTAAAGTGTTGCAATTTAAGATCCAATCTTAATACAATTTTCTTCATATTTTGGTCTCGTTTCTCTTGTCAAAGCTCGTTAACTATTTTTGTCGATTTTCACCTACAATGTAGCATATAGAAAATCAAAATATCAATTTGAACAACAAACATAAGATTATGAGACCATAAACACAATGGAAACGAGACTAAAAACGTATAAAACAGCCGTGTATTAAAAAGAAAGTGTAAAAATATAGAAAGTGATAAGTAGTTCCACCATAACTAATTATTTTATTTTTTGATGTTAAATACATTAAGTAAAACATCCTTAAAAAAAATTAGGCAAAGAAAATACATTAATTTGCAATTTACACATTTGTTAGGAGTTCTTTTAATACTAATCTTTAAATGAATATATCGGAGTTGGTGCTTTTAAAGTGAAAGTTTTGCACGAAAAGATTGTAATTCTATACAGAAAAATGATTAGGAGACATGTCTCAAGACATAAATGTTCAATTTGGAAAGTTTTTTTAAAATTATATAAATTTTATATAAAATGGAAAGGTTAGTTTTACATGTATATCCTCATAGTTAAATTATGGAATGATCATCAAATATGCTCATTAATTAGTTATGATTTTGATTTTCATATCTATATACTTAATTAATACAAGTTTTATAAGATTATAAATTAGTAAAATTATTGTAAATATATATAAATGATTAATTTATACTTTTAAACTCAAATTAATTCCAACGAAATATATTTAACATAACTTGGAACTATATATAAATTCAAATTTATTATTTATTTATTGCATATATAATCATCACTTTATAATATATTGAGATTTTAATTCAAAATAATTAATTTTAATGACTGTAGAATATAATATGACAACATTTTTACAGTAATTCAAATAATGTGATAAAACCAATTCAACATGATTTTATTTTTTTATTCCCACAAATTAAAATGAATTATTGCTATATACCATGCATGAAGAGAAAATTAAATTATATATATATATTCATTTTCTAATAATCAAAACATCAAATAAGTTCATCTGAAAAAGAAAGTAATAAAAAGTCCAAGTAAAACAAAACATAAATTTATATATTAATTAACGTATACATAATGAGTTGTAAAACTATTTTATTTTTAGAAAAATTATTATGAATGGTAGATTGATTTATTACCTTAATTATTTATAAATTTATATTCTCAGTATATTATCATTTATCTTGATTTCTTACCAAAATTTGATAAAGGGTCAAATTAGTAAATATGAACATTATATCTTGAGACATTATGACAATTTATCACTACCCTTCTATACCTTCATGGGTAAAAATTTAGAAACTGAAATTTAGCTCAAAACACCGGCTTAAAATTTCTATATTTTAATGTGTAGTAAGTAGAGTTTCAAATTTCAACTCCAATCTTATACTAATAAATTGAATGGGCCCAAATTACAAGTAGTGTTAAAATTGAACATTAAATTGTAAACTTGAATGTAACTTGATATTTTATTACGGCCAAACTCAATTCTTGAAGTAAGTCTTGATACGTATTATAATATATATAGATATTTATATTTGGGTTGATAAAGTGCACGATTTAATTGAGTTAATGAGTAGAGTTGTATATGGCGCCAAGATAATTGAGTAGTTGAACTACTCACTTTTGCTAGCAAATCGAGAGTGCCGAATATCAAGATATATATAGAGACAGACAAAGAGATCACATCATATATTTTTCCGAAATTTTTTAATAGTTAGTTATTAATAATTCATATTTTTCATCTGTAATTTAAATTGTTTTTACCTAGTCTAATTTTTCTAGGTCAAAAAAAAATTGAATAACGACAAATCTATTTATGATTTGTTTATATAAGCTAAACCGCGTGTGGGACAATAAATGAGCTTTTAATAAGCTAAATAAACTAGAATAGCAATCTACTTAGACTACAATTATAATTTTAGAGATCCACAAGGAAATTAAAGGACTCTATCACAAACGTAACTGAAGCTCGATTCTTTAATTTTATATATTTAGTGAATAGTGCCTTGTTTGTGATAAGAAGTAAACAAAAACTAATATTAATAATATTGAATATTATTGTGCAAATAATTGTAGGTACACTCAATTCAAGCCAAGCATGCATGATCTCGTCATAATTTACTTGGATATGTCGTTCCAATTTAGTTCAGTCCCGCATGAGCCAATCACTATTTACTTCCGACATAATCTATTATTATCTACAAATTTGATTGGACTATTTTTTTTATATTTAAATTTAAACTAAATAGAAAGCCTTTGTTTTTTTACACCTAAAATAAAGAGTGTGATAAAAAAAAAAACTGATAGGTCCACAAATTTTAATAAATTACTTTTTACTATTTTTTAAAAATAATATAGAAAATGTATGAAACCTCAAAAGAGTTTGAAGTTTATACCTTTACTTAAGATGTGTAAGCTAGATTGCGTGATTATCTTGGTGCTAGTGTCGCAGGCAAAGCCTGCAAAACAAGACCGAATAAAGGGTCGGGGATTCTTCGGGAAGACACTCTGACGATCAAGTCAGTTTACTTGGTTTCAAGAAGAGTGCGTGAAAAAACAAGTGTTCGTTCTCTCTTTTGTGTCAAGTAAATGGTCGGATATATATAGGTAGATATATGAAGGGTAAATCAGTAATATAAGTATTAGGTGTAAATGGTACGTGTAAATGATCATCGACCAATCATGACTTACCATGTATCAATGGTCCCTGCATGAGTTGTTATAGACCATCGCCGCATAATTCTGCCAACTCTAACACATGTCAGACATAAAATTGAGAGAAGTACTATAAATATGACTATCATACTTAATAGACCCCTAAAACTAGACCCATACATAAATTCCTGAGGTGATCCTAAGCAGAAGTGCGGGATACTCCTATCAGTTTATATATATAATACTCCTAAGTCCTAATACTTGGATATAAACTCCGGTAAGTTTCACCCCATACGAAAATATAACCAATTTTCCGTTACATTTAATAATTTTGTCAGTACTCGAGCATGTGAAATCTAAAATCCTAGTTTTAGTTTATAGAGTGTAACTAGTTATTATTGGCAATTGGCAACACGTGTGACGCTCCGATCCTCCATAGATAGTCGACTTTTCTTTTCTTTTCCTTTCTTTTATTAGTATATAGGCAAACCAGCCAATCTAGTTATTGACTTTCTTACATTTTTAAATATCTTTCTCAAAACATTATAATATAATAATAATAAAATTATTCAAGAGCTGAAAATTGAAATTGAATTACATTTGAGAGTTTAATCCGTTTTCACTAGACAAATATAAATTTATTATCCTGCACAATCAAGTGATCATGTGTTTGCATTGAAATCTTACAAAATTATGAGTTAATCTTACATCCCAGTCTTTCCTTAGTTGTTACATTAAACACAATAATTTCCAAAGAAAAACAAAACACTATTCCTTTAAATATCCATACTATAATTTTGTAAATTCAAATTTCAACCATCAGATCAACCTAATTCATTTGGATCCACCTTAAGATTGTAAATGAATAGAAGTATAGAACTACCCTCGAACCTTTTAAGTTTATATTCAAAAACTCATTCAAGAATCAAGTTGGTTACGAATCGAGCCAAGCTTGAAGCTCAACTTCATAACCTCGCGAACATATCCATTCACATTCTAGTCTGATATGTTTGTAAACATTTATTTTGAGTTTTTAGCAAATTTACACACATGTAGGAGCCGAAATCAAGCACAAAATATAGTAAATTACAACATTGTGGATTAGAACTCGAGGTTGAGCTAAAATAACTCTTTATAGAATATCTATGTAACGAGTTAAATTGTTATATGTGGAAGTGTTCAAGTGGAGCCAAGTTTATAATTCTATGTTTGTTAAGGCAAATTGAAGTTGACAGGCTCTGTTAAGGGTCTTCTTCCTATATGTTAATTATTTGGATTTTGGAAAGTGATAAAGGCCGACATTTTATAAATATGATAATGGGCCAAGAGATATTGGGCATCAAATGGGCTATGCTAGGAATCTTTCCTCATGTTCCGTTTCTTTCTTAGTTTCTTAATTCTTTTTTTTCCTTACAAAAAAAAAAAAAAAAGAAGAGAAAAAGAAGAAGGAAGTTGAATCTGGAACGTTCCTTTCACCCAGATTGAGCCAACTGGAACTACTAACTCATAATTTTATAAACAAAGAATCGCAAATTCTAGCAAGTTTTCTATTATTATATACTAGTAAATTAGTAATTGTATTATCCATTTTCATCACCACCACTTGTTAGTATTCGATCGGAATATGATCCCAATTTGATTCTTACAACAATTTGTAATTATCTGTGATGATGGCCGCCCCAAACGAGGAGCAGACAGCAGGCAAGCTGGCGTCGGAGGAGGAGATGAAGAAATGGGGGACACACATGATGGGGTCTCCGGCACCGCCGACAGTTCACCCCGACAATCAGCAAGCGGCCATGTGGCAGTCTCAGCAACCCTACGTGGTCTTTGCTCCGGTGGAGAGGCCCGCCGCCGACAACCCTCTCGAACATGTTGTCACTTACTTCAATTCTTGGACTTACAAAGCTGAACAGATTGCTCGTAATATCTGGCACAATTGTAAGCTCCTTCATTTTTCTTTTTCTCTTTTATTTTCCTTACAATCACTGATTGTATTTCTTGTCTTCCTTACTAGATTGTGATACTTATTATTAAACGCATCGTACTAACTTGATAAGAGTAACTAATTAGGGGGATTTTCCAAGGTTTAAGGACGAGTTGATTATTATACCAAAAAATCAAAATTGTTTGTTAATCTTGTAGCTCATATCAATTGACGTATTTGGTGGATTGCATCTTGCTATATAAGCTTTACTGCTTTATTATATGTTATTTGGACTTTAAATGTACAGAGAAGAATGAAATGAGCAATTCTCACTTTACAAATAACTATATAGGCTTTACTAATTACACTGCTAATTAAGTGATAACCAATAAGCAAGTGTATGGTAAGGATCTATTCATCTTTGCTTACAAATGTAGATATCACAGGCATATGAATATCATGTGCAGATGCCTTTGGTATTAGTAAATAGAGGAACTACAAGTAATATCATATGGCTTGTGCTAAGTACTTTATGTTTCTGTTTGTGTGTGTGGTTGCAGTAAAAACTGGGCCTTCTGTATCCGGAGCAGCATGGGGGAAGGCTAATTTAACGGCCAAGGCGATAACAGAAGGGGGATTCGAGTCTCTTTTCAAGCAGATATTTGAGACTCACCCCGATGAGAGGCTCAAGAAAACATTTGCCTGTTACCTTTCCACAACCACCGGCCCTGTTGCTGGTACCCTCTATCTCTCCAGTGCTCGTATTGCCTTCTGCAGCGACCGCCCTTTATCCTTCAAAGTCCCCTCTGGCCAGGAGACCTGGACATACTACAAGGTATCACCCTTCAATTCTAACACGCCCTAATCAAGAATGTCATATAAGTTCAAGGTATAGTATGTTTGTAGAGTTCTGTGACAGGGGTATAAACACTCTTTTTGTTTTTGATTGAATGTGCAATGAGCAGGTGACTATACCTTTGGGGAATGTAGGGAATGTGAGCCCTGTTGTCATGAAACAGAATCCACCGGAGAAGTATTTACACATAGTGACGGTGGATGGGCACGAGTTTTGGTTCATGGGATTTGTCAACTTTGAGAAAGCGTCGCACCATCTGCTCGACAGTGTATCTGATTTCAGGGCCAGAGGGCCCGTTTCAAGTTAAGAATATGTTAAATTGCTTCTGTTTTGGCCGTCTTGTGATTGACATTTCCATTAATGTTAATATGGCACATTGAATGAGTTTGTTTGTATTTCAAGTTTACTTTGGTTGTGCGCGTGTTTTGTTAAGTACTTTGTAGTGTATATATGACAGTTTGTATGTATACATAACATATATATATATATATCTGTGTGTGTGCGTGTGTTTGCGTGATATTTATCAGATATGTTTTATTCGGTTTTATTCTGATTTCATATTTGCGTAAGGTTAGTAATTGGTGCGCGGACTAGTGCAAATTAAATTTATCCTTTGTATTTAAGGATTGCAAACAGTGTTGCATTGTTGACTTTGTTATGTTTATATATTTTAGATTGATGTGTATTAATTGTATTAGTGGTATTGAATATTCACCATTATTGCATATATGAATGATTAGAACGAGTCATTCATACTATTTCTATAGTTAAATTTAAGTATAGAGGTATAATTAAAATTCAATTAAATTTAAGTACAGAGGTATAATTAAAATTCAAATAATTAAATTTAAGCATAGAGGTATAATTCATACTATTTGTATAATTAAATTTAAGTATAGAGGTATAATTAAATTTAAGGATATCTATGATAATTTATATTTAAAATTATTATAATTTATATCGGTGATTATTATTTATCTTATTCTATCTTGTTTGGTAATTTTGTGTAATTAACGAGTCATCCTCATCTATTGCAATTAAGTCATTCAAACTCTACTTTCTGATTTTATTATAAGGGAAATACCAATTTAGAGGAGATCTATTCTATAGACTCTATATACTAGGAGATCTATTCACTCTTTCAATAATCGAGCCAGATTTGTGTCTCCTAAAGGATTTGTTTTTTCTGTTGATTCCTACGGATTAGGTCAAAATAATTCTTAAATGAGGCCAGGGATGAATAAAAAAACAATCTTTATTGGTTATACTTATGCCTCCTATTTTGCATGAAGAAAATGAATCTTTTTCTTAAAGGATCATAAAAAACGGATCTTGATCTAATGCATGAATGATTTGAAAGATCCAGAATCAAAAATAGTAACATAAAAATACAAGCATAAATATCAAATATAAATTTTAAGTGGGTGGGGATGGAATGGGCTTGGCATGTCAATTATTTATAAGGTGGATAAGGCCTGGGCTCCTACTTGTCTGTAAAATATTGGGTGGGGCTGGGTCATGATATTTGTGTCTAATCGGCCCGATTGAGCCATTGCTCCACCTCCTTGATAGCCTCGAGAAAACTTTGGATATTTGTATATGTAGCAATAATTATATTTAACTGTTCCTTCCCTATTATTTCTGACTGTGTTCGGTAAAGATTCCAAAATCATTGAAGTGATAACCTCTATACATACAGTGTCCAGAATCGGGACTGTTCAAATTGAAATATGAATGATAATACTTGAAACACACTCAGCACGCACACGCACACGCACACGCACACGGACAAGGTCAGACCAATCAATTTGATAGAGTGAAGATCACGAAATAAAAATTGAATTTGCAATAATGAAATAATGGAAATTTTATTGAATAATTTGAATGGAAAAATAAAGAAAAAATTCAGAATTGAAGTTCCGTCCAAGCCGAAAAATTTGGAACCAAAGTTCAGCCCAAGCCGATACAAATAATAATTTCAATCTCCTTTCTAGACTCTAATAATTAATAATGACCTATAAATACTAATAATAAAAATCTAAGTCCTAACTAATTCAACTAAACATAAGTAATTAATTATTTGAACAAATTAATTCAAATAATAAAAATACTAAAAATATGATAACTAATCCGGTGAGTTCCCTTTTTCGTTGTTGTTGTTCTATCATACACTAAAAAAGTGAATATAGAAATCAATTCAAGATGAAAGTAATCATAAACTAGAAAGAAAAAAAAATAAAGATATGCAGCGGATGATATTTTATTCTAATTAATCAGTTGGAGTTCCCTTTCAGCCTATACATTTGACAATTTGAGTTTAATTTATTTGAGCGTCTGGTGGATTTAGGCCTCAACAATTCAATCTCCAGTTCATGACTATATATATATATATATATATGGTAGGATCAGATGATAATCAAGTCTTATATGAAAATTAAAGTCTAGGCATATTTTTTATTATTTTGATGCATTACACATAATAATTTAATGCATAATATGATAATGTATTTTTATTCATTAATCAATGCATTATATGAATAAATTTGATGCGTAATTAATCTGAACTATAGTGTATACAAAGATCACTTGTCCAAATTGATTTTTAGTTCCTATATAAAGATTAGTTCTTATATATTCAATAATAAATGAAATATGGTGCTGGTAAGAACATTTAATGAAAGCTATTGATCGCGCACAATAACTGTACTTCCATACATCAATTTTTGAAGGGTGGTGGAATTAATATATGAATGAATGTACGAATTTTATAATTATAAAAAGAATATATATATATATATATATATGTACGAAATTGATGTGATGAACCCACCATAGATATCAATATATCGGTGACAAGAAAACAAAACATTCAAACAATAATCCTCTCAAAGCAACAGAGTGGTTGGTCACATGAAAGCAAATAGTGTATTATAAAGGCATCACACAATTACTAACCTCAATGATGCACAAATTGAAATTAAAGCTACCTGCACTCTCATTTTTCAGTGTCCATCGGGGAACGTTCATGTTCTACTAACTAAACTACTACGAGTATATCATTTCATAAAATTGTACTCCTAAGATATTAATTTCCAGCTATTGCTGTAACAATGATCATAATTCTTCCATCTAGGATATATGGATGAAAATATCGGCAAATTAAACAAAAAAGAGACGTTTTTAATTACTTTTTTTTTTCTTCTTGCACATATATAAAATACAATAATATTTTCATATATATATATATATATATTAATATGCATGATTGAATGGAATGAAATTGAGCATGTACTATATATGTAAAATAAAAAAAAAAATAATGGAAAGAGAGATGTTATGCCAACAGTGCGACAACAACCAAGAATCCAGAAGCACACCC
>JAPKLX010000044.1:535401-656044 GCA_026898415.1 Leonotis leonurus | reverse complement strand
TGTTATGCCAACAGTGCGACAACAACCAAGAATCCAGAAGCACACCCACGCACACAGTAACAAGAACACAAATGAAGAAGAAGACCGAGAATTTAACGTGGTTCGATCGAATGATCTACGTCCACGGAGAGTTAACCGGTTCTATTATTCGCCGGAGAAGAAAGTAAACGAGATCAGAAAAACAAAGATTACAATCAAAGGCCAAGAATATCAAATCACACTCTATCCCTCTCTTCTTCCTTTTCTCTCGAATTTTCTTCTCAAAACAGTATCACACACAAGCTCACCGAGAGAATTCTCTTTTTCTTATGGAGTATGATAGACTACCACTATACAATTGAACTCACTCTATAAAGTATTCACAGTAGCTGGAATGATAAAGCCCTCTGCTTCCGCTCATGGTAACTGCCATTCCAAGGCAATTTTGGAACCATTCACCAACTGCTCCCAACAAATACTTTTACATACAAGTCCTTTTCCTCATGTATATTGCAGTCACAAACCCAACAAGAGATAAATTAAGGTGGAGCTGGAGCTGGAGCATGCAGGAAGAGACGGGAACTGGTCCTTGAGGTGTGGGTCATGGATTGGTCAAAATGTCATATTAAAGTTTGAACTTGTTGGAATTAGGTAGGCCCCATCCCAAGGCGAATGCATGTGTGTGCCACAATTTTATGGTATAGTAGGCTAGTAGCTACCTAGCTCTCCTACCCACTCCATTTCACTCACAAAAAATGCCAATTTTACCAATCACATGCACTACTTTCATATATTACACATGAAGTCATCAACTCATGCACCTTTATATTAATTAATTAATTGTGTGTTTTATGGCTGGGGTCCAATAGTGGGTGGTGAAGGTTAGAGAATTGTTTTAGTTGGGGAGAGAAAGGAAGTTAGAAGTAGTAGGTAGCTAGCTAGGTAGGGTAATTAGATTAAAGTAAGGTAGGACTTAGGACTTAGGAGATAGGAGGAGGAGGAGGAGATGGGAAGAAGAAATTAATGGACGCATAAAGCAACAACACAGACACACAGACAGACAGCTAGAGATTCTCTTCAATTCCAACACTATTCCATTCCATACCATAAATTATTTAATTCTAATTCTAATTTCTTCCAGCATCCCTACAAAATACTGGGATTCACATCAATCGCACCCCAAACCCCACTCTCCAGCCCACTACAACTTCGTCTTCGTCTATCATTTTCTGTTTTTTTATTTTAGAATTAAAAAATTAATATAAGGAGGAGGAGGTGGGAAAATTAATTTATAATATAATCAACACACATATATATATATATAGTTAGATAGTGGAGTATTAGTTTGTTGATAGAAATCGTACATAAAACGTTGATGGGTAAGTTGGGCCCAGCCCAGTAGTAATAATCATAATATAATGCATAAAGTATAGTAGTTGCAAGTGATTCACATAATTATTGTAAATGTTCCTATAAACATTACATATCATATATATTCTACGATGATTACTACTCCTACTTATGCGTGCTCTCACTAACAGACATTTAGGAGAATACCACAAAAACGAATTATTATTCACTTTTAGGAGTAGTATATTGAATTATATATAAAGTAAAAGCCACGAGGTGATATCGTCGGTTGAATAAAACACAAGACTTATACTGCTAAAGTTGTATCTCATTGCTAGATGGTGTTGATTTTAATAATACAATCGTGCATAAAAATGTAAATAATTTGAAATTTAGATTTTTAATTACTAAATAATAATGCATATGATGTTCGTACATGGAACTAAAAAGACCAAATATATTTTCATACCAAATTAAGATAGGGTTTGCATATAGAGATAATTTCATATAAATTATGGTTTGAGACGTACGAATATGATTTAGTTGCAGACAGTTAGATATGTTTGTTCTTAAAAAAGGATATTAGAAAATAGGAAAAGTGATAAATCCTGAGTCACCACACGTATACATAGTGTACGTACCAAATGCATGTACGTAATTAGAACAACAAGCATACCATAGCATATTAATTCTAAATAGATATATATGAAAGCCCCTTCTTAATTTCTTTGTTAAGATGAGATTATGAGAGTGATGTTGATGGAGTGAGACAATGAGTGTACCAATGAGGATACAGATAGGTCCATATCATGTTCTCTGTTCAATATAATATTGCCTCTGTAGATATATATATATATATATACACTCTGTGTGTTTGTGTAATGTGTGTGCATGTATGTCTCTCTGATGATCTGCTGTCAATCTATATATATGTATCTAACTCTATCTCTTTCTCTTTCTATGGTTATTACTCTCTGCAAAGTTTCTCTGTAGGCCTTTTTTTCCCTTCTGCACAGATTCCTTTTTATTTCTGCCATGCAATGCAATATTTGATTAATAAAAAAAAACTTGCTTTGTTTTTCTATATTCTCTCCAGCTATGATCCTCTCATATTTCCTTCTCAACCCCCCCTCCTATTGCATTGGACCATTTCTTTCCCCATTTTTCCTTCTTAGTCTTTTCTCTTTCTCCATATTTGATCTTGTCTCAACTCCATTTTCTCTCTCTCTCTATATATATAATATCTTGCTTGACTTGTATATAATTTTTAGTAAATTTTGTATCTAACCAAAATATTTATGGATTTTCTCAAAGTTATAAGTAAACACGTACCATATATAATTATAGTTTACATCTGATCCTACTTAATTGGGGAAATGATTTTAAAATACATCAATTATAGTCATTTTCTTAATTTTAATACGAACTATTAAACATTTGTATAAATACACGAACTTTATCATTTACTCAATTTTTGACATAACGTTGACTTTACACAAAAATCGAAACTGACATGGCACAACTTATCTGACGTGGATTTTTTAAATTATTTAAAATACATGAACTTTTAACATTATATTAATTTTAACATGAACTTTAGTACTTACTCAATTTTTGACATAAAGTTGATTTTACACAAAATCGAGACTTATGACGTGAATTTTAAATTATTAATATTTTTGTTTCACTTCAATTATTAATTATTTAGCATTTGAGAATATATCTTATTCACGATTATTAAATACAAATCGAATATTTTACGGCGCCGTATTACACTTCTACGGTTCCAGCGTCTGCCTCAACTTCCCGAGCACGTCCCCGCTCGATTACGGCGCCGCCGCATAGGGTTGTAAGCGAATCGAATCAAATCAAATATTTTATATTAAAATTAGATTCGTATTCGATTCGATGTAGATATTCGAATTATTCGATTCGATTCGAATATTCGTTTTTTTATAAATATTTATATTTGATTTAAAATCCACGTCATAAGTCCCGATTTTGTGTAAAATCAACTTTATGTCACAAATTGAGTAAGTACTAAAGTTCATGTTAAAATTAATATAACGTTAGAAGTTCATGAATTTTAAATAATTCAAAAAATCCACGTCAGATAAGTTGTGTCATGTCAGTTTCGATTTTTGTATAAAGTCAACGTTATGTCAAAAATTGAGTAAGTGCTAAAGTTCGTGTATTTATACAAATATTTAATAATTCGTATTAAAATTAAAAAAATAACTATAATTGGTGTATTTTAAAATCATTTCCCCTACTTGATTCAATTAACAATTACAGTAATGCATGTCATCGTTCGTAGTATGTATAGGAATATATATATGATAGGACCATTAAATGGTCCCTTGCTAGATTGATAAATGACAATCAAGTTATATTTAGGTTGTGTTTAGTGGAAAATCTTCAATCTCCGAAATGTTATCTGAAGCTTCACTATAAATAGTTTGAGGTATAAGTTTTCTATACTTTCAAACTAATGCCTATTCAAACTTATCCTATCAAATTATAAACTAGTTTGTGTAACCGTGCGATACACAAAAACAATTAAAAGTAATATAAATAATTTTGATTATAATTATTTAAGACACGTAATTATATACTTCTCGTGTAACGGTCCATACAAATTTTAGTTAAAAAATAAGTAACATTGTTTCACATTTTTAGTGGAACACGATGGTTATAACTAAATACAAATAATTTATTATGCGTCAAATATAAACATGCAAGAAAAAGAATATAATTGATTTATTAGGTTTCATGCTAATTAATTTACCATATTTAATCTAACATCAAGTTAATAGATTAATCCAAATATATGGTTAAGTTATTTTCTCATTTTAATTTCATATAAAAATCTTCTTTATAGAGTAAGAACATACGTGGTACATTACGGTCTGTTTGATTTGCAAAATATATATAATAGATAAAATTGATAACATATTTTATTCATAAATTCCTTATTTTCGATTAACAATTCATCATTTTTTAAATCATTTTTAATAATTTCGCCATTTTTTCCAGTATTCCAATGAGTGATAAATTTAAATGTATTTACATGCAAAAAAGAGTGAGATGGCATATAAACTATTTTACGGTTAAAACGGACAATTCAAATTTATGGAATTAAAATATCAAGATTAACGAATATTTTACAATCCGACAATGAACATATTTTTTCTTAAAACAATTCATATATATTTGGTCTCGACAAAAACAAATAAAAAATAAAATTAGAAAAAAAAATCATTTATACAAAATTGAAGACTTAATATTTAGTGAAAACATGTAACCTATAATTTGGATAATAAAAATATTACTCTACATGTCCCGTTAAAAGTGTGTCATATTTTCTTATTGGACCGTCAATTACATTCTCAAATAGAAAAAAATTATTTTTAAAAATTAAGTCTCAGTTTTGTATAGTCTTAGTTGATAAAGAGAATATAAATATTATTTAAACAAATATATGATTTTAAAAACTATAGTACTACTAATGAGAAAATGAAACTATATTATATTTGTTGTATAATTCTCATACAATATTATTTTAAAACTATTTAAAAATGATATTAATTTAATTTACATCATAAAATTTTCAAATGAATAATATAATTATAATAAAAATAATCACTAATGATATAAGAACAAATGTAATAATCACATATATATTGTATAAATCTTGTATATGTACAAATATATTAATTTTATGTGTATAAATATATATATATATATATATATATTATGGTATGAGAAATTATTATAATCGACTATTACAATTATGGTTTTAGAATTATCGATTATGATCCAATTACATTTCGATTCCAACGATTTTGGTTTCTTTAAAATCCACTATGCATATATTATTGATTATAGATTAATCATTAATGGATAAATTATTTCTCATTAACCTAATTATATATATATATATATAGTTATTTCGATATTTAAAATGATAGTAACTTGTTCATATGAAATTATTTTTTTATATCATCTATCTAATTATAATTTTCATCGCAATATTTAATTTATGATGTATATTGTACATGTTTTTACATACAAATAAATTAAAAATTAAAAAGTATAGTTATAAAAAAAAATTGAATAGTTACTTTTATTACTTTCATTTGCCAATAATTTGGAAGCTTTATTCATTATTTAATAGTAACTTAAATCATTTAATTTACATTTATGTAATGAGGTATTAATTTACATATAATTACACAATTGCCATTGAAATTGATGTTCAATTGAAAACCTTGTTTTAATATATATATATATAGAAAAGAGATCAAATGAGAATGAGTTTTATAGTGAGAAATGGGAATAAATCTGTACTATTGATTTTGTATGATCTATGCTCATAATTAATCTATCTATTTTATTTAAATAATTATAATAACTTTCATTACTACTACAATAAGGATAAAATAGTAATATAGTTATATTTTTAACGGTCAATTTCCTTAATTCATGGGAATATATCTTAAAATTTAATTATGGTAAATATCTTTATGTACTACTAATTCTAATTTATTCTCACGACATTTTCCTTTAAAATTATGCATGGTAATTTTTAAACCATTTTCTAATTTAATTATGCATGTCACTTATAATTATTTTCATTAATGGGAATATTATTACTTAGTTATCAAATTTAATTTATGCAAATAAAGTATGACACCTAACCTATTGATAGAATATGCATTTAGGAATAATCTTCGATGCATTATATTAAATTAAAAATGCATTAAAAATAAATAAATTTCCAGTACAAAAAATTAGGCCGGTTCATTAATATAAATACTAATATTACAATTAATTTTTATTTACATAATTTTTTATAGTGTTATTTTGTTTCCTATTTTTTTATATTGTTATGCTATTTAAAAATACATTTACGTAAATACTATATAATACATAACATATATTTTTCACATTTTGTACTTAAACATGAGCATTACTTTTTTTTTTTGCATGAATATATTACATTAGAAATATTGTATCTCAAATTTCTTTCAATTTACCAACACATTGAATAGAGTTTAAAACTTTGGTATGATAATTTAATCAATCTTTAATTAGGGTATATTATCTACTAAAAATATATAACTTAATTAATTATTTTTATCATCATTTTGGAATGCAACAACTTTTATATAATGCATCACAAAGTTAATGTGTAAGATTATTTTAACAAATGTATCAACTTTGTACATAATATGCATCCACTAACTTTAATTTAAATTTAAATTTAATATATTTATATTTTATGCATTATAAAATGCAATGTGATGCATTAAATTTGTTTGCACAAGTTTATAATTTGTGTTAATGCATCCAACCGTATTATATCAATAATAAAAATTAGAGAAAAACTGTATTAGAAATGCATATTCAAATTAACTTCTTTCAATTTAATAAGACACCAAACATGGTTTAATATTTTGATATAAGCTAGGATATATCTACCTCAATTAGAGTATATTATTTATATAATTTAGTTTTTTATTACCGTTAAAATAATATATTTTTGGTGCATTAACACAAATTAGAAATTTGTTAAACATATTAAATGCATTATACAGTAACTTTTAAATTTTAAGAAGCACAATATATATTTTTTAAAGTCAAATAAGTTATGCATTTCTAAACATAATCTTATACATCAACATTATGATGCATTTTATATACTAAATTGATGCATTTCTAAACATAACCTTATACATCAACTTTATAATGTATTATACGAATCAAATTGATGTATTTGATGACAATGATACGAAAAAAAAAATTAATAATTAAACTATAGTATATGAATTATACTCTAATCGAGAATGGATGAATTGCATTATAAATGTTTTCCGTTTTATTTATTACATTTTTATAGTTGACCATGCATTTCATTATGTCGATCATGCATGCATCGATGTTATTATATATAATATATAATTTCAAAAAATTTGCAAGTCATCGTGATATACTACAAATAAATGTATGATAACTTTATGCGTAGTAATATTATAAACGATATTTATAGACCTTAATTTGTGAGCATTATATTTTTCATGCATGAATTGCATTATAAATATGTCTCAAACTTCTTGCAATATATTAAAACACTGAGTAAAGTTTAAAATTTTAGTGTAAGAGTTCATTCATCCTCAATTAAAATATATTATTAATATAATACAACTTAATTATTTTTTAAAAAATATTATCATTATCAAATACATCAACATAGTTCTTAGAATGCATTACAAAGTTAATGCATACAATTATGTTAATAATGTATCGGCTTAGTACAGGATATGCATCACTAGTCATTTAATTTAAAATTTAAAATTAATATATTTTGTATATTATGCATTATAAAATATTGTGTAATGCATTAAATATGTCTACACGAGTTTATAATTTGTGTTAATGTATTAAAACATTATCATATATACTACTAATTAAATAAGAAAAAAAAGTATTACTATATCTTATGAATAATGTACCCTAGTTGAAAGTATATAAACCCTTATATGAAATATTAAATTATGCTTAGTGTGTTAATAAATTAAAATAAATAAAATTACAAGAGATATTTCTGATACAATTATAGAATTTTTAAATTCACGTACGTGATGCATTCCATGCACTAAGTTGATGCAATTTTAAACATAAGCTTATGCATTAACTGTGTAGGACTTTTCCACCGTTCGTGGTGGGCACAACTTAACGTGCTCACGGATGATGTGACAATATCACATCAACACGAGTTATTATATTTTTATTTTCTAATTTTTTTTAAATAATATTAAAATATACCCTAATCAATAAACTCTATTCAAAACGTGATAATTACTATAAAAAACTAATTAAAAATTCAATATTATGAACTAGACATGTCACATTGCTTGCATACATATTAAACCCACACGCTGCGGACGAGTGATAATTTTCGTAAATTTGTGATGCATTTTGTAAATTAAATTAATGCATTTAATGAGTTTAATTATTGTATAAATTGAAAATTAATATATTTTTACATTAAATTAACAACATATTTATTAGATAAGAAGGATACATGTGACGTTGTATAAATTAGTAGATTCAATTTGCATACTTTCCATATAATAAATAGATTTGTTCTTAAAATAGGGTAGGAGGCGGTTACATTTAATTTAGAGTATACAATATTACCCTTTAATTAGTTATTAAGGAATGTATGTTGAAAATTAAAAGCACATTTCAAAATCAATCTTAACCATTCAATTTTTAAAATTAAAAGTCTAGATACATTCTTATTTCTTATTTAAAGGTGTATTCTCATGGGAACCATCCCCTATATATATATATATAGATTACTTCATGGGTCTTTAGTTTCCAACAAAAAAAATAAATTAACTACTTTAAATGTACTGTTTATGACATTTTTATGACATTATAAAATTATAAGACATGTAACGTGTATGTCAAAAATAAAAGGTCATATATATAGCGCCCTTGAAATCGAATGAGATCACATATTGTCTAACTATGTGACATTTCGTATTGCATTCATAAGATTACGAACAAGACTAGGGTTCAAGATTTTGGGTATATATAACAAAAATATATAATTTATATCATACATTATTAATTATGTCACGTGTTACAATCTTATGAATGCAATAGGAAATGTTACACTAGTAGGTAATAAAAGATCATAATTGCCTTGAAGTATATATGCCTGAAAGTAGAAATTAACATTTAAACATTAGGTTACGTTAATGTCCCAATTTTCAGTTAGGCAATATAAGATCAGATTTTGGGGTAATTAATATGGTCTCTAAATTATAAAATTTTCACATGTCTCTAACATTAGGTTAAGTTAATGTCACAATTATAGAACAATAATCTTGAGATAACTATTGTGTCATGAATATCAAACATAGTCCAAATATTTCTAAATTGGCCCAACTCTCCCCTTCTGATATTCAATGAAGCAAATTAAACTGTTGACTGTTGTTAGGATAAATCGCATTCAACAAGTTTTCCTGCAAATTGTAATAAGAAAACATCTTTAAATACACTTTCACTTGAAGTATACCACAGTTTACTTCAGAATAAAAAATGTTTACCACAATTGAACGTAAGAAGGTGTATTAAGAGTATGGTTAATTAATTAACATTTCATGCTAATCACGTTGAGTTGGCTGTTATATTGGAAGTTATTAATTAATTATAAAATCAACACTCTTTCGGGAGCTTCAACACGGGTTGCGAGAGGTTGAAGCTTTGAAGAATTCTCTATCGTTTTGGCTCTTTTTCTCTCTTTAAAAATTCACATATTGAGAATGATTTGAAGTATTTTTAAGTGTATCATATGAAAACTAGTCGTTGCAACATTATTAAATGCGAATATGATCATTTAGATGCTGACTGTACTGCTTTCCGTTAGACTTTATCCTACGTATCATCTGACGTGACACTTGATATATTAGTTGTGATTCATTTTGATAAATTGTTAGCTTCCTCCAAATATACATGATGAGCTCACTAGACCTTCAAGTCACGTCAGTGTGTTGAGTTGTCTTATCAATTTGCACTTCGGCAAGTCACCTCAATCGATATGTTCTTGATTGATATGCATGATGTCGATCTTCTCATATAGCAGGTCAAGTTTTGTGTTCTCATGTTGATGCAACACTTAGTCTAGAACCAAATTGATCATATGACCAGATTGATAGATCGATTTGTTGTTCTTACACTTTGGTCATTCTGCTAGCAAAGAATAAGCTCTATCTTAAGAACAAGATTGTTTACTTGATATGTTTTTACATTGTTATCTCCTTTCTAACACTTAATACTAAATAAGATCAATCTCTATTGACCAGATCATTATCTCGATATGTCATTACAGTGTAGATTAACAAGCTATTGAAGCATTAAGTTATCTCATATGGACCATTAATGATATGCCCTTAACATTTAGATCAATTTGTCTAAATCTAACTCTAATCTAGACAAGTATAAAACATTGGATCGATATGCGTCTAATAAAACACTAATATACTAAGAATCAATAAAAAAAATACCTTTTATAATATAATAAATAAATTAAATTAAGTAAAAAAAATTAAAGTTACAGTTTCGAATCGCTTATTACAGTTCCAAAATTTTGATTATAATTGAACTACTCCTAACATTGATAATTTAGAATTGAACCGTGGATTATGATTACAATTCAAAAACCACCAATTAGAGTGAGATTGTAATGAAAATTTATTTTGACTGTATACCCTTATTAGATAATGAAACTGAGCTTGATTATTACCCAACATATTAAGTTATTAATTAGTGGGTATATATTTTAAATGTATTTATTATTACGCTTTAGATGTATTTTATTTAATCTTTAATAAAAAATTAACATTCCTAATTATATATCATAATAATTAAAGATATATAACTTATGTATTTTTTGTTCGGAAAAGTGTTGAATTCAATTTATGTCATTTTATTCTCAATTTCACAATTAGACCATGAATTTAGACACTTAAACATACTATAATACAAATTCGGGTGAAACTGTCCACTTCAGCCCTTGAAATCCTCTCAGCCTCCCATTTAATTTTTCCTATTTTTCTAGATTTTTGGAATTTTATATATATATTAATCATATATAATATTATATATTCTTATTTCCATATAGACATATGCTATTTATGTTAGGGGTAATAGGTAAAATTACCCACTTTTATAAAATACAAATAAAAAATATCCACTTAAAAATAAAAGATAAAAAATACCCACTTTTTACAATAACATGATGAATTCATCATGTGATCATGTTATTTTTACAATAACATGATGAATTTCATCATGTGATCATGTTATTCAAGTTATTTTAAATTTGAATAACATGAACACATGATCAATTTCATCATGCTATTGTAAAAAGTGGGTATTTTTTATCTTTTATTTTTAAGTGGGTATTTTTTTATTTTTTACTTATCAAAATGGGTATTTTAGCATTTACCCTTTTATGTTATGTATTTATTTCTATATATATTATAGATCATATTATATACTATTCCATATTTAAATATTATTTTAATAAATATAATATATATATAGTGATATATTAATTTGATATTTATATTTTGATAACTGATTTAATAATAATTTATATAGATTATATACAATCTTTTAAAATCTAATAAAAATTAATAAATTATATAAAAATGTCTAGATTTCTATATTTAGAATGATTGCAAATTTTATTTTTTCTAATAATGTCTAGATTTCTAATAAAAATGTCTAGATTTCTAGATAAAAATGTCTATAAAAATGTCTAGATTTTTAGATTTCTAATAAAAATGTCTATATTTCTAATAATGTCTATAAAAATATCTAGATTTCTAATAAAAAATTATTTTTTCATTAATTTTAGAATGATTGCAAATTTTATCATTAGCAAATCAACATAATTAACAGTTTTTATTATATATATTTAGTATATGAATAAGTAGTATCTATTGATAACAAATAATAATAAAAAAAATGATGTCAAAAACTTTTATAAATTTTATAAAATATTAATCCCGTCGAATTTCGACGAGCAACAATCTAATTTTTATTAAATAAAATATTGATACATGAGGACCACACGAACTAATTAATAAATAAACCTTAACTAATCGAAATATAATGGAAATAAGATAAAGACCACCGAATAATGAAAAAGAAAAAAAAAAGAGAGAAAATTATCCGAGACACATCATGGAAAAGAGATTAAGCTAAGACTATAAATTAAAGTTACCATCACATACGAAATTTCCCCGCACTTATATTTAATTATTGCAGTGATGAAAGTCAAATTTGTAATTACTGTTTGGGATGAAAAATCCCCCAAGTTATGATTAAGGAGGGTGTATTCAATTGAGATTCTGTTAGATTTTTTTGGACTTTACAAAGTCTGTGGATTTAGAAATTCCATAGACTCCTCTAGAGTTTGACAAGACTTTTTTTTATTAATTTACATGGATTTTCATAGATTTGATAGGATTGTTAAATATATTTTTTTATTGATTTACATAGATTTCAATAGACTAAGAAGTAAGGGATGACAATGGATCGGGTTGGACCGGGCTTCCCTAAGCCCAGACCCGACATGTAATTTTGTGGATGGGCCCAAGCCCGGCCTATGGCCCAACCGGGCTTGTAATTCAAGTCCAAGCCCAGACTCATGTGGATTGGACGGACATACATATTTTATTTATTTTATTTTTATTTTTAACATAGTATTAAAAATATATATAATTAATTTATTTTAAAATAAATATATATTTTTTAATATTCATTAATATGTCTATTACTTTATATTTATTATACATTAATAATAATAATAATAATTATAGTATTTCACTCATATATTTTATTTAATATGTCTATTAATTTATTTTTATTACACATTAATGATAATAATAATTGTATTTATATTATTTTAAATTTATAATTTAAATATCAGATATCTAAATATTCAGATCGGGCTTGGGCGGACTTGGGTATGCCAGGCCTATACATTAGTCCAAGCCCGACCATGACGCCATCGAGTCGGACTTTGGATGCCCATTGTCGTCAAACTTGGACAGATTTGGTTCGGACTGGGCAAAAATTGTCACCCCTAGTAGGGGCCCGAAATAACAGAATGGTAGTCGGATTTAGGGATGGCAATGGGACTGACGGTTATATGTACAGGCCAAAGCCCGGCCCATCTCCCAGTCGGACTTGAAAATTAGGCCCAGACCCATATGAATCGGGCGGAATCGGGCCAGACTCATGATTTTTTTAATTAATTAATTTTAAATATTTTTTATTTTTAATAAATTAAAAAATATATTTTTTTTATTGTATTTTATATATTTTAATATTTATTATACTTTTAAATGCAAATAAATATTAACTCCAAATTTATTTAGTTATATCTTATTTAATATATATATATATATATATATTAATTTATACTTATTATATATTAATTGCAATAATAATATTAATACTATTTTTAATTTATATATTAATTATATAAATGTCAGGTTGGGATTGGGTGAGCCTCGGTATGTCGGGCCTAAAAATTGACCCAAAATCATCCATCGGACTTAAGATTTTGGCCCAAGCCCGACCCATAACGTCATCAGGTCGGGCTTGGGTGGCCCATTGTTGTCGAGCTTGGGCGGGCTTGAGTCGGATCGGACTAAATTGTCATCCCTAGTCGGGTTTGTAGAAGTCTGTGGAAGAATCCATTGAAATCCCTAGTGATTATAAGAGATTTTGTAGAGAACAATCTATTTATATTTTTAAAAGAGAATCCATGAAAATCCATAGACTATTAAAATCCATGGATTGTTGAATACCTAGAGATTTTATAAGACTTTTTAAAATCCGTATTGAATACCTCTGGATTTTTAAAGACTTTTGAAAATTTGAATTGAATACCCCTGGATTTTAAAAGTCCAAAAAAATCCTACAGACTCCCCAACCAATACACCCCCCCTAAATATTTGAATTCGTGTACTTACCAGCTGGATTATTTCGGAATTTTCAGGAATTAATTAATTCATCATAGATCAATATTGTCAGATCAGAGTTGTGTCAAATTAAAGGGCATTGACTCTAAGATTTACTTGATTATAAAAAAAGAACTAATTTATCAATTTATCAATATTATTTTATACTCCCTCAGTCCCAGCATAAATGTCCACTATTTCTAATTGGACTGTCCCAGCATATATGTCCACTTTCCAAAAATGGACCTAAATTAGTGTTGACCCAGCCCACTTAAACCCACTAACCTTAATACACTAACCCTAATCATTCTATCCGCCTCTCTCTGTACACTCCCGAAACCCTCTGCGGCGATTTCTCTCATCTCCTTCCCAAAACCCTAATTTGTTTAGGTGTTTCCACCGCAGTGATGAGCTCTAGCCCGTTATTTTCTGTTGGCCATCTTCTCTCATCCGATACTACACTTGATTCATCTTCTTCCTCTCCCCCAGAAACCCTAGATCCATTAAAACCTGAGGCCTGTGATGATAAAACCTTCGATTCACTCCATTTGAGCGGTGGGAACGTCGTCGTGGAGTTTTTGGGTTCTGCATGTTGTTGTGGCCATATTTTTGAGGCTAGAAGTGGTGCATTGAAGTTTGACTCGCCATTTCCTTTCCTCAACCCACGGTTGACTTGTCCTGCCCATAAAAATATTCCTAGCAAAGATCCCTACTGGATCTGTGGAGGATCTGTCCAGTTCGATCCTAGGGTTTCTGATGCCAGTGATGGTATGTGGATGCCTCTGAGCGGTGGTGAAGTTGCAGACGCGGAGGAATCACCCTTTGTGGATTCAGAATCTAATTTCGTGCAATGGACGGAATCTGAGGAGTTCTTGGCCATTCGAAGGCAATTCTTGGCTGAGAAGGAGCTTCTTGCTTATGTGAAGAACATACCTCGTGGTTCACTCAAGATGATGGAGATTTTAGTCCCTGGATTATTTAATCTGGTGAGATCTTTCCCTCATGGGATGTGTTCTGTTCTGTTCAAGCATATATGTCCACTATTATGTAATTATGTTGCTGGTTGTTGGTTGTGATGTTCTGTGATGCTGCTGGTTGTGGTGTGGGAGATGGATAATAATTGCTGAAATGATGATATTTGTGTGTAAATTATGTGAGATGAGATGGTTGATTGTTCTGTACATGACATGCACTTGATTCCAGATGTTGTGATTATGATGTTGTGATTTCGGTTGATGGCTGTGTTTGGTATCTGTGTGGGTTTGATTTTAGTGAGTTTGATTGCTAGTTTGGATAGTGATAGTGATGATATCTGCTTTGTTTAAAAAATAAATTTGTGATACTACACTTAGATATCTGAATCCAGCATACAAAAAAGAGTTTTCACTCGATACAAAAAGCATGTCTTTGTCCAAAGCTAGCTTTTAACACCTATCCAAACTAGCTTTCAAAAACTACATGCACTTAAACTAATGTCTGCACACCAAACATGTCTAACCTACTGTCTGCACATCCTTGTCTTTGATTGCTAAGTCCATCTGAATTCCATGCCCTTGAAGATAAGCTATGCAGTCTAAGACCAACTCCTTTGAAACCTCCAAGTTAATAGGCAGCCTGTTTTCCCTCATTAGTGTATCTTTCTTCAAGTGGGGAATTTTGTAGCAATTCTGGCCCTTAAACCTTAGAATCTCCACCATACAAGTCTGTAGACTAAGAAAAACCTTATTCAGAGTAAATGGTGTTAGCATTTCAAAAGAGGTTATCACTGCAGATACCAATTCATCCACATTCTTGCACACACTTTCAGTTTGTAGGCTTTGTATTGCTCTAAACCACCCCAAATCATTCACATTTGTATCTGGTGAGTTGGGGGGTTGATGAGTTATCCTTATGTCAAAACCTTGTTGTGTGGCTGCAGCTCTAAATTCAGGATCATTGTCCTTGATATGTGGTTTAGCATTATCTTGTTGGATGAAGATCTGTTTTGATGCTGTTTGTGGCCACTTTGATATTATTGCAGGTATAATCTGTCATTATAACAACATAAACTAAAAAATATTAACTAAAAATCATAAATTGCACATTAGGTTACAACTGAAACAAGTTCTACTCTAGATAATCTACCATTACAATTACCACACAGTTCACTCGTGCTCATTACCTTTGTGATTAGGTAGTCTTTAATGACTTCTTTTGTGATTGAGACTATGGGTTTAGTCTCAAGTGTGCCTGCTACTCTGTTCTTACTTCTTCTCTTGGCTGGCACTTGTTCAGTGAATGGGAAGATGCCTATCTTCCCATCAAAAATCACAGTCCCATTCTCTGCAAATAAAGGCCTACACACTGCACACATAAACATGATTTTTGTAATGAACTTCTTACTCTTACATGTTCTATGTGGCTCTTCCTCATCTGGAGTTAAATAAAATTTGTGTGATGTCTTGGAGATATAGAACCACTTCTCATCTATGTGCACTGTGTTGTGCATGCTTTTGAATTTCAGTGTGTTGAGCAACCTATCAAACTCTATAGCTTCTAGAGAAAAACGCATTCTCAAGAGTTTGTTTGGGGCTGTTAAATCTGGTTTGATGGCATTTGAATGACTTCTGATCAGTCCACTTGTTATCCATCTTCCAACCACTGATTTGCTGCATTTAATACCTTTTGCAAGTTTTCTAACTGTGCTTCGATGGAATAACTCTAAGCTTGATATGAGTGACAAATCAATCTCTATTCTTTTTCTCTTTACTCCAACTCTTTTGTTTGCAACTTGAATACACTTACCTGTGTCTCTATCTTCTTTGGATGCAGCCCACAACCGACTGACGGTCCTTCGACAACAAGAAAAGGTGGAAGATGCTTCAGCAATCCTGCCTCTTGCTGGTTTTCCATTACGCAAATCTTGGAGCAAGAACTGAATGATTGATGTTTTTGTAGCAAGAGGAAGGTCTTTTCCCTTGGAGGCATTGTTTTTGGTGTTGCAGTAGTTGTTTTGGTGTTGTCAGAATAGATAATGGGTGTTAGCTTATTTATGGACTAACTTTATGTTTGAATTTTTAGAGGGAAGTTTGAATTTGGATCCAAATTTTTGTTTTGAAATTTGTGTGGCAAATGTTTAAAATTTCAATTTCTTTAATTTCAATTCAGCAAATTATCCAATTTCAGTTTCTTTAATTTTGTTTGTTTGATTAATAATCATAATCTTAATTTAGTTAGTTTAATTCTGAATAAATAAAAAGCATTAAGTATTCACTGTGTTTAAAAATCAATTTTTTCGAAATATAAACACTTTAATTACAGAATTTAAAAAATAAAGCAATCAAAAATAATCTAAGTGTTGAATTAAATAAAGAAAGAGAAGTCAACAAATGGGTATTAAATTACAAATAAAGAAAGAAGGAAAAAGTAGGTAAAGGTAATGAAGAGAGAGTAGGTGGAGTAATTAATAGATGTATTGGTATGCGGTTCGAAAAGTTTTGGGACATATAAGGTGGGACGGAGGGAGTATGATTTTTCTAAGAATAGATGACTGATGCGTTAATTCATATGATATCGTTCCTTAAATATGTAAGTAAACTATCGTATGAAATCTTATAATGCCATGTTTTATGAAAACGTCAGCAAATTAATTAAATGTTTGTAGTCTATAAACTATTGCACTATGCTTTTGACTTTTGAGACGTGCAACTTGGTGGAATCAATGGATGTTTTCTCATACACGACCTACTAACTTATTCCAATTTTTGTAGTATTAGTTTTTCAACTTCCAATTTTATATTTTGAAATATAGTAGGGAGTATATGATTTCACAATATTTAACCCAGCTGTCTTCGAATCGTTACATTAATTTTCTCAATTAACGTCACTTTCGTGCAAGAAAGTAGCAAAACAAACATCATGCATCGTTGACATCTCTTTTCAATAATTTTGAAACTTTTTGAGCATTTACAAACTTCTGCATATGCATGCCCTTCATAACTTTTTATTAAAAAAAAGATATAATTGCTTTTGAGGTTTATTTTGGAAAAACTAAAGCAATTAAATATATTTAAAATATCATCTTCTAAGATTCGACTTTTAAAGAGAAAATTAATATCTTACAAGCTGTGTATCCTTATTTTATTTATACAATTGGCGACCTTAATTATTTGTTATTTAAACTAAACCCACTGTATTTGGTATAAGGTAGTGGTTGTATACTCTGCACCCTCTATTTAAATATTAAGTACTCCCTCCGTCTCATTCAAGATGACTCTTTTGTCATTTCCGTTCGTCACAACAAGATGGTTCATTTCCTTTTATAGTAATTTTTTTAGGAGAGATATATATTGAGCAAGTAAAAAAAAGACTTTCTTAGTCTGCGTGTCCAAAAGAAATGGATCATTTTGAGTGAGACGGAGGGAGTATATATTTTGTTTATACCTAAATATCATCTCCCTTTTTCATAAGTTTTATGTTCTTCATATGTTTCACTTTATTTAATTTTAGCAATTAATATTTAGTCATTATGATTTTTAAAGGAAATAAATTGTCTTAAAATTTGTCAAATAAATTCATCAAAAAATAATTTGTCAAATAAATAAATATACCTATATAATCAGACCAATCAAATAAAAATATGTATCTAAATAAATAAGCTTATATAAAAAGAATTAACAAATACAACAATATATATTTATATGGTGGAGGTATGTATGAGGGGAATGATGGGAAATGTGGGATGAATAAGGATGAATCAGAAGGAGGAACAAAGGATGGAAGAAAAGCAATACAATCAAAAGTAAATTAAAAAATAAATGATAAAGACATTATTTTTAGTATTATTTGCTTAAAATTTCAAATACTTTCAATAAATTTTAATTTTTTTTGATCTTTTAATTTAGTTAATAAATATACAGATTTAATTTTGTTTTGTTGATATTTTCATATTTGGCTGATAAATATATAAATTTATAATTTTTTTTATTTTTCTCATGACGATTTTTTTTATCAAATTTAAATTAATTCAGAATATAATATTTTTGTTTTTGTTTAATATTCATATGTATATAAAATAAACGTTTATATACATGCACTTAAACTTCATCGAAGAAAGTCCATACGAAAAAATAAGAAAAAAAATAATAAATTCATATATTTATTAACCAAATTAAAATTTTTTAAAAATATAAAAAAAATAATTTTATGTATTTATTAACTAAATCAAAAAATTATAAAAAAATCAAAATTTTATTGAAAGTAATTAAATTTTAAAGCAAAGAACCCTTATTTCTATATAATTTTAGGTGAATAATTTCACTCCCAGACTTTAAGGATGTTAAAAGCAACAATTACTTCATTTGTTTCTATAAAATGTTATTTTATACATCCCGTTATTCATGAGACGTATATTATATTGAGATATATCAATAATAATAGTCCGTTTTCTAAAAAGAAAATATTTTACTATTAAAATTTTTATTGAGTTTCATCACTTTATACAAAAAAAAATTATCTTTCTAATACTCGTACTCAAAACTCATAAACAAAACAGAGTGATTATACAAAATAACAAAAAAATATTATAAAAAGATAAATAATAACCATCGACAAAATAATGTATAAATTATAGTCATTTATAAATTTCTCGTATTAAAATATCCTTATAATTATATTTTACATTTCTGACTACGAATAATATGAATTGTATCATTCATACGTAATATTTAATTTTATTAAATTGTATGTGCGTATGAATCATATGAATGAATATTATTCATATTTCATACCATTCGAATCATTCATACAATTAAATTTAAGTAGAAGAGTATTTATGATAATTCACGTTCAAAATAGCTACACTTTAAATAATTTTATGTTTGTGATTATTATTTGACTTTTATAATTTTTTTTGATTACTTTGTATAATTAACGCAACAAAATATCGATTTAAAATATTGCCACAAACATACATAAGAGAATTATCATGGAAATATCAAAGTTGGCAAAATGCTATATCAGCAAACAATCTTCAACAGAATCATTCAATCATTCTCTCATCATCCCATAAAATAAAGTACTGAAGAAAGAAAATGCAGAAATGCAGGAGAATAAATATAAAAAGAAAAAAATATATGAATATTAATAAAATACAGAATTAAGAAGAGAAAAGATGAAACAATTGGAAACAAGAATGAGAATTCTTTTTGTCTCATATCAGAAACTCCACAAGGCAAAGCCCACATCAACATCCAATCCTATCTAATCCAAACACCCAACTCCACCAAAATACTCTTAATCAAAAAGTGAAAAAAGGGCAAGAATAAGAAAGAAGAAAGAAGAAAGAGAGAAGCATAACCATTCAGGAAGAGGAGGCATTTTCGGATCGATCGAAGTGGAGAAGTTGACCACAACATTTGGGGCAGATTTCGAGCTGCTTCGGCACCATGTAGTACATTAAGCAGCTCTTGCACCCAGCCACCACCAGCACATTACTGTTCCTGCTGTTATTCAAATCACTCGAATTCCTTTCTTGCTCTTGCACTTCTTGATAATTATAACAACTCTCCTCATTGTTTTTGGCGCCGCTCCATTGCTCTCTGGATGAAGAAGGAGAAGATTCGGATGAAGAACCGTCGCTTTCATAGGAGCTGCTGTCTTCTTCCTCCGAGTAGTAATCGCCGCCGCCGTACTCCGCCGCGCCACGCGGATCCTCCGTCGCTTTCATCCCCGTCCTCCAATTTATGTAGTACAACTCACCAGTCTGCAACAAAATCAAACTTCTATTATTATTAGTATTAGTATTAGTATTCTTTTCCTTTACTTTTTTATTTTTTGAGAAACTGCTGCACGAGGAAACAATCACAAATGCGATTTTGAGTATGTTGAATTAATGGTACTAAATTAAATGAAGCAGTCGCAATAAAGATGCTCGGCTCCATTAAATAAGTGAAACATTTGTGGAACAAAGAAACAAAATAATCCGAAAACAAATGTGGAGTAATGCTGGATCTGTTAAGGTTTCTCAAGCATTAAATGTAGAAAATAAAAATAAACACAAGTACTCCTCCGCAATGATAATGATAGCGATCTTCATATTAAAAGGCAATAAAGATATAGAAATATAATTTGTCAGTTTTTGAGAGGAAGGAAGGGAGGGAGGGGGAGTTGTTACCTTTAAATCGAGGCATTGCTCCCAATGGAAAGGTAGGGAGGCTTCCGAATTGAGGTCCAAGGTAGCGGTGGCGCCCTCCGCTGCCGGCACCTCACCTCCGCCGCCGCTTCCGGTGCTGCTGCTACTGCTACTGTGTTGGTGATTCAAGGAACAGTTCTGCAGGGATCTCTCCAGAGATGCTGTGATAGTAGTCATGTTCGGACTTGCCATATTTTTTAAATTATAATTTTATTTTTGCTCCACCACCAATCTCCCACCTAAATCTCAATAAACGCCTAAAACCGACAAATGAATACTGAAATATCAGAAAAAATAAGTAAGAATCCGATGGGCGTTTGACGGATGGATGGGGGAGAGAGATTGATGAAAAATAAAAACAAAAAGGGAAAAAGGTTGGATTTGTGTTGTTAAAAAAGGGATGGAGACTAGCTAGAGAGTGGAATTTGTGGGTTTAAGAGGCAAGTTAAGAAAATGAATATATGCATCATATTAAATTGGGAAAGAAGGACTTAGAAATGTATTTGCAAAAGGAATATGAAGAAGAAGAAGAAGAAGAAGGAGGAGAAGAGGAAGAAGAAGGGGAGGGGAGTGCGCGTGAGAGATTGAAATATGGTGTTGAAAAGAAATTAAAAAACAAGGAGGCAGGTAGGGCAGCAATAGGGACAAGACCGTGCTAAGGAAGATGAATTTTGTATTTTTTTGTCCCTCCTAATCCTATTACACCTAAATTTCTTATACTCCCACCATCACCACCACCACTAGTGCTTTACTTATAATGATAATGATATTAATAAGTATAAAAAATAATTCTTGTAGGTTATTTTATTTCATTCAGTTATAAATGCACTTCAATTAGAGCAATGCAATACATTATAATAATACAGTAGTAGTGTTTCTTGTTTTATTATGTGCATTAATTTACACATTCTACAATCAATTAGGAAGTTTAAAAGAAAATTTGTAGTAATATTTCAAACTTATTAAGTATTCACCACATTAATTTACACTTCCATTGCACCAGTAATTAATATTTTTCATATTATATTATTCAACCCTTTTATTTTTACAAGAATGAATTTGCATATATATTACAAAACCTTATCATGGGCATATCTTATTATAAAATTAATATTGGACGATGTTACATCTTCAGATTTCTCGGAGTGGATTGATTATTTCTTACAAATATTATTATAATACTAATAATTTAGTATAGTATAGTAATGCATGTTAACATGACTGACTGTGACGAAAGAATTAAGGAAGAGATATGGAATTGAAAACACAGTAACCAAGAAGAATGCCTGGGCCTTTATACAGCAGCCTACTGTTACATTTATTTAATTTAATATATATTTTAGGGAAATGGGTCATGTTCTTCATGTAGTTGTTGTGGGCTACCTAAAGAAAGCCCTCTTAACCAATACAGGGCATTGACTGACCGACCTTATATTATAACGAAACCATTAATCAATTAAAAAATGAAAATGAAAAGGAAAAGAAAGAAAGCAAGAAAGAAAAAAGAAAGAGAGTAGCAGTGGAGTGGAAGAATCACGAGATGGTGGAATGTGGGTGAGTAGTTTTGGGGTTTATCAGAAAAGGACGATTAGTAGTTCGTAATTTTCCGCATGTGGAATCTCTTCTGAACTCTTTTACTGAATTCTCTGACATCAAAGACCTATCTCTTTCCTTCCTTCCTTCCTTTCTCCCTCCCTCCCTCTTCATTCATTTTAACTTCAATTTCCCAAATTACTCTTTTTTATTTTAGTAATTATAACCATTAATTAATTAAGACCAGGCACTGATGGTAAGATATGAAATTCCCACTTTTTGTTCTTCCTATCATTATATACCAACATATATATTATTTTCTTATTATGCATTTTTGTAGTTAATATCACTTTTGTAGTAAGAAATATTGAGTGGAGAACTACCACTTTGCTATGACATAATTAGTATTTGTATAACTAATTATAGATTATGTTGTGGAATTGAAACTACATATGGACATACATCACTGCACATGACAAAACCTAGTTGAATCGGACCTAGAGCCTAGAGGTCAAAAGCCTCCTCATTCATGCAAATAACAAGTTGAAAATATTCTCTTTTTGATACCATCAAAATTTGATGCTACAATTGATATTGACATACTGGGCCTTTGCTTCTGGGCCGAACTCTAGCATTTTGCCTTTGGAGGTAAATTTAGAGGAGGGTCATATCGTGTAAGGTATGACTTAGTATTATGTTATATGCATCTACCAAATTTCTACCTAATTTTTAAATTGACACATGAGAATCCTCACAGATGAATAGGTTTAAAGAAGTTATCTTATGAAATGATAACAACATTTTATAATCCATTAGGTTTTTGGGTTTGTACGTCATGATCAAGTGTAAAAACATTTAATTGGGTCTCACTCACGTGGTTGGGTTGTGGGACTGGACTTGTCACTCCATCAATAGCAGCACATTTATTACCTTAATTTACTTGCTCGATATACAATATAATACGAGAATGGAAATTTGCTTTCATTTTCTTATTTAACGCCACTTAAAATTTTCAAATTAAATATCTCATATGGATAAAACAATTATAATTAAGCAATTTTTGGTTTTATTGAATATATATATACATATAAGATTATCCTACTTGCGTTTTTATGAGATTTTGTTTACTAGAAGTAGAAAGAGGGCTTACTGTTAACCCAACAACCCTTGTTAGTTTTCCCAATAGTTCCCACTATTTGTTTTTCTGAAAAGAAAAATGGCATTCATAAATCAAGCTACCAAAGCAGCATAGCAACTTAATAAAATTGGGAGGTGTGTTATGATATTTGTAGTTGCAATCACAACTGCAGACTCATTTACTAATCAAATTTCATGGTAGATTATTTATGAAACTTTTTGGTTCAAGTACCTTTTATTCTGATTGGGAAAACATCATTTTTTTTTAATATAAAATTATATTATATTAAATTTAAATTACAAAGTCGTTTCATTTATAATTCAAATCCGAGACTTATTATAGCCTCAAACATTAACCTTCTACTAGTAACACACATTATATCAATTTCTTCCATCCATAAGTATGCATATTTAATTTTAGGATTAATTGTACCAAAAATTACGAATTTTAGTTGAACTTTAAAATAAAACATGATTCTTTTATTTTAAATCATTGATTTTACACTTTTTTCAGACAAAATTTATTTTGTAATATTATAGTACAACATGTTGAATGATTGAAATAATATATTATATCCTAACACGAGAAAAAACCTTAAGAAGCTCAAATATTAAGTGAAAAATATTAAATTTTAAGTGAAAATTAAAAAAATTGTAAAGTTCATGATTTAAAATATAAATTATAAAATATATTTTTTATTTGAAAAAGTTTTTATGGAATTAACCCTTAATTTTAAGATTTTATGAAAGAATATGTTGAAACATTTATATCACAATACTGTTAATCCCTAATAAATTTCTATATCATGAGATCATATATTCACACACAATATATTATACATACTTATTAATTATTATCCGATATACTTTAGACTTCGACAACAGTTATTTAAAATATGTGTGGATAAATTTGGTGTGAAGTTGTGAACTGGCGCTGGAATATTAATTTACTTTGACAAATAAATCTGTGTAATAAATCAACAATTTGACGAAACTACAAATGATAGAATTACAAATTTGACCCTGGCTGTGAAGACTTTGGATATCATTTATATCAACAGTCCAACAATCATCCTTCAAGAAGCCACGACTACGACTGACTATTCAAACCCTCTCCCCCTTTAATCTTCGTATGTACTCTTCCATCTTCTCGTGATTATTCAAATTTGATTCTCGATTTCCTCTTCCTTTACAAAATTATCGAAGCTTCGGGATTAAGATTCAGTGGTTTAAAGTTGAATTGTTGGCCATATCAACGAATTCAAAATCAACACTCAAGCTATGGAGACAAAAACGGCGAAGAACGATGAGCCAGCGATCGGGATTCCGTACCATGCGGCGTATCAAGCGCCGATGCCGCAGCGGTTTTATGTAGAGAACCCCTACCAAGCTGGCATCATCCCTCCAAACGCCGTCTTTGGAGACCCCAAAGGAATTCCCCTTCAGCAGACTATTTACCGTGATACCCCTGCCCCCTTTTCTTGTCCATATTGCGGCAGCTCCGCCCTCACCTCCGTCAAGTAAACTTTTTTTCTCCTAATTTTATTTTTTTCGGACTAATTGTTTCTTTTAATTCTGGAAATATACCATTACATGTAGAAAGATTGGCCTTTTAAGTCGACAGACTATAACCCTAATTTACGCAATTGTTCATTGTCTCCTATAACTGCATAGCTTGTGGAACTGTTGTTGATCATTGTCTGTCTCTTGCGTTTGCTGGTTTGTACTCCTTGACAGAAACATATTGATCAATCTAAGTGCAACAGCAGTTATACATGGCATGTGGTTCAAAAAGAATTTGGATTTGGATTTAAATTTATGTCCTCAAGAGTAGAATTGTTGGATCAAAGATTAATCTTTTGTAGATATACACCGGTAGCTTATCTTTTGATTCCTGCTCATATTGAATCTGTAAACCAATACACTATAGCACAAGCTTTATGAAGCTCAGATAGAGTGCCAACTGCTAAGTAAAATGTGGTAGTTGTTTTCTGGGTAGTTTGCAGTGCGTGGCTCTGTTTTTAGGTTGATCATCTTTTACCAGATGGCGTTGTTTCATCCTTCTTACTTTGGCAAGCTCTGTTTTGCATGTAATGCAGGTCCAAACCAAGTTTAGCTGCAGTTGTTGGATGCATGATGCCATTTATGCTTGGAGTCTGTTTTCTTTGCCCTTCAATGGATTGTTTGTGGCACAAATATCATTATTGTCCGAGCTGCAATGAGAAGGTTGGTTGGGTTATTTTTGTTTATATTCTCCACAAATGTTCCATAAGTTGATTCTTGCAAAAAGATTATGAAAATTTCCTTTTCTGTTCTTTCCTAGGTTGCCGATTTTGAGAAGTCTGATATATGTGCTGTAATGGATCCTCCACATTATATACAAGAGAGCTTTGCATTGCCGGCGTGACATGATTCTTATTGGTATGCAAGTTTTACATATAATGAACTAAGGAACTTTCAATAATGGAACTGCTGTGTTATGGATATATACGTTTAGTATGTTTGTAAGTATACACCTGGAAACAAATTGTTGGAAGACGCTGAGTCTTGTATATACCTGTTCTCGTAATCTTTGATATTTTGTTGTGTGGGTGAGATATATAAAGTCAGAAGTCGAAACTGAATGTATGCGAGTCAGAATTTAAGTTGGAAAGCGCATACCTTGTGCATCTCATAGTTCTGTCTTGTGCATTTTGTTGTCATTTAACTACGGACAAATCTTGTGTAGCATTATTTAGGGTTAAGATTCAAATGGTGTGTGTTTAGAGTTGAACATTATATTGTAGAATGCATAGTTATTTTATAGCCCGAACTTTGAAAATAGTCAAATATGACCTCAAGTTTACTCTCTTATTACATTTATGGCCTTCTAGGTTAACGCTCTTACCACACCAGACGAACATGTATAGTTTGGTTTATCTATTTTTTTAAAATCCGACTTTCTAAACTTAATTTCTTTGTCCTACAATTTTATGCAACTTTGTATACGCTCTTGTTCATTCCTTTTATTTTTCCTTGTGCAACACTCTCGTCTCCCTAGTCCATACATTTGTAGTATATTTCTTACATCATCTTCATCTCTCTACCTTGCCCTTCCCTTGGAAGCTTTGCATCCTCCAAAGCATATACTGCCCACCACCACGGCCCTACCATATATACCTAGATTAACAGCACTGCATAACAGAGTCGTCCCAGGGGCAGATCCAGAAATTGTATTTGGGGTGGGCTAAAAAAATAAAATTTTCAAAACACTATATTTTTTACATACATAAAATTTTTGGGGTGGGCTAATAGTGTATTTAGCCTTAAAAATATACATATATAACACTAAAAATTTTGGGTTTGCACTGGGCTTCAGCCCAGTGCAGCCCCTTCATAGATCCGCCCATGAGTCGTCCTCCTGAGCTCTTTATGGGCCTTCTTTATCCCAGCAAGTTGAAACTTGAAACTCTTTTATGCTATACATTTTAACCCGTTCTGCCCAACCAACACTAAACTTATTCTTAAACTACGATCAATCAATTTATTCTTCATAATCTTTAACTTATTAATATTATTATCATCATTACTAAATATTCAATCAAATATCTAATACCTTATTTTAAGTATTTAACCCACCTGTTTACTTTTCAGCATTTGCTAGCAACTACAATAATATTTTAAGTTATTACGTCACTATTATAACTGTGTCCTACGTAACTGGGTTTTGCTGAACAAAATTTTTTAATTCATGTTAAAAGAAAATAACATTTTAAATGTTGCAAGTAGTTCACAAAGTATTTCGGTTTTATTTTAAATTGGTGTAAAATAAAAAGGAACTTAATAAAATTCAAGTTGATCTTAGCTTTTCCAATGCTCCATTGTGATATGTATATGGGCCAACATACAACCCATGTGTTCTTAACTGGTGTCAACTAATGCTAGATTGCTATAGCTAATGTAGTGAGTCTAGTCGCATATTTTACATTAAATTATTTATTCTAATTTATTCATGTGTGAAAGATTTTCAAGGATTACTCAATGTATTAAATTTGGGCAAATTTCAATCCGAAGGTTGCCCAAATTTGATAAGAGTGTCATTCATTTCTTTTCTATTTTACACTGCATTTGCATTATATAAAATTCTTCTTATGGGAGTGATTATGTAATTATTTATCTGAATACTTTCCATTATTTGAGGTAGAAAATATTTGATTATTTACGCAAGTAATTACTGCACGCACTTTTTATTTGTTTCTTTTTTTCTCGAGTTGTATGAAATTATTACTTGAACTATTATGCCTATTAAATTGTGTAATTTATTTTATATAGATGTTGATTAATTTGGATATGTTCGAGAATATAATTATAAATAATTGTTAATCATTTGTTTTCAAAACGAATATAAATAATCACGTGTTAATGAACACGTATGATAAGAAAGGACTTCTTTTTTTATTGACTATACATTACAATTTAACTTAGATGTTGAGGAAAGTAAGAAAATATCAACTAGCCACCTATCAACGAAATGCTAACAACAACAAAAATACATTTTGTGAAATATAATTAATTGTTTTAAGACAAGAAAGTTCAAAAACGGGGGGAGGCAGAGGCGGAGGCGTGCGTGTGTTGACCTAGTGGTAATGAGGTTAATGCCTAAGATAATAAATCTCGTATTCGAGTGCTCAGTTACTCTTTTTTTTTTTTTGCAAAACGGGAGGGGAAGTAATTACAAAAAATTACTCTATTCCATTCATTCACATATTTTTCCAATTAAATCTAAATCGTACCATTTCAGTAATTAGATACTCCATATACTGACAATTTTGGCCACTAATTCAGATTTTCTCTATGTTAAATTGAAAATTTGTGAATATAAATGAGAGTTTTATATTCTCTGTTCTGTTAATCACAATTTATTTTTTATTTTCAGACATTCTATTAATAATGATTATTTTTATTATTTGATAAATATTGATGTTTATTAAGTTTTGTGTAATAAATATTTATTAGTTTCGTATAAAAGAATAAATGAAAATTATTAACGAATAAAGAGAGTAATTTTAAAATATTCTGTATCTCAGCGTTATTGTACGTTTAGCGAGGTCCCCGTACATAATACAGCTAAACAAAATAATGAAAAGCGAATTAAAGAAAAAGAAAATTGCATAAATCAGTATTATAAAGAGGTTAACAAAATGATCAAAAGTGGAATGAAAAAAAGAACATTAATTAAAGGAAGAATATAGGGATGGATTAGTTTAGTAGAAGTAAGGAAATGACGATAATGGGCATGAAGAAAATGTCACGCGTGACGTAAGCAAACCTAGAGAGCCGCAAAACTTAAACTTAGAAAATGCCAAAAATAAATCAGCTGCTACCGATGCTCTTGCACGTGATTTCATTTTTAAAAACACTATATGCCAACTTTTATTATCATTTTTCATTTATTATTATCATTATCATTCGTCATTATTATATATAATTATAATAATACACTACTTAATATAAAAATAAGATAATTAAAGTGGGACGGGAGAGTAATAATCAAGCAATTCCTATTTAGAGTTGAGTGTCAGTGCTGTTTGTGTTCACATGTGAATGAATCTTACCCAAAATATAAATGATGTCCCCACGTTTTACCACTTACATGAATTGTATTCCCCATTACATTACTCTTTCACACTTTGACCACATTAAATTAATATATATATATATATATATATATATTATTACACCCTTTTTGTGTCCCAACTTTTTACAATATCCTTAAGAAATCTCTCACTCTATATACTTTCCCTGTCCTACCATATCGCCGACCTTACTCTATAAATATCCCATCTTATTCTAAATACAGTAAATTCCATAAAATCAGATGCGTGCCATAGATAAACTGTTTACTTTTGTAATAAAAAATAAAAATTAAAAAATACTGAGTTTATAAAAAATATATGAAAAGTGTTGGATAAATTGATTTTGAAATCGAAGGGTTCTTAATTAATTTGACGGGTGTATATTTAATTTTTTGAGAATTAAATCAAGACCTTTTTAAAATCGAATTTCTCGGTGAGTGAGAAATGCATTGTGGAAGATTTTGAAAATATTCGGTTCAATCGAGTTGAAGACTATGAGGTCCAAAAGGTAGAAGTCCATCTCTATGTTGTAAGCCCATGGATTAAAAGCCCATAAGTTGAAAGCCCATGGAAACCCACGACCTTTGGTTTTTCACATTTTCTTACTAATGAGACTTTATGTTGGGCTTTTAATAGTGACTTTTGAGATGTCCTCGCTATAAAATGGAGACTTTAGAGCATTTTTCTACACACCAAAACATTTGTTCTCTTTTCCCATTTACTACATTCTCATATTAGTTTTTAGGAATTCACTAGTTTGCTTCTTTCTTTTCTCGTCAAGTTCGCCGGACCTTTAGAGTTTGTGGTGCTACTACTCTAAAGGACGAAGTCGTTTTATCTTTGGGGACGATACGCCGGACCGTGAGCACTAGCCGGGGCGTATCTCATCTTGCGGAAAGAGGGCTTTCCTAGACTCAACTTATTATTTTTATTTCCAAAACATTGTAATCTCCGGTTCTCGATTTTAATAAAATCGTTATTTTATTATTACAAAAAGTGTCCACTTAAAATGTAAATCACCTAAATTATTTTTAATTAAATTTAAATTTACATCTTATTTTAGAATGTACTAGTATTTAATTAATTATTTTCTTAATTTTTTACAATTAAATTTTTTGGTATATATTAAAATAATACGCACCCAATTTAATTAAATAAAATTCAAGCATGAACCGATCGGATTTTGTTTAAGTATGACCGAGTTTATTTTTACTGATCGGATTTTTATTTTTGTATATGTTCTTATTTTTTTAATTAAACAATAAGTTAGAATCATGTGCTGATTAAATCAAATTCAATTAAATACAAATATATATAAAATATCGTAAAAAAATACAACATGATTTCATACAAAATTAATGTAACATGAATGCAATGTCATTTAATAGTAAATTTAAGGATAATTTTGAACTTTTATATATTTTTCATATGAAAATTACAAATAGAATATTTTTTTATGTTGAACAAATTCCACTTTTGATAGGCCCAAAAATTATTTCACAAAATAATCCATCTTTTTTCCGATTTATTAGTTTTGTAATGAAAAAAATATAAAGTTTTAATTTTTATCATCTCTCCAACTATCTCCCCATTAAATAGAATTTTATTGGCCCAAGCGAAATTACATTATAGGATAATTTTCATAAATAACTTAAATTTATCAATTATTTGCAATTCTTGAGTTTAAACTACAACTCCCTCATTAACTCTCTCTCTCTCTATATTTTATTTTATGTTTTGTACCCCAAAGTACACTCCATGTGAAATCTCAAAAAACATACACATATATACTCATGAATAATTTTCTTGTTTCTAAATTATAATTTCACTGTTTTTTACTCCATTTTTTAAAAGGAATAATATGTTCACACCAAAGCTTGCTTCTTAGATGTGGGGAGTGATCGATCACCGTTTTTCGAGGTGAGATTTGCACGATGGTTAGGGAATAAATAACACGGGATTTACGTGATTCGACTTTTAATTAAGTCTACGTCCACGGAGAGGAGAGCTTTTATTATGAAGCTTTTGAGAGCTTGAGAGCTGAAATTACAGAGATTGTGAATGTGTGTGTCCTTGAATCTAGCTTTAATCTAGCTATTTATAGATAACACAATGGCGGTTTACACCAAGTGGGCCGAGCTATTGGGCCGGCCGAGCTGCTCTTAATGGGCCGAGGTGTTGGGCCGCCGAGCTGCTTAGGTTGGGCCGCCGAGCTGCTTAGGTGTTGGGCCTTATTTGTTGGGCTTTATTGATGGGCCATATCCTATCACATCCCCCCCTCAAAAGAAGATCGGCACCGAAGTGTAGATCTTGACGAGGTGGGTGTGTTTGAGGAAGTGAAGATCTGGACGAGGTGAGGATCTTGCAGTTGCCGAGGTCGAAGTGAATCTCTGGCTGAAGCCGAGGTAGAAGTGAATCTGGCTGTAGCCGAGGTAGAAGTGAATCTGGCTGTAGCCGAGGTAGCAACCGTGGTGGTGGAAGACAGCTGTTGTAGAGGGTCGTGGGTGACACGTGTCGCCTTTCTGTTGGAGGAGCCGAAGAGGCGGGATTTTGAAAAAAGGCGGTTGTGAAAAGGTGAAGTGATGTCTATAAAGGCTTCCTTTGGAAGCTAACAAACACTTTTCACTTTTCGCAACCCTAGTTTCACTTTCCCATCTGCAAAAAGCTTTCAATCTTTCTGCCCTTGTCGACTTCAATCTTCGAGAAATAAATCCTTCAAATCTTCCCAACAAGTAAGTGTTTTGCTGTTATGGCTGCTGCTTCCACTTCTTCTTCTGCCTTTTCTGTTTCCTCTTCTCGTACTCCGAGTGGTAGGGAGATTGAATCTCCGTCGCCGCTTAGGAATGTTCCGGCGAGGGTCACCGTGAGGGTTTTTACCCGAGCGGCTCTACCCCCTATTCCTAAACTTATAGAGTATCCCCCTTTGGCTGGGTCGGAGGCCGCCTTGGAGTGCGCCTCAAGTATAAGTGAATCCCATATGTCCAATCTAGTTAGAAAATTTTGTTTTCCCGATTCTGCAGAGTTTATTTTACCTAGGGCGGAGGATAGAGGTTGCTCTCCTCCTGTAGGTTTTTTTACAGTATATGAAGATTACCTCAACTTTGGTCTTCGTCTTCCTCTACATCGTATTTTTGTCGAACTGTTAGATAAGTTCGAGCTCCCCTTGGGTCAGTTCGCGCCTGCTTCCATTAAGCAGGTAATAGGTTTTTGTGTCGAGGTCGGTCGCCGAGGTGGGCCGATGTCGTTGGAGTCTTTACTCCGTTTTTTTAGAGTTAAGCGGGGACCAACTGGGTGGGTATACCTCTCGCCTGTAAATAAGTTTAAGTTGGTCACCCCATCCAAAGTGTCGAACTGGCAGAAGAAGTTTTTCTTCTGCCGAGCCGAAGGCGTGCCCCTCCACGGCTGGTCGGCGGCCAAGTTTGGCCCGCAACTGAGGGTGGATCCCGTCGGCGAGCTCGAGACGAGCTTGATGGACCTCGGCGCCGTCAAAAGGACTTACGCCGAGGAGGAGCTGTCGAGGCACGGGCTGAGCCCATGTGACGCCCTGGCCGACGTGGATCCGGGTGAGGCTCCGTAGTGTAGTTTGTCTTCGTTTATCCGAACTAGTGTTTTGACTTCGTTCATCCGAACTGGACTAATACTTTGTTTTCTCTGCAGTGGATCCCAAAGTTTTGCAGGCGGCCTTGAGGAGGAAGAAGAAGAGGCCGAGAGTCACCTCGGCCGCCGAGGAGACGCCGCGCCCGGAGAGGGCGGAGAGGGTGGAGGTCGGGGTGACTCCGCCCGTGATCGACCTGGAGGAGCCTCGGAGGGAGGAGGTGAGAGGCCCGGACGCTCGGGCATCCGGGTCGGGGGAAACTCGTAGGGCCCCGTTCCCCGAGGTGAGTGGAAGAAGTTTTAGCCTTTACTTCTACTTTTTCTTGTTCTGTGCTGACATGTTCCGTGCAGGAGGCGAACATGGTGCTGGACGGGCTGAGCGCCCTCTCGCACTTCGTCATCGACGGGGTCGAGCAGTTCAGGGCCTTAAGAGCTGAGCTCGAGGGGGCGAGGGCCGAGGCGGCGAAGGCGGAGGAGCAGGAGGCCAGGACTCTGGTCGAGCTGCTTGCGGCGGAGAGGAAGGTGGCGGAGGCGGAGGCCGAGGCGGCGAGGTTGAGGGGGGAGCTCGCCGAGGAGAGGGAGAGGATGGCTCGGGCGGCGGCCGAGCAGGGCGGCGTGTTGCGAGCACTTGCTGAGCGGATTTTCCGCTCCAAGTACTTCGGCACCGTGGCGGCGCAGCTGGTGACCGCCCTGAGCACGCCGATTACTTCGGCAGCGCTTGACTTGGTTGCCAAGGATTACCCCGAGCTTGATAAAGTCAAGTATGGGTATGACAAGGTGACCAAGGAGGAGATGCTGCGGGAGTACGCGGAGGTGCTCGTGGAGTGCACTGCGGCCATCCCGGTGGTGGAGCGGCTCGCGCAGCAGAAGACCCTGCTGTCCGAGCAGGCGGTTCGGCACTGCCCGGTGGATCGGGATGACGGTCTTGAGGCCATCATTGCCGATCTAGCGAGGAGGTCGGCTGCCGAAGCCGAGGAGGGAGGCGGTGAGGGCGGCGGCGCTGAGGTCGGTGGAGGCGAGGCGTAGTTTTGTTTTTCTTTTTCTTTAGTTTGTATCACGTCTCTACTAGAGAGGCGCTTTTTACACGAGTATATAAAATACTTTTTCTTGAACTGTGCCTCTTGCTGAACTGCTTACTTCTTTTGCTTTTGTAGTCTGCTTTTGAATTCTCCCTTACCTCGCCATCTAATCAAGAAATAAATGAGCTTCGTCGGGCTGCCGAAGCTGCCGAGGTCGAGGCCGCGTGTTGGAAGAGCCGAGCTGCCAACATCGAGACCGAACTCGAGGCGAAGCTTCGGTTGGCTCAGGAAAAGCTGGACGGGGAGCACGCGAGGTTTTTGGAGCTGGAGGATAAGTTCAAGCAGGTTAAGGACGACCTCCAGACCTTTAAGGCCTTGTCCGAGGAGCATGAAGAATACGAGGACCGTATACATAAAAGTGGTGGCATGACCATATACGAGGTCCATACACAAATAAAAGAGGTCCGAGCTCGTACGAAGAAGTACATAGAGAAGTACGGCGATGACTCCTGGCAAGTTCGTGAGCAGGAAGAGGCGCTTCTCAAACTCGGATCCATGTATAAAATTATTCAGAAGAGGAACCCGAGGCTGAAGAGGTGGATCGAGTCTAGGAAGGCTTCACTCGAGGCTTCCTCTTCGGGTCAGTTGGAAAGGAGTTCGGCTGGCGCTCCTCCCCTTACTTTGGGTCGAACTCGAGAAGAGACTCTTGCCATCATGTCTCGAGGTGGAGGCCGATGTGTGGTGAGAGGCCGAGGCCGAGGTAGAGCTGCATCTCTAGGGCGAGGTCGATCAGCACCGCCGAGCCGAGGTCGCGGAAGAAGCTTTGGCCGTGGTGAAGGCATGGCCTTTCTAGACTCCGTGCTTGGCCATGGCGCTAGCTCGAGCTCGGGCCAGGGTTTTGTAGAGAGATACCTTAGTTATAGTCGTAGGTCTCCGGGCTCGGACCCTCTACCCTGATTGTAATATGTATTCATGAAATAAAATACAATTTTTCCTTGTCATTACTTCTCTAAAGCTTTACTTAATTTGTATAATCAAGTTTGCTTCAAATTCTTGTGATGACTGGCTCGTACTTCGTAATCACTTCGTTTGACACCGAAGTTTTACTTCGGATGGTTGAAGGCGAAGTTGAGACTTCGGGTAGCCACTTCGGTTAGGGACGAAGTTTAGGCTTTGGATCAGCCACTTCGTCTAAGGACGAAGTTTGGGCTTTGAAGTTCCTTGTTTGTCGACGTAGTCGATAGGAGTGGTCTCCTCATGCGCGTTTGACTTCGCCACTTCGTCAGAGGATGAAGTTTTGGCTTTGAAGTCCCTTGTTTGTCGACGTAGTCGATAGGAGTGGTCTCCTCATGCGCGTTTGACTTCGCCACTTCGTCAGAGGATGAAGTTTTGGCTTTGAAATCCCTTATTTGTCGATGTAATCGATAGGAGTGGTCTCCTTCCGCGCGTTTAAATGCTACTCTCAATTTGGAGTTTTAGCTTGACTTGGATCTGATGTAAGTATACAATAAATGTTTCACGAAAGAATAAAATCCGAACTATATAAATTACAAATAATATTTCTTTAAATGAGAAATATGCCAAGTTCGGGGTATTGGCACCCCAGATAAGTGAACGAGCTTGTATGAGCCTTTGCCGAGGACATCTTGGATTTGATAAGGACCTTCCCAGGTAGCTTCGAGTTTACCGAGCTTCTCCGCCTTACTAACTTCATTATTTCTAAGAACGAGGTCGCCTACTTGAAACTGTCGATACTTCACTCGATTGTTGTAATACCGAGCTACTTGTTGTTTGTACCGAGCTTCTAGTATGTAGGTTATAGTTCGGGGGCTCGGCAAACCGATCTCTACTGGGATTACTGCCTCGGTTCCGTAGACGAGGCTGTATGGTGTTTCTCCATTGGACGTCCGAGGTGTAGTTCGGTAGGACCATAGGACTTGGGGTAAGTTTTCGGCCCAATCTCCCTTGGCTTTGTCGAGACGAGTCTTTAAACCTTTGACTATTGTCCGGTTCGTGACGTCGGTCTGACCATTCGCTTGAGGGTGTGCTACCGAGGTAAATTTCTGCTGAATGTTGAGCTCGTCACACCATTCTTTAAATGTCTTGTCCGTGAACTGAGTTCCGTTATCCGAGACTAGGATGTGGGGTATACCGAAGCGGCAAATTATATTTTTCCAGATGAAGTTGAGGGCTTTTTTGCTCGTAATTTTTGCAAGAGGCTCGGCCTCTACCCACTTCGTAAAGTAGTCGATGGCGACTATTAGGAATCGTAGTTGACCAGGGGCTTGCTCAAAGGGACCGACGATGTCTATCCCCCATTGCATGAAAGGCCAGGGGCTTTGCATGGTGGTCAGCTCGGTTTGAGGTACCCTCGTTATTGTTGCATGAATTTGGCACTTCGAACATCTTTTGACGAGGTCGACTGCGTCCTGAAGCATGGTCGGCCAATAGTATCCCCATCTCATAATTTTCCTGGTTAAAGTCCGAGCTCCAACATGACTGCCACAGGATCCTTCGTGCACTTCGCGTAGGATGTAGTCCGCTTGATTGGGTCCCGCGCACCTTAGAAGAGGTTGAAGATATGATTTTCTGTACAATACTCCCCGATCTAGGACATATTTGACTGATTTGTTCTGAAGCTTCCGAGCTTCAATTTTATCATCAGGGAGTTCGCCTCTTTCTAAATAATCCTGAAGTGGTGTCATCCAGCTCGGCTCGTCATCGATTACTGTGTTCACTTCGGCTTCATCTATACTTCGGGTTGTGACTTCTTCCACCGGAGAGGCCGTGGATGACGACGCGAGCTTGCTTAATGCATCAGCTCGGTCGTTTTTGCCTCTCGGGATTCGTATCAACTCGAAGTATGAGAAGCTTTCTTGTAAAGTTCTGACCTTGTGGAGATACTTCTTCATCCTTTCATCTCGCGCTTCGTACCTTCCTAGGACGTGGCTCACTATGATTTGGGAGTCACTGTAGACTTGTATGGCTCATAGCTGAAGGTTTTGCGCGAGGCGAAGTCCGGTTATTAGGGCTTCGTATTCCACTTCGTTATTGGTGGTTGGGAAGCTTAACCGTAAAGCATAAGGGATTTGTTTCCCTTCCGAACTGATGAACAAAACTCCAACTCCACTTCCCTTTTTGCCCGACGCCCCATCGACATAGACCTTCCAACAGTCTACGGGGGGTGTCTTCGGCGTTTTCTCTTCGGTATTCTCCTCGGCAGGTTCGGTAGGCTTCGGAGGCTCGGCGAATACCGTTTCCACCAGGAAATCTGCCAGCGCTTGCCCCTTGATGGCTTGCCGAGGTGCAAAGGAGATTGTGTGCTCGCCAAGTTCGACCGCCCACTTGGCGATTCGCCCCGAAGCTTCAGGCTTCGTAAGCACTTGCCGAAGTGGTAGGTCGGTCAATACTTGTATCGGGTGAGCATGAAAATATGGTCGAAGTCGTCTCGCAGCATTTACTAAGGCGAGTGCGACCTTCTCCAAGGGTTGGTACCTCGTTTCTGGCCCTTTCAAGGCTCGGCTTATGAAGTATATGGGCAATTGCCGAGGTGCTTCGCGAACTAGGACTGCACTTATTGATTCGTCCGAAGCGGCAAGGTATAAGGAAAGAACCTCGTCTTCCTTTGGGACGGACAAAGTGGGCAAGTTGTTGAGGTACTTCTTCAAATTTTCGAAGGCTGACTTGTGCTCGTCATTCCACTCAAAGTTCGGAGCCTTCTTCAGGATCTTGAAGAATGGGAGTTGCTTCTCGGCTGCTTTAGATAGGAATCTGCTTAGCGCGGCCAAGCAGCCCGTCAACCGGTGCACATCGTGTACCGACTTCGGCGCTTGCATCTCCTGGACGACCTTAACTTTTGCTGGATTAGCTTTTAATCCTTCGCGGGAAACCCAACACCCTAGAAATTTTCCGGACTGGACTAAGAAAGTACATTTTCCTGGGTTTAACTTCAGGTTCACCTCGCGGAGTAGTTCGAAGACGACCTGGAGGTCACTCAAGGTAGTGTTGACTTTTTTGCTTTTGACAACGATGTCGTCGACATATACTTCAACGATCTGACCGATGTGAAGTTCAAATATTCTGTCAACCATCCTTTGATATGTAGCTCCAGCGTTTTTGAGTCCAAAGGGCATCTTCTTATAAGCAAAAATGCCGAAGTCTGTGACGAAGGCAGTCTTCGGAGCGTCCTCGGTACTCATAAGGACTTGATGGTAGCCTTTGTACAGGTCGAGAAAACTGAACACCTCGTGACCGACGAGGGCTTCCACTTTCTTATCGATGTTGGGGAGGGGATAACAATCCTTAGGGCAGTGTTTATTGAGATCAGTATAATCAATACACATGCGCCATCCTCCTACTTGCTTCTTCACCATCACGGGGTTGGCCAACCACGTCGGATATTTCACCTCGAATAGAATATCGGCTTGTTGTAGTTGGCGTACCTCGTCGCGTATCACCTGATTTCTCTCGGCAGCAAAGGCTCGTTGCTTTTGCCGAACTGGTTTCACCTCGGGGTCGATGTTGAGGTGGTGAGTTATAATATCTGGTGATACCCCGGTCATGTCTAAAGGAGACCAGGCAAAAATGTCTCTAAACTCCCGAAGTAGTTGAATAACTTGACCTCAAAGTTCGGTACCCCCGACGAAACCGACCTTGACGACCTTGGACACGTCGTTTTCATAGAGTACGACGTCTTCTAGAGGTTCTGCAGCAGACGAGGTCGACTTCGGCACGCCGGGGTTACGTAATTGCTATGCTTGGGGATGTTGTACACCAGAACCTCGGAGTGCGACCTGCATGCACTCCTTGGCCTGTGTTTGATTACCCCGAAGCGTGATAACTCCAGTCTTTGAAGGTATTTTGATCATCAAATGGTAGGCCGAGCAGACTGCTCTTGTCGCTATCAGCCAATCTCTGCCTAATATAATGTTGTAGGGAGAGCTGGCTTTGACGACGAAGAAGTGGATTATCTTTGTAGTGGATAATGGACTTTGTCCTACCGTCACGGGGAGTGAGATCGTTCCATCTGTCGAGGTCTCCCCTTGTGTGAAATTCTTCAATGGAATGGGTGCTGGTTTTAAGCGCACTTCTTCGATGTCAAGTTTGTCGAAGCAGCCTTTGAAGAGCACGCTGACCGAGACTCCACTATCAATAAAGACCCGGTGTACCAACTTGTTGGCCACCACGGCTTCGATAATAGTGGCATCTTGATGAGGCGAGGCATGAGGAACAGGGTCGTCATTAGAGAAAATGACGACCTCGTCCTTTTTGAATCTTTTATGCGAAGGCTCCTCCGAGGGTCGGTTTCGAGCTTCGGTCTTTAGCGACGACCTTGTTGAACCTTGGGGCACTCCGATGATGGCGGCGATGACTCCATCATACTGAGGTTGATTCTCGTCATCGTCTTCGTCATCATGTCTTGACTTTTTATCTTGGGGTTTGCAATTTTCTCCCCTATTTCTTCTCCGTTTGCCTTTGCCCCGAGGTTGAGTATCCGGTTGACTTTGACCTCGGTATCTTCCTAGAGTGCCATCTTGTGTTAGGCGGTCGATTTCCGAGGCAAGATTGCGACACTCCTCGGTGTCATGGCCGTGGCCGCCATGGAACTCGCAGTATTTATCCCGTGATCGTCTGCTTGATCCAGTTCGGGATAGCGGTGGAGGTCTCTGGAACAAGTTTGCGTGAAGCTCATAAATTTCTGCCCGAGATCTATTCAGCTGAGCGAACCGATCTTGCTCCGGGTTAGGCCGAGGTCCGAGGTGAGATGCTAATGGACCTCGTTGGATTCTTTCAAGAGCGCCTCGTCGATGCTGCCCTTGATCAGCTCGCTCCTCCCTTCTCTTTTTATCCTGACCTTCAGGTTGGTCAGTGGCTCGTTTCTTCCTATCTGCCTCATCTGCTTCGGCAAATGCATCAATGATCCTCCATAGCTGTTTGGAGGTTTGGGGGCGCTCTTTTACGAGCTCCCTGAAGAGTGTGCCGGAGTGAATGGCGTTTTGAAACGCCGAAATGAGGACATCATCCGAAAGGCGATCGACCTTGAGGCTCTCATTGTAGAACCGAGCTAGGAAGTCGCTAATGGATTCTCCTCGTCCTTGTTTTAAGGTAAGGAGTTGGGCCGAACTAATTTTTGCTTCGGCTTTTTGGAAGAAACGCCTCTCAAAGGCATCCAGAGGGTCGGCATACGACCCTATGCTGCAGCGAGGGAGGTTGTCAAACCACTTCCGTGCATTGTCCACCAACAATTCGGGGAAGACTTTGCACATATAAACATCCTCGGCCAGTCCCTGGTTCAGCATATTATACTGGTACTGCGACAAAAAGTTGCTCGGGTCGCAGGAACCGTTATAGGGTTTGATTGGCGGGACCTTGTATGCTGAAGGGAGTGGTGTGTAGAGAATTTTGTTGGTGAAGGGGGTAATGATCCTACTGTAAACAGTGAATCTTCCCTCTCGGTGGTCGTCCTCGTCACGTCGAGCATGATCGACGTTTCGACGAGGTGGCGTCTTCTCTCTTCGATATTCCTCGTCACGTCGGTAATGGTCGACGTTTTGACGAGGTGGAGTCTTTCTTTGGTGTTCCTCGTCACGTCGGTAATGGTCGACGTTTTGACGAGGTGAGGTTGAGCCTCGTCGAGGTGAAGCAATGTTTCCTCGGCGATTATGCGGTCTTCGGAGGACCTCATCGTCTCTTTCTTCGGCAATTTGCTCCGAAGCTTGGGGTCGTTGTGATGGTCCCGCTTTATCCTCTTCGCACTGACCTCGTTGATGATGTTGTTCGGCGAATTTGAGGAAATCTTGCTCATGAAGATCTAGATATGCTTTGAGCGCCTCGCCGAGCAGAGGTTGAAGTGTGGTATTCCCTTGACGATTTTGGTTTAACCTTCCACTGCTAATGGAGTCACTAGCTCGGTGAGAAAGGATATCTTCTACATGGCCTTCGGGAGTTCGGCGGTTTGTGGCCTGCCTGCCGGACCGAGCATGGTGTCCATCTCCTTCGTTGGTAGGTATACGAAGCGGATTACGAGATACTTCGGTCTCGTTTTGCTTTCCTTTAGCAGCAGCAGCTATAGCATTAGATCGAGTGGATCTAACCATTGTGTTTTCACTTCGAAAATAGTGATCGGACACAAAATTTACTTCGTTTCCCACAGACGGCGCCAGTGATCGATCACCGTTTTTCGAGGTGAGATTTGCACGATGGTTAGGGAATAAATAACACGGGATTTACGTGGTTCGACTTTTAATTAAGTCTACGTCCACGGAGAGGAGAGCTTTTATTATGAAGCTTTTGAGAGCTTGAGAGCTGAAATTACAGAGATTGTGAATGTGTGTGTCCTTGAATCTAGCTTTAATCTAGCTATTTATAGATAACACAATGGCGGTTTACACCAAGTGGGCCGAGCTATTGGGCCGGCCGAGCTGCTCTTAATGGGCCGAGGTGTTGGGCCGCCGAGCTGCTTAGGTTGGGCCGCCGAGCTGCTTAGGTGTTGGGCCTTATTTGTTGGGCTTTATTGATGAGCCATATCCTATCAGGGAGTAAGACGAATGAATTAAAAAAAAAATATTACTATTTACTCTCTTTTCATATGAATAATATTTGTTTCCCTTAACTTTCTATCGAATATTATATCACACTCTAAGAGGTAGGTAGATGGCAAAAATATTACTCCCTCCGTCCCGCTAGATTAGACGCATTTTCCTTTTTGGGACGTCCCACCAGATTAGACGCATTTCTATTTTTGGTAACTTTTACAACTTAAAAGTGATGTGAGCCATAATTATCAAAAGCAAATAGTATAAAGCAAATATTAGTTTTCGATCCAAAAGCAAATATTGGTTTTCGATCCAAAAGCAAATGCGTCTAATCTAGCGGGACGGAGGAAGTACTTCGTTCTTCATACTAATATTGATTTGTTTACCTTTTCGTATTTGTTTATTTTTAAAAAATAGTTAAATCTTTAAATTTATGGACTATATCAGTTTTTTTTTTTATCTTTTACATACCCTTAATTTATGTAAAAAATCATATTTAGTAAGGAATTAATAATTATTAATATCATAATCATATAGTGCAAATAATACATAAAAATAAAATTATACCAAAACAACTTAGCTGAGATAATTGGTTGGTTTAAACTTTGACACGTATGCACGCTAAATCCACAATTTTCAGATAATTAGCGAAAGCAAAACTCGAAAAATGCACATATAATTAGATATAGCATTGAGAAAAAAATATTAGGGGACTAAGTTTCGAAAAATTACGTAAAAATATCGATAAATTTACGATTTTTAAAGTATAAAATACATCAAAAAAAAAATTAGGAGGGGCTGAAGCCCCCTTCACTGTCCGTGGATCCGCCCCTGCACATCTCGCCATACTTAACTTTAGGATATATATACATTGTGCTCTGTACTTCAAACTTTAATTATGCACGTTGGGATAAATTCTTCTTTAGATCTTCGCTTTTTATGATTGAGTAATGAGCAGACCACCATCATTTTCTTTCCAAAAATAAATTTAAACTGTTCGTTCCCCATTTTAGTACGTCTTAAGTTACGTGTTACATAATGTTTTTTTTTTCTATAAGAAGTTATATATTTGTATTTGTTCATATCACTGTGAGACTCGATCAACAATTATCATCCTTTAATGAAAATTGTTATGAGCAAATTAAATACACAAATTTAATCTTAATTATTATACCAGATTTCAAACACGTAGGGACCACCCACCGCTCTTCCTAAAGTTTATATTGACAGGAAAAAATTAATATATTAATTAGAGAAGACAATGAATCTTATGCTTATCCAGAAAATTATTAGTTGTCAGAATAATGAAGATTTAGACGTGGACTGGACATGAGTAATGGCGTATTGGATTGTTGTATCGTTTTCCATCTTATTTACCTCATCATTAATTCACCTTTGTATAGTTGTGCATTATTTTTATCGTAGGCAAGTATGGACAAAAGTGGACTTTATATATGATAATATGGAGTTGGTTATAAGTAGGCTATATCTATTTTCACACTACACATTTTACACTACCAATCCATATATATAGTGGTCAAAGAGTTTTAGATTCGTTACTGCAACATTAGATAAATTATTACATGCTATTTTAACTAATTTCATACACACGTAGACCCATCATATTATTTCGACAAGCCTAACTATATATTATGGCAATCCTCCAAAACATCAGTAATAAGATTACTACATTGTTAACTACATTTTTTAAATATAATTTTCAAATATTGTTAAAAGGAAAATATATTTATAATTAATAGGAGATACACAGTATGACAATTGACATGTATAGATATGAAAGCGAAGAGGTAAAGATGGTAGTATGCGACAGCTTTTCGATTTATATTTAAAAGCATTATGTACTCAATGAACTCCACCGTGGTTTGTGAATAATTACATTATTATGTTACTATTTCACATTATTTTACTGATTTGACAAAAATTAATCATCATAGTTTTAATTAAATAAATCCATAAATAATAGGGGATGCAGAATCGCATATCATCATCATCATCCTCCCTAAATGAATTTTTATTACAGTAACTAAGCTAAGGCACGCACGTACAGACAGCTCTGGATGCAATTTTATGCCACCAACAGTGTCGGAACAAAAGTTTTAGAATACAAAATTTCCAAATATACCTATTGTGGATGTGGAGTCGTCAAAATATACTCTCATCCACTTTTAATTCATCAATCAAATACTGTGAATTTTGCTTCCAAATTTGCGATGGTTTCGTGTGATTTCTGCAGCGAGCGGCAGGCGATACTTTACTGCCGCGCGGACAGCGCCAAGCTCTGCCTCTCATGTGACCAGCACGTGCACTGCGCCAACGCCCTCTCCAAGAAGCACCTCCGCTCCCAGATCTGCGACAACTGCGCCGCCGAGCCTGCCTCCTTCCGCTGCTCCACCGACGGCCTCGTCCTCTGCCAGGACTGCGACTACGACGCCCATGGCAGCTGCCTCGTCACCGCCTCGCACGATCGCTGCCCCATCGAGAGCTTATCGGGATGTCCTTCAGCATTCGAGATGGCGGCTGCCTGGGGTTTAGAGATTCAGGAGAAGAAGGCGCCGACCTACGAGTGGGGTGGGTTGCTGGAGGACCTGATGGTGCCGAATGCCTCTTCTGCGATTTATTCCAACTGTGGCGGCGAATTGGTCAAGAAGACGAATTATGCGAGCTGCGGGAAGCAGAAGCGGGTGATTTTGAAACAGCTACTCGAGCTGCTAGCGGATGGGGGCGGCGGAGATGGGGAGGATGTACGACCCAGGACGCCTAGCGGCGGTACGTGGCGTCACGAGAGTTTTTGCGGACAGTATGAGCAGCAACCGCAAGAGCAGCAACAACAACAGCAACAAGTGCAGCAGAGCGGAGGGTTGACGTCACTTCTTATGATGCAGAAGCCTGACAATCGGAAGGAAGAAGACAATATGTTGTGGAAAACCACTGCATGTGACAATCAGCAGGTAGTATTTCCTAGATCTGCTTTATTCCGCTGCATCTCTCGTGCTCTTTGTAGATGCATTTACTGAAAATGTTATCTTAAGATAAGTTCTTTTTTCTGTAAAACATTCCTCATAATGTATTATGTTGTTTCTCTTGATGTGTTAAGACATGTCTGAAACAATTTCAATGGGTCATTCTATATATTTTGTGGGTTATTTTGCTATATCTCGACATTTTCTAGTATGTAGAGAGTACTTTAGGATGCTTGGAATTTATTAATTCTGAGTATAAAGTTGCGATATTCATCCAACCTTTTAGAAGATTATTGAAATTTTATTTACGTCTCGATCAGTCGTTCCTTACATGTACAATGTATGTATCTGAGGCGCTCCACTTGTCATTGTTCACATAATGTTAATTGTTACAAAGACAGTAAATTCTTGTATTTCCTGAATTTTATTAGCCGTCAGTGTTTGGGCAGTTATGAGGCTCATAGGATATTCCATTGCAGCATTAGAGATTTCTTGAATCCCCTTTCGTTTTTTATTTAATTAACGCTCAGCTTACCTTACTTTATCAATGACTAGTTTGTTGTAGTTTCACTTCCCAGCGTATGCTTCCTTTCAATACTGCTAAGTTATATATTCAGAAGTAAAGACCACAATATGCTACTAAAATTTGTTCCTTGCTGATAATTTTGCTACATTCGCTTCTGCAGATATGGGACTTCAATCTGGGAAAACTGAGGGGCCATGAGGAGTCTAGCCCTGTTGAAATAGAATTTGGTGGAAGTGACATGATGTATAATGCGAAGAGTTATGGAGAAATTATGAAAGAAGCATCCTTGGCCAAGAGAAGAGGGGTGGACGTCTCTGGAGGGAACTGTTATATTGCCCATGAAGATATAATTCTCTTCAGTGTAAGCATTTCTTCTCGTGCTGTCTTTCATCCTTCTTTGATATATATTTGCCAACCAATTCTTGTCTGCTCTGTCCATTTAATTAGTCCGGATTGCTAATTGGTAGTGTCTTCTGCCAATTGGTAACCTGGTACTGATATATGGATGAAAAATTGAGAATCAAAGAATCTTCACACCTTCATCTGATAATATTTAATTGATAAAATACTGAACAGATAGATCATTGTTTGATATTCTGATTTAGTCCATGAACATTACAATTAGATTAAGTGCTTCTGTTGGTAAATAACCATGATTCTCCACTATTGTAGTTTCTTGTGATCTTATTTTGAAAAGTTTGAGCCAGCTAGCAGGCTGTCCAAATAGTTATTTATAAGATAAAACACATCATTCCAAATGCACTAGTGGTGTACATAGGTTGCCAAGTAATACAGAACTAGTGGTAGGAAAGTGGCAATGATGAAGAAAATCTCATTTCCATTGCATTTGGACATGTTCAAAGAACACATGACAATTATGCAAGAATGGAGACAGCTGTAGGGCGTGATGGTGCCAAATCCTTGTTTCTTGGAATTTCGGACTTTGGTCCGGTTTGTAGTGGCCAAAAGAAAAGGTCACCTATTGCACTTTTTCCTGTTTCCTGTGGCAAACTGATGCTATTATTTTTTCAACCTCACGACTGCATATTGAAAGCTATTCAATATACATTTTAAACAAATTCAATGTACACTTTAATAGATAAAATCCCATCAATAAATTATTATTCTCATTCATCTTCGATTGCGTCAAACATTGTGATGTGAGCTGAGATTTATTGTGTAAAGCAGAAATAAACCATCTTACATTCTTACTAAAAACAATACTCCATTTTGTGTTCTAACAAAATGATTTCCTTAACATCTAAGTGGAAAAAGTTGCAAGTGCTTATATCTTACTTACAGTTCTATATTATCTCTGCTTAAGCTTTTTGGATCTTAGACTTCTGTCTCTTTGTTAAATGCAGAGTGGCACCAATAACCAGACACTAAGCCAGGGGCTTGCTACATCAGAGAGCAATAATGTACCTGTATCGAGGCCATCATCTTGTTTGGGTTTAACCAAGACCGAACACTCAGGTGTTCCAAAAGACATGCAGTTCATGAGTCAGTCTATTTTAATGGCAAGTGAAAGTGTAGCAGCTATGTCAAAGAGTGGCAATGAGCTTCTCGCAAAAAATAGGGGAAATGCTATGCAACGGTACAAGGAAAAGAAGAAAACAAGGAGGTAAGCTATTACTTTTGTCAATTGTTTTTTCACATCATGGAAATCACTAGGCATCTTTTTCTGATCTTTTCATGACATTCTCGTATAGATACGAGAAGCATATACGATATGAATCAAGAAAAGCAAGAGCAGATACTAGGAAACGAGTGAAGGGCCGATTTGTCAAAGCTAACAAAGCTCCAGCTGGATGAGCAGTGTTCATAGTTGACTCCTAATTTGTACTGTATGTACATAATTGCTGCTTCAATCATATGTATAACAAGTTGTGTGATTGTGCTGATAAATTTTATTGTGCCAAGTTAGAGAGATAAATAATTTTAGCTGCAGTTGGATCGATCTTGTTGCAGTTTTCAACAATCACTCAGAGCCGAGAATAGAGAATTACTATTTTCTTTTATGCTGCAAATACTAATTCATTTTGCCATTTTAACTTGACTACAAATGTGGGCCATGCAAATACGGATCCTTTTAGATGTCGGGTCACGATGAGTTTGTGGTGTTGGTGAGCAAGAATTGAATATGCATTATGGTGAATTTATTTTGAAATGAAAGATGTCAATTTTGGGAGTTGTTTGAATCTTGAAAACCAAGTCATGAAAGCATACAGCAAAGTGTCATAAATGAGGTTCATAAGTATCTTGCGAAGCTTTTCGTGGAGGTGGTGGGAGTTGGGAAACTTGTGACACCTCCTCTCCTCCTATCCTATCTTCTTCTTTCTTTTCATGTGATTGCTTTTAAAGAATTCATTCATCTCGTATTTCTGATTACCCATCATTCATTTTCAATTACAGCGGTGGTGTGGTGAAATGAAATGATTCTTCAAGTATGAAGGACTCGTCGTTGTATCTTCTGAAGAACTCCTTGGGGTTGAAGATGAAGAAAGGGTTGAGAAACTTGTGCAATGGGGAGAACTCAACCTCGATTCTCGACCCACAAAAAGCGGAGTCCTCTGCTTGCACGGTGCAGCAGCAGCAGCAGCCCCGGCTGAGCTCAAGTCAGCCAACTCTGGAGGAAATGATCATGCAACTGGAGATGGAGGAAAAATTGAGTAGAAAAAGCAACATGGAGGCGCACAGGATGTCGTGCGTGAGCAGCTGCGACATTCTGAGAAGTGCGAGGAAGGCGTTGAATCAGTATCCTCGATTCTCTCTGGATGGGAAGGACTCCATGTATCGATCCTCGTTCACCCGTGAGATGGAAACGGAGAAGATGCGGAGGTTGCCTGGGATGGTGGGAGGGGAGAGTGTGATATGGTGCAAGCCAGGGGTGGTGGGGAAGCTGATGGGGCTCGACGCCATGCCTATTCCATTGAACACCAAGTATAGGCGGGAGAGACTAAGCACCATCGTAAGGCGGCAGAATCTGCGGATGGAGATAGAGAGGGAGAGGGAGAGGGAGAGGCGGAGGAGGAGGAGAGGGGTGGTGGGATCTTGCACCAGAGCTGGATATTGTGTTGTGAAGCCTCTTCCGTTGGAGATTCCAAAAGGCGAAAGCGAGGGTGCTTGGCCGCTCAGGCGTTTTGTCTAGTCTACTTCTTTTTAATTCCGACATCATCTTCAAATAGCAGCCTGTAACAACTTTGAACACCATCTTAATATCTTCATATGGCTATTATGTTTACTAATTACTAGTAGTGTTCTGTGAGTCCTATTTCAGGACACCTGCATATCCATCAACTATACATGGTTTTCTCTCCTACTGACTTGACTGTATAGTTTTCCTTCCACTAGTTCACTTAGGAAACAAACATGATACCCTCAAGTTCTAGTGTTTTGCTGTAAATGAATAATAATAATCTGAAACTCGTAGACCAAACAAAAGTGAATAGCAAAGTTATCAATCAGTATGAATGTTACAATATAGTCAATACTTTTTTTGTGTTGTGTTGTGTTGTGTTGTGCAGTTGGATTGCGTAAATGCGTTTTAATACTTATTGGTTTGGGGTTGAGCACTCAACCAATTTCTATGAGTTCTTAAAATTATTTAAATTTAGGCTTAGCTTTTATGTAATTTTTAAAATTCGCACTTGATAAGTAAAATAAAATAAATTAATAATAAGAAATCTAACTAGATATTAAAAACACATGGAATATTTTTTTCTTATTCAAATATAATGAATATTACAATTTGATTTGACCAACCAACATGTGTTAACGGGACAAGCAACGGATATAAAAGAATATGAATTCGGATAATATTATGTAATTGTAAACCACAAAATAATGTCATATGATAATGATAGATTATTTCTAAAAGTGGAGTGATAGAAAAAATATACGTAATATGATACTAATAGATAAAATAAATATTGATATGGTAGCACAATCATTTCGAGTAAGTAGGCCTTGAAATATTTATTATCTGGTTTTATTATAAGGGCCGACCTTTGGGTTTATTCAGAAAGGAATCCGGTCATGAGTAATATCTTTTGACCAAATTAAAAATGAATTAGAGCCTACCAATTTATTATTTTATGATAGGGAAATAACTTTATAAATTAGTTTAGTTTTGGATTCTAAAAATCTTAAATCAAATAGATATTATTCTCTTTTTTTACAATTTATTTTATAGTTCTAAGTATTATTAAGTCATTCAATCCATAGTATTACAGTTATGTTAGTTCCTTTTATCATCAATTAGGTTAATTTAACATTAAACATATAGTGCAAACAAATTAATGGAGACACAATGAAGTGGGAAGAGTTAGAAGAAATTAAGGAAAGTAGAATTGTGAAAGGGCGGGAAACAATTTGAACAAGTGGGGTTGAATTGATTGGACTCAAAGTTCAATCATAATATTAAATAATAATGTAGTAATTTGCTATTGCACCCAAAAAGACACTTTTGACTCAAAATCATATCATTACTTTTAACTTGTAATTGCTCTACTTTATCTTTATATATATAATCAAGGAAAGCATGGGATACTATACTATCATATTATCTGTCTCAAATATATATAGCAATCAATTACCACTTTTTAGGTATTTCTTGTTTCGTTTCTTCTATTTATTTTCGTTTTTTCTTTGTTGAGAGAATTGAACAGCCTTAGATTAGTTGGAAAAAGTTGTATATAATGGCTACATATCTTTTCTTTAGCGTGCGTGTTTATCTGCTCTTGTATAACCATATGTTATTAAGAAATTAGTGCAACCCTTTTGAATTTATTCAGTTATTAATATCATGTTACAAAATCGTACGATACTTTTATATGCAAAATTCTGACTATAATGAATTTTAACTATATATGATTCGTTAATGTAAGTATAGAACTCCCTTTAACTATAGCACAAATTTTAAGAAGAAAATAAGTATTATAACGAGCACTACAAAAAATGCATTATATAGCAACAAAATAGTGACGGAAAAATTTTCCATTTTTAAATTTTAACGGATCGACAACGGAATTGTTACGAAATTTTTGTAAAATTTTAGTAACGAAATTAATGACGGAATTATCCGTTATTAAAAATTTAGTAACGGAATTTTCCGTTACAGTTCCGTTACTAAAATAGAAGAAACCATTCTAGAAACGGAAATTCCGTTACAATTCCGTTGTTATATATAGTAACGGAATATATTCCGTTGTTAAATTTTTTAGCAATCATCGATATTACTACGGATAAATCCGTTACAAATCCATTACTAAAACATTTAGTAACAGAATTTCTTGTTTTAGTAACGGAAAAATTCCGTTGCTAAAATAATTTTTTTTTGTAGTGGAGTGGCATGATTTATTTAAAACCAAAACCAGAAAGGAGACTCATCAATTATCATTGACAATTAAACTATATATTAAAGTAAGGATGGGCCAAACACAGCTAGCTATAGGTGATGCGTTTAAAAGCATGGTCAAAGCTATTAAATTCCAATTTTAGGCAAATAATATGTATAAAAAATATACTCATTTTATCAACTATAAAGTTATGCTGATAGTGATGTAATTAAGCCGAGTCTGAGTCGAGACGAGACAAGACTAATACTACTCGAGCTCCAGCTAAATTTTGAGTTCTTGTTAAGCTTCTATATGTGTTCTAGCTACAAAAGTTCAATACAAAGGTTTGTGAATATTTAGATGTTAGTAGCAAATATATATGCTCGGTAAAAGACCGATCAAGTAATGAGAAAAACATTTTCACGAGCCTATCGAGTCGAGCATCTCAAAGCTCGAGCTCAGGTTGACAAGATTTTTAGGTTTGAGCCCGACTTGATTGTTAACAAACTCCAATTTCGGACAAACAAATTTCAGGTTGAGATTCGAATATTCACTGAATGATACGCTGAATAAATACTTCCATCATGTGAGAGTGGGCTATGGTACTACATATGTTGTTTTGAAGAGAACAAGACGATGTTTTGGTTTGTTGAGTGAATGAGTGGTTGAATTAAAAAAAAAAAAACGTTTTGTATGATTGATTAGTACTCAAAAGCAAAGTGGTCAATATACATGGTAGATAGTCAAGTCCCTTCTTTTAAGAAAAGATGCATGATAATGTTATATGATGTGGATTCATTCTTAACCCCACATACGTACCCAGTTTATGCCATGCGACCGAGGTTCTAATACAGAAGCTAGATCAAACTACGGTTTTAATTTTCAATTTTCAATTTATCTTCTAGCTTCCCTTGTTTTGATTTAGGGTTCATATATATTTGTAATTCATCTCTTTAATTTGTTTCCTGCTTTTTGGGATTTTATCGTTTCTTTTGTGGTATGGGCTTTTTATGGTTTCTTTTGTGGTATGAGCTTTGTATTTTTCGCTCTTGAATGCCTTTGTGAAGTATAATTCTCTTGATCACGATGAAGTTCGTATCGATAATGAACTCTTCTAGTGAGCTTTTGAATTACGTTTTTCATTTTTTGAGTAATTGAGACTCCATAAATTTTAATCCCTTCATTTTATATACTGATTCTTCGATTACAAGAAAATAAGATAATCTTTAATGAACTTAGTTCAAATACAGGTCGATTAACATTGTCGATCTTTTCAAAATCACATTGTCCTCAAGATGGGATTAAATAGACCTTGACAAATTGGTCATTGAAGACAACCTAAATCTATAGCCTACATTTTGGTTGTGTTTTTTTTAAGGATAATTTTACCGAAAACCCAAGTATTCGGAGACAAATCTCCTCCAAAACCAATTACGTACATTGTTTTTCTTTTCTCCAAGCTCTTAGATTTTGAGGAATCCACGTGCGAATCACACGTATGTAATCTTTTAAGTAATAACATGATTTTGTTTACATTTCATCACTCTCAAAACAAAAATCCAAAGCCAAATGATTAAATGCGAGTGATTTTACTAGGCAAGAATATTATTTAATGCTGCATTGTGTGTATCTGTTCTTCTAGATTAAAAGTTGAAGAGCAAATTTGTATTTACCCCTCGGGTTTTTACATGGAATCAATGTAACTTTTTAAAAATTTTGCGGTTCTAAGTAGACAAAAAAATGTTTATGAAAAGAAAAAGACAAAAAGAAAAAGGTTCTGCTGTGATTCCTTTTATTTCGTCAGTTTTCATTATTTGGTAAAAAGGGGAAAATGCACATTTAATCGAAGTATCCTTCTTCTTTTGAAAGACCTCATTTTGTATTCTTCGCCCACTGGACCTCCACATTAAAAAGGACCTGCTGTTTTGCTTCTATTGGAAAATTAAGTTTAAAAAAATAATTCATTAATTCATTCACCAAATTATTATTTATACATCTTAAATAAATTAACTTGAACATAAATTTTATATATTAAATATAATTTGAACGTCATTTAATTTATTATTATTAATTAAATTTTATACGATAAACGAAGAGCCTACCTACAAAGAATATAAAAATATCCGCGATTAGTAATTTTGTGAACAGACATGTCTGCGGTAAGTAATTTTGTGAACAAACACGGCGGTGTAAGGTTGGACGCATAATTTTACTTCAGGGGTACTTTACTATTAATCGTAACTCGTTTAAAATCATAAAAATATGTAGAACAATGATCGGCAAGGTGATCGATGGTTCAAGACACCTAAATCTTGAATGACTGAAATGATAGGAGAACCGTTTATGCCGCAACGAAAAGTGTTATACTAAAAATTTATCGACATAAAAAACTAAAAAAAATTAAAATTTTAGGATGAGATGTTTCAGCTGAGCACAGCATCGGACATCCTAATTACTCCGAAAATGATACTCCCTCCGTCCCGTTAATAACGACCCATTTTCCATTTTAGGACGTCCCACTAATAATGACCCATTTCCTTATTGGGTAAAAAAATTGCACATGGGATGCTTTTTACTTTTTGTGTAATAGACAAATATTAAGCTTTGTTGGTAGTCGTGTATAAAGTAAATGAGTCGTTATTAGCGGGACGGAGGGAGTAATAAAGTACAATCTTGAAATTGGCAAGCAAATGGCCATATATTCATATTTCAGAGTATTAACAAAAAAATTAAAACTAAAACACAGAGTCTTGTGTCTTGTCTCGAATAATGAGTGACGCAGAGTCCCACAGTCACAGGACCAGACCAAACATATACTGTGTTGTGTTAGCTTCAAGAATTGACTACTTATCGTTTTTACTGCCTCTATAAATTCCCCAATACTCACATTACTGTTAATTACTACTATTCCTTCTATCTTATTATATTTCTTTCTTACGCAAAAATAAGAATATACACTGCGCCCCAATTAATCATATTTCTAAAGAATTTAAAGGATTGGACAAAACTCAGGTTGGCTGGAAAAATGGCACTGAGGATTCCTCTTCATCTACTTCTCCTAACTTATTTAATTGTACCTTTATATGCAAATTCAGAAGGTAAAGATTCAAGCTTTACTGGACAAAACTCTAGATATCCTCCTGCACTTAGCATTTTTTATGTTTTTTTGTGTGTGAAGGTGATGCTCTTTATGGACTGAGGAGGGCTGTTAAAGACCCAGAAAATGTTTTGCAAAGCTGGGATCCAACGTTGGTGGACCCCTGTACCTGGTTTCATGTTACTTGTGATGCTGATAATAGAGTTACTAGGCTGTGAGTACAATCTCTATTCGTGTTTATGTCATTTTCTTTGATGCTTGATCATGGTTTGGAGAGAATGATGGTATTTTTCAAAGAGTTTGGATTTGAGTTTGGCAGTGATCTTGGAAATGCAAAGCTTTCTGGGAAGCTTGTTCCTGAGTTGGGGAAGCTGGAGCGTCTTCAGTATCTGTGAGTGCAGATTTCTTCCATCATCTATTTATTTATTTATGACTAATTATCACTCATTAGTACTACTTAATGATCAATGCCTAAATGTGAGATCTATGAATGAAACAAAAAATCAACATTAACTTAGTCCAATACAGTAATAATTAGCTTGTTTAAACTATATGATATATACAAGAGTAGTTTGCAAGAAACAAAAGACCTCCAAATAACGCAGTGTGAGTACTTGCTAGTATAGTATTATTGAAGCATTAATATGATGAAGTTTGGTTGGTGGTTCTTGGTTTAATTGTAGAGAACTGTATATGAACAAGTTGATGGGACCGATTCCGGCTGAATTGGGACGATTGAGAAGCCTCGTGAGCCTCGATTTATACCACAATAATCTCACAGGAACCATCCCGCATCCCCTATCCAATCTTTCCAATCTCAAGTTCTTGTAAGTTCCACTCCAATTTGTTCTTTCCTTTTTTTGTCTTTGGATAAGTGCTAGTTATAGAAATCCTATATATGCAAATGCCATTTGTCTCTGCTTCTAATGAATATTAAGAAACATGGATGTTTGTAGGCGCCTCAATGGTAATAGACTGACAGGGAGAATACCAAGGGAGCTCACTAAGCTTGGGAATCTGAAGATTCTGTGAGGCTTGGCTTTTAATTTGTTGTTTTAGCAACTTATTAATGAAGCAAGAAGCATGCAAGTCTGAAAGAAGTTGTTTAATTTTCCTTGTTGCAGTGATGTGTCAAACAACGATTTATGTGGTACAATTCCAACATCTGGTTCATTCTCTAAACTCACAGAAGAAAGGTATTGTAATCACTATTCTGCATATGCAATTCATAGTGTTATAAATTTCAAATGTGCAGTTCTGATTTTGGCTGATTTCCCTTTTGTGTTGTTCCTTTTGTTGTTGCAGTTTTATGAACAACTCAAGATTGGAAGGGCCTGAGCTGATGGGGTTTGTCAAGTACGATATCGGAGGCTGCTAATAAGGAACTTTATATGTGGTTATTAATTTGTTTGAAATTCGAAAATATTTGGCTTTGGCTTGGCTGGGCTTGGCCTATCTTCTGCTATGCTAATTCGGATTTCTCAAGTATCTTGTTTGATAGTCATCGAAAATATGTGTATTCTCGAACTCCATCGTCTAATCAAATATGTTGCATCCCATACATAATAAATCAACGATCAACTATGCCATTAGTAATTTAGTATGGCAGAATAAAATAAGTCAAAAGTTGTAAAAAATGAAATTATGGCGACTTTATGGGGACAGAAAGGAAATACTCCAATCTTATGACTGAATATACCAACAACCATTGTATATTGGGGGATTCTCACCATTTTTCGTAGTTGATGTTTTATTGCCCAATTATTTAAGTGAAAGAAAATGATAGTACAACGTTGGTAATTACTTTTATTAGGACGTTACACTTCTAAACAAATTTTAATTTTAATAGAATTTATTATTTTGTAGTTGACATAATATATTAATTAACTCGCTGGGTACAATGGGAAAAGGAAAAAGAATTATTACGACATAGTACACAAATGTTTACTGATGTTTTCATGTTGCACATGAACATCAGTAACATAAGCTAGACACTTTTTCAATTTCACCACAATTATCATTTGTAGCCAAATTGATGCCTGGCATTACACTAATGTGGCAGCACATAAATACAACCAATTTTTATATTAGTGTATGTTTTTAAGTTGATATGAAAAAGGTCCAAAATGCTGCCTATTTTACGGCAGTGATCTCACTAAAGTAAGGATTAAGCCGCACATTAACGACGGCAGAAGTAGAGGGATATATAATCTTCTCAAACATAAATCAAGTAAATAACTACGAAAAGTAGAAAAAATAAAAGAACAAGTATAAAATATCAAAATGCAACACAACTATCTAAATATGCGCAGGAAATTAAGTTTCATTCAACAGACAACATTACTTTCTGCGCCAAACGAAATTCACGACTCATTTCTAACCCAGAAACCGCATTGCATTTCTTCTATACATAATACAAGAATAACCAACTCAGATGGAGTCCCTTTAACCAACTGCAAAATGTGAAGTCATTGAGTAACATGCAAGGATAAACTAGCTATATTAACAATAATAGTCTTTGGAAATGGCATTAAATAAACAAGTTCATCAAGGCATTGTGATAATAAACAATCTGAAACTCTTTTCTGTTCACTAACAAATATTATTCTACACAGTAGATGCGTCACCTCCATTGAGTTTTCTGACACAGGGACTTCTTGCTGTAGACCATCCGTGTCCATAGTCAAAACTCAATTCTCCATCATGTATTTCCAAACCATCTTCACATTCATTATCCCCATCATCATCAAGAGGAATTTCATGTCCATCATCTTTGAGTCCACTAAAATGGTAAATAATATGTAGCTGTTCAGCAAGAAAACTGACATGTGGCTCAATTGCCTCCAAAGACCTTGCAGCCCTCTTGAAGAAATACAACTGTTGTGGTGAAAGTGAAGTCTCATTCATAGATAATTAAATCAAGTGTGATCAGAAATCTTGAATTGACGTGATAGAAAACAACCTGCACAGCATGATGCGAGAAGCCTTTGTTAGAAAACTACGAGCTTGCCCTTGTTTTAGAGACTTCATGTGGAATACAAAAACATTTGCCTCCTCGTCATATTCATCATTGGCTTCTTGAAGCTGAGGTGAATGAAAAAGTTCGCTTTTACTATATTTTAACTTCAATTTTTCATTTTGTTTCTTCAGCATATCTTCATATAGTTCTCTGAAACATAATGTTTTGACAGTATGGACCTTTTTACATCACATCACTTCATCTCCTGCACAAAGTGGAAAAGAAAGGGACCAAGGTAAACAGCTGCAGGCAAGCATTGCATGCAAAGAAACAGGATTTTAAGCATATACTTTGGAATAGTTTACAAGCACGAGAAGTGCTTACCTTTCTCTTCATCGTCATTCAAGGCTGTTTTTTCAAGAAAGCAATCACCTATCTCCCTTAAAGATTCCGAAAATTCTGAAAGCGGAAGGGTTGAGATAAAAGAATAATACACATTGCGTATATCAAGAATAGAAACAGTTTTTCCTCTGATCAATCAGATACTGTATACACTGTTTGCAGTTGCAGCTGCAGCAGAGAGTAGCCTATCATAGCAGTCTCTCATATCAAATGTCCTGATAAACATAGAAAAACAAAGTTCATAACAAAATATAAGAATCAAGGTAAGTCAAATCACCACAAGCAAATAAAATAGCTAGTGGGATACAGTTTTGAGAGGAACTATGGGAAGGTTAGAAAAGAGAGACCACTAAATTACCAAGGATTCATGACACTGTTTTCTATAATGGCCTAATAACCCACCAACACTAAACCGATCATACCCATATCACATCACCATGGGCATGAGTAACTCAATCACATAGTTAGTGCAATGTGAAGAAGGTAAGCAACCAAGTCCAGACACAAATGGAGATAGCTGAGTAAAATCAGTAAATAGTAACCTACACTCGCAGTAAGAAAACTCAAAAAATGGTTCCATGGGAGTAAAGAGAACGTAGAAGTGCACTTCGCCACTGTCAGTTTTCTCCTAAATTATCAATTAAAGAGATGTAACCGTAAAATTTTGTTCAATCATCTAGTCATTCCCCAAATAATCTATAACTGGAAAGCTACTAGAAATCAAAGGAGAAAAATTAGACTTGAGTTATAACTACGTATATTGGCTGAATTCATATATCTCTTTCTATATCCTTTCAAGACAACGTAAACTCAATGCATTTCCATTTAAAAATGCTGAGCTCATGCCTCAAAACAAACCACTGTCAGTAAAACTCGAAAATCGCAGCAACAACCATAGTTCTGATTGCAGATATTTTATTCTGATTACATAATTAGTGAGAATGCACGCTTTATTATATTGTTTACCATTCAAAGTTCGTAAACAACAAATTCCCTATCGAGACTCCTGCAAATAAAAATCTAAAATCCCATGAGACCCGCAGTTTCCACCAAATTACGCACATTAATCCAAACACTGGAAAACAGAATTATGATATCCATCATATTTTGTTCCTTGTGGAAAAAAAGTACCTGTGTAGCTCACACGTGCTCATCTACAGACACAGATTGGTTCTACTTTTTCGCTCTTCTATCGTGCCTATGCTTAGTAAACTTTTATAACTTTTACAGTGATGTCTTCAGGAGAAAATGTCTATAGATTCGACCTTGGACTCATCCCAGAATGCAGTGAAGATAATGTAACCCATGACACTCTGAAGGAGATGCAACTGCAAGATTGAAACACAAATTGATTATAACAATTATATCAGATGGGCAAGCACTTCACGTGAAAATGTCTATACAATCGACCTTGGACTCATCCCAGAGTGCTTATAGTTGACTTGCAGAGATGCATTTATCCGAGACAAGAACATAGAAAGTTGATCAACACCTAAGTTCTCCACAAAGGGGTAACTGTGACTACATCCCGTAACTCCTGCATTCAGGAACTATGAAAAAAATAATCATATATCACTTGCAAGAGCAGATGACATCACAGAAATGATGAGATAAATGTGTACTTGGTGAATCATAATGATACGTAGGTAGTGGCAGAGCTCCATTGAAGAACTCTAGGTATATACTTAAAGAATCACCAGTAATCATTGCATGAGCAAGTACCATCATGGAGGTGATGAAACCGGTTTATATCTCTAACAACAATTTCTCTGTTCACCAACTTGGAAACCAATTTAAGTGCAACATGACAATCAGCACATATACGAAGATTCTTTATTATGCGGATGGGGCTTCCGGGAGGCGTTCTAATAAGAGCATATGCCAAGGCTATTCTTTCACTATGCAGCCACAAGAGACGTGATTTTTCATCCTCTTCCACATCAAGTAAAATCACATCATTATTAGGAGCATACCCAACCCTTTTGCTTCTCAAGTTGAGCCATTCCAGCATCCCACGGATAAGTTTGATATCTTCATGTGAACTGTCTCCTACTACAAAATAATGAACCCTTCCCTGGTTCTCTACCCAACTAAGACCTGGTTCTTTCTTTACTTTCTTTCTTTTCATCCTTCTCCTAACAATAGCAACATTATCCCATAGTTTTGCACCTGCATATATGTTAGACAAAAGCACATAAGTTGATTCATCTTGGGGGTCCAGCTCAAGCACTTTCTCAGCAGAAAACTTCCCAAACTCCACATTGTTGTGTGCTACACAAGCTCCAAGTAATGAACGCCATACCATAACACTGGGCTCAGACGGTATCTCCCTTATCATCTTTACTGCCTTGTCAATATGACCTAACCTTCCCAGAAGTGACACCATACAAGTATAGTGTTCCATGCATGGTTCAATACCATAATCCTCTTGCATGGAAGTAAAATAAGACTGGCCAAGATCCATCGATCCTGTGTTGCTACATGCTGAAAGGACTGCAAGAAAGGTCAACTGATTAGGTTTAATGTTGGTTTTTTTCATAGACTCGAAGACTTTTAAGGCCTCAGCACCAAGACCGTGCATTGAGTAGGCTGAGATAATTGAGTTACACGAAACAACATCTTGATAACTCATAGAGTCAAAAATTAACCGAGCATCCCTAATTCGTCCGCACTTTGCATACATATCAACAAGAGCATTGCTGACAGCACCATCCCCATCATACATGGTTTTGATGGCCATTGAATGCATTTGGATCCCAACCTCCAGAGCTGCCAAACCGGCAGCAGCCCGGAGCAAGCTGGAGTATGTTACCTCAGTTGCTCGGGAGTGTTGTTCTAACATATTTATGAATAGTAGGAAGGCTTTTTCTGCAAATCCTAGTTGAACATATCCAACTATCATAGTGTTCCATGAAACCTCATTTTTATTCTTGGACTGCACAAACAAATCCATCGAATACTCAATTTTTCCACATTTAGCATACACATCCATGAGGGCATTTACAGTAAACACATTCAAATCAAGCCCAGACTTGACCATGTAGCAGTGGATCTGAGAGCCAAATTCCATCTTCTCCTTTGTCGCGCAAGCTTGGAGGACACTAGCCAAAGTGAACTGGTTAGGACTAACCAATGCTTGCCTCATTTGGATAAACATATCCAGTGCCTCCTGACAAAGATCACTCTGTGAATATCGAGAAATCATGAAACTCCATGGAACTACATTGGCTTTTGGGATCTCCTCAAATACCTTTCTTGCATCATCAATATTCTCGGACCTCGTATACAAGTCAAGCAATGAAATCCCCACATACTGATCCATCTCGTAACATGTCTTTATTACACATCCATGAATACTCTTTCCCACATCAGCATTTCCAAGTCCAAGACACGCCTTTATTACACTAGCAAAAGTATAATTATTTGGCTGCAAGCCCTCTGATCTCATATTATTAAAGAGATCAAGTGATTCTTCAAAACAATCATTCTCAGCATAACAACAAACCATTCCTGTCCAACATACCATGTCCTTTTCGACAATCCCCTTGAAAACTTGTTTAGCAGCAACCACAATCCCAAAAACCGAATAAGCATCAATAAGAGCTGTCCCAACAAAGGCATCAGAGCCATAACCAAGCTTGTAAACGCAAGCATGGACGCACAGTGAGAATTGCAACCAATTCATGGTCACGAGCAACTTTAACATCATTGTGAACACAAAAGGGTTAAGCTCATGACCCTCCTTATGCAGCCTGAAGAACAAGTTAACAGCTTTATCATACTCTTCAAATTGTGAATAGCCCTGAATCATAGTAACAAAGGAAACAACATTTCTCTCCGGCATTTCGTCGAACACTTGAAGACCATCGGATAAAAACCCCGTTTTCAAGTAGAGATTCAATAAGATATTACGACCAAAGAGATCCAAACAGTTGCCCCTCTTGAGAATATCGCAGTGGACGATTCTCCCTCTAGTGCACTCGTTGTTTTTTGTGCAAAGCTGAAGCATTTGCGCGTATGCATGAAAATCGAAGTTTGGAAATGGTGACGCTTCTAAAGCTTTCTTCCTCGTGGGGTGATCTGGGCATACTTGAGCAGGAGCCAGAGACGTTGAGAAATGAGACTGTAGAAAAGAAAATAGGCGGAGGTGGCAATGACCGAATTCGTATCTCCACTGCTGCAAAAGTACATAGCATTTGAATTTGGTCATGACAACTGCCAAGACTTCTCAATGCCGTCGCTGATAACCTGTGGAAAAGACTACTTTCAAGTAAATTAGAAATTTATTCCCCTGCTATGCACGACAGAAATTATATTTATGATAGTAAAATAATATGAATATTAAGAAATGTATAAATATATATATATATATATATATTGTATAAATATGAACATGAGATGTTATATTTGCTTATATGCAAAATATCAATATGAAAAGTGAACAATTTGATTATTTTAATTATAATAATATTAATATATAATTGTTCGTATACAATACATTTTCCTATATTTTTTACATTTCAAAAGTAAGTGACAGTAAAAACTATTACTAATATTAATTTTCGAATAAAGTCAGTAGTAAGTCATAAAATTTATCTCTAAAATTATGTCTATGCAAATACTACCATAAATATATGTAAAAAATGATGAAACTAACTCATATGATGACTATATATTTTAGGTAGAGTTTCTGCAATAATTACGAGTATTTTGAGAATAGTGGACATTCTAAGTCGTATTAATACATCTTAAAATTCATAATGGCCTGCCTTAAATGCAAACCATTGGGGTTGTCGACGATTATCCTAATATCATGATCAAGACCACCAAAATGTACAGTCACACAAAAAAATCACATGAAGTTCATAATTAATCCCTCGTATTAATATAAATTTTAATTCAAATTTTTCTAATCATAAATAGGCTATGAAGAAGTTATTGATTTGTTCTCCCTCATGAATGCTGTATCTGAACACAGCAGAAGCAAGAGCACACAATTCTCACTCAGGCTGCTAATCGGTTCGGTTTTGAGTACTCAGAACCGAAAATTATTAAAATGTTGGAACTGGTTCCAAAACCGACAGGTAATCGGGTACCCGAAGAACCGATTTGCTTCTGCGGTTCGGTTACGATTAGTACCGATTGGAACTCAATAAAAAATCTTCCCTCTGTTTTCAAAGTACAGGAGTAAACCAAATACAGGATTACCCAAGCATTACTGATAAACATATAGTAAATCAAAGTACATGATTAATGAGAAACAAAAAATCTTCCCTCTGTTTTTCAAAATATCTTCCCTCAATTTTTTTCAAAGTACAGGAGTAAAAAGAAAACTTCTTGCGTTATAGCATTACTGATAAACAATCTCACCTTCAATTTCAAAGTAGGAGTAAACCAAATTAGTCTCATCTACATACACTCCAATTCCATAACTTAGCAACATTAATTATATTACAAGGAGAAGAAAATAAAAGAACTTAAAAAAAAAAACACAGCTTACAGTTATAAGATGAGACAATTAGTGTCAAGTAGAGCCGTGGAGGCGCTGGTTTTCTGTTGGTGCATCAGGCCTGGGGACGGGGCTTCAGCTGGCCGTCGGGAGTTGGGGCGTACTCGCTGGCCTTTGGGAGTCAGGTCGTTGGGGACGTACGTCGGGGTTAGGTTGGGGGCGTTCCGGTAGGCAGTACCGGACCGCAGGTGGCGCCGTGGTCCGGCCATATCTTCAATGTAACCCCAAATCCTATTTTGGGGTTAAAAATTATCTCCAATGTAATACCATTCCCAAACCCAAAATAAGTATTACACCATTTCTTTTCTCCTCCACACCATTTTTGAGTAGGGATGGCAATCCGCCCGCGGATACCCGAAATTCGCTGGTATCCGCCCGATTATTCGCAGGTTTGGTGGTCATTTCATACCCGCGGGTACGTTCGTGGTTTTAAAGTGCTACCGTTTAGTTCGCGGGTACGGAAATGGTTTGGCACTATCCGTACCCGCGAAAATACCCGTTACCCTACCCGTATACCCATTCCCCTAATTTAATTTTTAATAATTTCATTTGGATTTGAACTTTTAATTAGTGTTGTTGAATTTGATATTGTTGGATATGAATTGTATGTAGATTTGAAGATGATGTTTTGTGGATTTTAATTTTGAAGATTTGTCGATTTATTGTGAATTTTTCGTATTTTCTAAAATTTCCTATTTCGAGGGTCGCAGGTACCACATTTCGCGGGTTCGCGGGTATTCGTCAATCGCGGGTACCCGCGGGTCGCGGGTGTGGTGGGATTCTTGTACCCGCGGCGGGTCTCGGGCGGGTGGCGGGCGGGCGTGTATTTCGCGGGTGCGGAAATAGTTTGGCACTATCCGCGCCCACCCGACCCGATTGTCATCCCTATTTTTGAGTTTTTACTATTTACATATACCCATTTAACTTTAATGTTTTGTTAATTGCATATACACCCTTTTAAAGTTTTGAAAATTATTATTTGGTTTTAGTTATTCAATTAGCTTTATTTCTTAAGTCATCAATTTTAACAAATACTAATCAAATTATTTAAATTGAAATTTTATTTATTTTGTGTAATTTAATTTTTCATAAATAAATAAGTGTTAAAAATGATGGTCAAATTAAAATTAGTTCTCTTAATTTATTTATTTAAGAATGATAATATCTTTTTATTATTTAAAATTTATGTTAGAGTTTATATTTTAATGTAATTTATTTTATCAATTACGTAATTTTATTTGTTTGGTAAATGTGTATTTTAGTTGTCTTTATTTACATAAAAATTAAATTATAAATTAAATTTTTAATTGAAAATTTTAATGGATGCAATATATAATATTGAAAAGTATAAAGGTTTGTTTTGCAAAATTACATAAAATGGTATGAGGAAGAATATACGAAGAATATTATTTTTGAGTTTAAGTTTGAGTATATGGTTGAAGATGAATTACTGTTTGATGTGACTATTACTGCAAAATGGTGTAAAATTTGGTGTTAGGTATTGGAGATGGCTGGCCGCACCTGTTGTGAGGTGTTGGGGATGGGTACAGTGGGGGTGACTGACCAAGTGTAAACGGTAGGTGGGTGTGGGTGTGGGTGTGGGTGTGGGTGTGAGTGTGTGTAAATGTGAATTGTGGGATGAAATTAGGGATTTTGAAAATAGAAATTAAAATCAGGATTTATTTTTTGTAACAATAAATTATGAATCGAAATTGTTCAATTTTTGGTTCATTCGGTTTTACCCGAAATCTATCGGGTAGAATTGATACTCGATATTATAGTGAGTAAGGGAATCGATTCAGTACCAAAATTGCAAAAATTGGTTCCCGATCCTAAAAGATCCGATGGTTTCGATTCGAACTGAGAACCGATATCAATTTACTCATCCCTAATTCTAACAAAGCGAGAAGCCCTTATTATGCGACAAACTGCCGAAAACACATGGCATTATTAACTAATTTTATAAGGAAAGGCAACGATAAACCTCTAACACTGCAAAAATCATACGTTGATTATGAGCAAGATTCATATTTGCAAAATTTAAGGAATTCGAAGTCTTATTAATCGAATTGTGACCAAGAAAAATATGGTCCATCAATGATGTGTAAGACCATGTTCTTCCCCTCCAATTAAGTCTCAAATCAAGCAAGTCACTATTGTTTCAAATAATGCATTGTTTTTATCTTTCCATTCTCTGTAGGGGATATAGATTTATGTGACTTTGTAAGTGTCTTTTCATCAGGGTCAGTCCTAGACTACTGAAGGCCCAAATCGAAATTTAAAAATGGGTCTTATAAAAAAAGGTTTACTCTTATTGTTCATGAAAAGTGAAATCTTATTATTCAAGTTACATATATACTCCCTCCGTCCACTAAAATAATTTACATTTTTTTATTTTGGGACGTCTACGAAAATGGTTAACATTTGAAATCTTCCATTTATAGTAAAGAGACCCCACCACTAACTATACACAATCCAATTTAAAAAAATATATCAAGTGGAACTCAAACTCCACTAACTAAACATTCCTATTAAAGTCAACATACATTATTAAAACCCGTGCCGGGTCAAAGTGTAAACCATTTTTATGGACGGATGGGGTATTATATTATACGAGTCTCTTTATCCATAAAAATCAAACTTTACAATTTTTTTTAATGTGAATGAAATATATAATAATAAAATAATGCTATGTGACATATACTTAGTAGAAATTTCAACACGACAAACATAATTTATTTATTAATTATTGGACCTAATTAAATTCTTGAAGCCTAAACTAAATTAACTATTATCAAACATTGAAACTAAATAATATTAACTCCAGTACTCCTTCAATCTTAATTAAAATGGAACCATATGTACATATTTTAAAAAATAATTATACAAGTAATATAAAAGTGAATCAAGTCACAATATAAATTAGAACCGCAACTAATGCCTAGTTATTTCATCTAAAAAATTATTATAATTAGATGTGAAAATGATATAAATAATTTGTATGATTATTATTTAATTTCAAAAATTAAATTCATAATTTCATAATTTTACAACTAAATATGTGAATAATAATTATGTGTAAAGAAAAAAAATGGGCCCCATAAAATTTGAGTCCCTAAGCACTTGCTTTTTTTGTCCCGTCTACTATCAGGTCCAAACTTGTTTTTCATGAACGTATGCGATTCTTTATGTACATCTTAAAATAACTATCAAAACCGTCTTTTTATATATTATATAAACATAATACATTAAATAGGATCTGGTGCTATATAATCAAATTTTACCGTCTCATAACCTGTTGATACCCAATTATTATTAATATATATATTTACAGTGAACATGTAATTAAAAATAATTAAATAGAAAAATGTAATTTTTAAATACATATTTTAATATCATCGTTAATTTTTGGATATGAAAATTGGAGTAATTATAAATCACATTTAGTTACACTAAAAATTATCATTACAAATGGTTTGCATGCACATGTAGAGTGGAGTTGCATGTTATTTTTTATTGTATTTTTATCTATTGTTAATCTGCTAAAGATCAACTCATTCTAACTTCTAGACAGTGGCTTAGAGCCTTATACAAGGAATTATCATACTTTGTACTAGTCTCGTTGTTACAATAAGCATGTCATATTTTAAAATGACGAAGATCCATTTAAAAAAGTTGCCCTCATATTACATTTCTAATTTTTTTTAGTGCTATTTTATACATTTTCTTTAAATAATTATGTTTGAAAATATTTTATATTCTTTATAATAATTATGCATAGAGAATAAAAAATAAGAATAATAGACAAGCCTCTCGTGACTACAATATAGTTCAACACTTAACTAGAGCATTAGTTTCCAATTTAGAACAACATAACACATGTATATGGACACTTAATTATTATAAACAATGTTAGAGATAGAGAGCGGTGGAGAAAACCAAACCAGCTTTGAAATTAGTGGGGAAACGAGGTGCAAAAAGGGCAGACAAAGTGCAATTAACATTATTTGAGCATGCACGACAGGTGTTTCGCAGATTGCTTCATAGAATTATTAAAATTTTAAACACTTAATTTTCACACATACATTAATTTCTGTAGGAATCGTGACTTAAAAAAATAAATATATATTTGTTGTGGTCAATAAGTTTGACTAAGTTTTAAGTGACGAAGCATTTAATTCTAAGAAGATTAAATGACGTAAGATCGATCTACGTTCCGAGTAGATGATCGTATTATATTTATTTTCTCTAAACCGATTCCCGGTGAGTGAGAAATAAAGGTTTAAAATTAGTCACTTGAAGCATGGAGTTATGTGTTTTGGAACTAAGAGTGAAGAGAAACTCCTATCCCACATTGGTTATAAAACCAACTTTCATCTTGTATATAAGGAGGTTAACAACCTTATGGTTTGACAAAAGTTGGTTCGCGGTGCTGCCACATCTGAGACGAAAGCCGTTTTATCTTTGGAGACATCTACGCCTTACCAAGAGCACTACCGGGGCGTAATATTGTCTTGCGGAAAGAGCATCTTTCCTCGACTCGGCTACAACATATTTCCAGATTTATTCTATTTTATTATATTCCTTAATAGAATAGATTTTGCAAGTTTTATAGCTACTGTAATCTTCATTCTTTATTATTCCCAGAATTTTATTTCTTTTTTTCCTTCCCAAATATTCCACTTGTTACCAACAATCGCAAGATAATATTATTTGTATTTGGGAGGAATTTTTTCCTTTGTTTTGGGAAGTACAGTAGCTTTTCTTGGGAATTTTTCCTAATTCCAGTAGCCTTTTTGAGAAAGAGTCCAGTAGCTCTTTTTGAAAGTGAATTCCAGTAGTCAATACTTGGAGATTTTTGTCCAACCACTTTGAAGACATGACGTCCTCCGCATCAACCAATGCCAACACCGGTGCCGCCTTTGCAACTGCTGCTGCCTCGGTTAACACAACCACTGCTGCCGGAGGATCTTCGACGATCCCTATCATCGTCGACACCACCATCAACGCGATGGACACCGGGCTTGGAGCCGGTACTAACCCTTCGGGGTTGAGCGGTGGTTCCACGCATAGTGGCACCGTTGGTTCCACATTTAGTGGTTCCGTTGGGTCCATTTGTGGATCCGGTGTTGGAGCCCACGGGCTCAACACGTCGGGCTCTCTCTTGGGAGCGAATTCAGCACCGAGGATGATGCCTCCTGCCGAAAAGCCACCGAAATTCAGCGGTGCTGACTTCAAACGTTGGCAACAGAAAATGTTATTCTATTTGACAACATTAGGTTTCGCCGGGTTCTTCAAGGAGGACGAACCGCTGACACCGAGTGCCGAGGAGATGAATTTCACTGTTCGGGCTGTCTATGACAATTGGCACACTGGAAATTACCTTTGTAAAAAATTCATTCTAAATTCTTTAGATGACAGTTTATACAATGTGTATTATGTGGTAAAGACCTCCAAATAAATATGGGAGACTCTTGAAAAGAAGTACCGAAGCGATGACGCGGGTACGAAGAAGTTTGTTGTAGCTAAATTTTTAGACTACAAGATGGTAGACTCCAGACCCATCATGGATCAAGTGCAAGAGTTTCAACTCATTGTGCATGACGTCCACACCAAGGGGATGATTCTACCGGATGCATTCACGGTGGCGACCGTGATAGAGAAGCTACCTCCAAGTTGGAATGACTTCAAGAGCTATCTCAAACACAAGAGAAAAAAGATGACTCTTGAAGATCTCATCGTGAAGCTTCGCATCGAGTCAGACATGCGAAAGCGTGATTCGAAAGTGAAAGGGCCGATGGACGCAAAGGCCAAATTGTTGGAGAGAGGCGGTCCCTCCAAGAAGCGTGCTCGCCCGAATGACAAGGGCAAAGGGAAGCAAAAGCCAACCCGCAAGTTTGATGACAATTGCTTCAACTGTGGTAGGCCAGGCCACACGTCAAGAGATTGTCGTGAGCCAAAGGGCTACAAGAAGAAGAAGCATGCTGCCCATATTGCCGAGAAGGAATTCAGATATTGGGATGAAGGCGATCTTGCCTCCGTTGTCACTGACGATGTCAACTTCGTGGACAACCAAGGTGGATGGTATATTGATATCGGTGCAACCGCCCATGTGTGCGCCGATAAGACTAAATTCGTGACTTACAAGGCTGTTGAGGGGAGGAAGCTCAACATGGGAAACCAAGCCTCGTCCGAGGTGGCCGGAGTTGGGGATGTGGTCCTCAAGATGACGTCCGGCATCCCGATCACCTTGAAGGAAGTTCTGCATGTCCCAGACATCCGCAAGAATTTAGTTTCGGGCTCTATACTAGTCAACAAGGGATTTAGATTAGTGTTTGAATCCGATAAATTTGTATTAACTAAGTTTGAAAAATTCCTTGGTAAAGGTTATCTTACCGGGGGACTTTTTAAACTCAATGTAATGGCCGTGCACCGCAAAAGCTTGAATGATAATGAAAAAGCTTCTACTTCCTCTTATTTGATTGAGTGCTCCGATTTATGGCATTGTAGATTAGGACATGTAAATCTAAATGCTATAAAAAGATTAGTAAATTTGGATTTACTAAAGTTAAGTGAAGTCAATACTCAAAACAAATGTGAAATTTGTGTTGAGGCGAAAATGACTAAGTTACCGTTTCATTCGGTAGAAAGGAGTACGAAACCTCTAGAATTAATTCATACCGACGTGTGTGATTTAAAGTTTGTGCAAACTAGAGGTGGTAAGAAATATTTCATTACCTTCATAGATGATTGCACAAAGTATTGTTATCTTTATCTTCTAAGAAGTAAAGATGAGGCTATTGAAGCTTTTAAGAACTTCAAAACTGAAGCCGAAAATCAATTAAGCTGTCGAATTAAGATGGTTCGAAGTGATAGAGGTGGAGAATATGTAGCTCCGTTTGAGGAATTATGCAACGAAAGTGGTATAATTCATCAAACGACGGCTCCTTATTCACCTCAATCTAACGGTGTTGCGGAACGCAAAAATCGAACACTTAAGGAGATGATGAACGCTTTATTGATTAGTTCAGGATTGCCCCAGAACATGTGGGGGGAAGCTGTCTTAACAACCAACTATATTCTGAACAAGATTCCACTTAAGGGTAAGGATGTTACTCCTTATGAGTTGTGGAAAGGAAGAAAGCCCTCATACAAATATTTAAAAGTGTGGGGGTGTTTGGCAAAGGTTGAAGTGCCTCTACCCAAACAAGTTACAATTGGCCTAAAACGGTTGATTGTATCTTTATTGGATATGCTCTTAACAGTAGTGCTTATCGATTTGTTATTCACAAATCGGAAGTTCCCAACATGGTGGTGGGAACAACTTTCGAATCAAGAAATGCTATATTTTTTGAGAATATATATCCTTGTAAAGATAAGGATATAATTGAAGTCAATTCTAGTAAAAGAATTGAAGAAGAGACCACGTCTTCTAAATCAATAAATGAAAATCTAAAATCGCGCAAGCGACAAAGGTCTAATCTAGAGGATATAGAACCGAGACGAGGTAGTAGAGTTAGGACTCAAAAGACTTTTGGCCCTGACTATGTATCGTTTTTGTTGGATGATGAGCCAACAACGATTAAAGGAGCTTTCTCTAGATCCGACGCGGAGCTATGGAGAGAAGCTGTACAAAGTGAGATTGACTCGATTATGCAAAACCGCACTTGGGTGTTGGTTGATTTACCTAAAGGTTGTAAGCCTTTAGGGTGCAAGTGGATCCTTAAAAGAAAGTTTAAAGCCGATGGGTCAATCGATAAGTATAAGGCTCGATTAGTAGTCAAAGGCTTTAAACAAAGAGATGGGTATGATTTTTTCGATACCTACTCACCAGTGACGAGAATTACTTCTATTAGAGTACTTCTCGCGATTGCTGCTTTGCACAATCTCGAGATTCACCAAATGGATGTTAAAACTGCATTCTTGAATGGTGATCTCGAAGAAGAAATATATATGGAGCAACCTGAGGGGTTTGTAGTACCTGGCCAAGAAAGGAAGGTATGCAAATTGGTGAAGTCTCTATATGGGTTGAAACAAGCGCCGTTACAATGACACTTGAAATTTGACGACGTGATGTTGTCAAATGGTTTCAAAATAAATGAGTGTGACAAATGTGTTTACATTAAGAACACAAATGACGAATATGTTATAGTGTGTCTTTATGTAGACGACATGTTAATCATGGGTAGTAATATCCGAGTGATTAACGATACTAAGTTCATGTTGAAAAGAAATTTTGACATGAAGAATATGGGGGTAGCTGACGTGATTCTTGGAATTAAAATTCTAAGAAGACCAGACGAAATCAGCTTGTCACAATCTCATTATGTTGAGAAAGTTCTCAAAAAGTTTAACGCGTATGATAGTGTACCTGTTAAAACCCCCTTAGAACTCAATGTTCACTTAAATAAAAACCGAGGTGAGTCGGTTGCACAAGAAGACTATGCAAGGGTGATTGGGTGCTTAATGTATCTAACGAATTGCACTCGACCTGACATAGCATGTGCCGTGAACAAATTGAGTCGGTACACGAGCAATCCAAGCAAGGAGCATTGGAAAACTCTTGTTAGAGTATTGAGATACCTAAAGTATACTCAATATTATGGGTTAAATTTTGGTAGATACCCCCCGGTACTTGAAGGGTACTGTGATGCGAACTGGATCTCAGACACAAATGATTCGCTTTCTACAAGTGGATATGTGTTCACGATCGGGGGTGGAGCTGTTTCATGGAGATCCACAAAACAAACATGTATAGCCCGATCCACCATGGAATCTGAATTCATAGCTTTAGATAAAGCTGGTGAAGAAGCCGAGTGACTAAGAAATTTTCTCGAGGATATTCCATGTTGGTCGAAGCCAGTGCCTCCAGTGATGATTTACTGTGATAGTCAAGCTGCTATCGGGAGGGCAAAGAGTGGCTTGTATAACGGTAAGTCTCGACATATTTGTCGGCGATATAATACCGTAAGACATTTGATCACAACGGGAGTTATCACAGTCGACTATGTAAAGTCGTTGGATAATCTAGCGAATCCGCTAACCAAAGGGTTAAATCGAGATCAAATGTTTAAATTGCTAGAGGGAATGGGTCTAAAATCCACAACATGAGGAGTTGTCATAGTGGTAACCCAACCATGATGATTGGAGATCCCAAGAACTTGGTTCAATGGGAAAACTAAGCTATGAGAGCTTGTGAGGGAACACTCATTGATATATCTATTCCCTAGAAGAGCACAATTGAGTGTTGAGAACTTGCCTAGTGGTGAGGTTAAGTCTATGACTTTTAATGATTTTTTAGAGATTGAGTAGGGCAAGATACTCGAGGAAGAATCACCTATATAAGTGTGAAGTGAGGGCCGCTTCTAAATAAACACTTATGAATCTAAAGGGGTGTCCAGGGCCCGAAATGGACACAAAACGTGAGAACGGAAAATGTTTGAGGTGTTGAAGGTGTTGACATCATTGTCTCGGTGCACGCCGTGGAGGAATAGTTCAAAGCATCGCGCTACTAATCCGCCTGTGTATCCGATGATGTAAACTAAGGAAGGTTCAAAGCCATAAACTACATATCCTAATACTTTGGCACTTCATGAGGACAAAACTTGTGTGCATTTGCATTTGGGTTATTTCCACTCATGTGGGGGATTGTAGGAATCGTGCCTTAAAAAAATAAATATATATTTGTTGTGGTCAATGAAGTTTGACTAAGTTTTAAGTGACGAAGCATTTAATTCTAAGGAGATTAAATGACGTAAGATCGATCTATGTTCCGAGTAGATGATCGTAGTATATTTATTTTCTCTAAACCGATTCCCGGTGAGTGAGAAATAAAGGTTTAAAATTAGTCACTTGAAGCATGGAGTTATGTGTTTTGGGAACTAAGAGTGAAGAGAAACTCATATCCCACATTGGTTATAAAACCAACTTTCATCTTGTATATAAGGAGGTTAACAACCTTATGGTTTGACAAAAGTTGGCTCAAAGACCAGATGGGCTGGGCTGGCACGCGCCAGCCCGCTGTACTTGATCTTATTTTTGCTGGTGGTCTGTCCCCGACCATCTGCGCCATGATCTGGTCCAGGGAGTGATCTGGTCCAGGAGGTGATCTGGTTTGGTCCAGCAGATCATCTGGCCCAGCAGATCAGGAGGTGATCTGGTCCAACAGGTGGGCTGGTCCAGCAGGTGATCTGGTCTAGCAGATCATCTGGCCCAACAGACCAACTGATGATCTGGCCCAGCAGATGCAGATCATCTGGTCCCTGGTCCATTATCTGGTCCATGATCTGGCCCATGATCTGGTGGCCTGGCCTGTGCCAGACAGCCTGTGCCATGGCCTGTCCCAGACAGCTTGTGCCATGGCCTGCGCCACGATCTGTGATGAATGTGGACATATGTATGTCCAAATTAGGTGGTTTAATTATAATTAATTACCACTAATTTTTGTAACTCCTGTAACGTCCATTGACTTGATTTGAATCAATTGTCATGAATGGACTTTAATTGTAATTAATTCCTATAACTCCTTTTGAGTGGGTGTGACCTATATAAATAGGTGTTTTCTCATTCTTGAAAAACACAACATATCATACACGCATACAACTCTCAAACAAGCGGGTGTGACCTATATAGATAGGTGTTTTCTCATTCTTGAAAAACACAACATATCATACACGCATACAACTCTCAAACAAGCATCTTGCTGCATTCATCTTCTTCAAGCATTTATAAGAAGTTTTGTCATCAACCATTTTCCAGTTCGTCGGAGCTCGTTGGTTCGCGGTGCTGCCACCTCCGAGACGAAAGCCGTTTTATCTTTGGAGACATCTACGTCTTACCGAGAGCACTACCGGGGCGTAATATTATCTTGCGGAAAGAAGATCTTTCCTAGACTCGGCTACAACATATTTCCAAATTTATTCTATTTTATTATATTCCTTAATAGAATAGATTTTGCAAGTTTTATAGCTACTGTAATCTTCATTCTTTATTATTCCCAAAATTTTATTTCTTTTTTTCCTTCCCAAATATTCCACTTGTTACCAACAATTTCATAAACAACATAAAATCTACATAGGTTTTACTTTGAATGAAAGAGATAGCATCAAATTTACTTCATTCTAATAAAAAAAGAAAGTCAGTGATTGACGGCATACAAACTCATTGTTCCATCCAACTATAGAAGACTCCTTCCTTTCAGCTCACAGTTCGAACAATTGAGGTGCTATGATCAATCGTAAGTTTTATTTGATTTTTTGTTTTCGTCTCTTATTACTATTATTAATAGATTAGCTTTTAAATGGAAAAGTCTTTTACTTGATTATTATCACTAATTTAACTAATTCATCCGTAATTTAGTTAATCAATTAGCTTTTTAAATTGAAAGAATTTGTTGGAAACAAAACCTATCTTATCTCTTCTGTTGGGTGTCTTTTAAAAAATAAAACAAGCAAATATTTAGTTTGCCACATAAGGGGGACATGTTTATTTATCTCTATATTATTTAATTTTACTATTTATATTAAACTACACTTATCTGGTAGGATGAGATTGTCAATTAATCAGTAATATGACAGACATCAGAATTCGCAATGTCATGTTAGGTTTTACTAAAATGTAGTTACATATGTAAGTAATATCAGAAGGCATAATTAAGTCACATTGTTTCAAGATGTCGTTAAATTAGTGTAAAGAACTTTTTTCTAGTAGTGATGACATCATGAGTACCATCATCATCAACAACAAGTCTCCTTAAGTAGTGACGTAGAAAGAATAAACAAAGTATACACATTGCTAGCTAGGAGTGAGAATCGGTTTCCGAAACTGAAAATTTGGGTATTCAAACCGAAAATTATCAAATTATAAGAACCGGTTCTAAAACCGATCGGATAATCGGGTACTTGAAGAACCGATTCGGTTCCGGTTGGGACCGATTTTTTTTAAAAACAAATATTCTCTTTTTTATCAAATATTTCATGTTTCGGGTTTTCCAACTAATTCAAATAAAATTAAGAATATTCATTTTATATTTATATCATAAAATTTTAATATAATATAAAAATATTTAAATTTTGATTTCTTTTATTAAATTTCTACGATCAAATTCACAATTTTATCTAAATAAGATTAGAGCTAGCAAATTAGCAATCAAAATTTCGACATGTCCGCATTTTAAAATTTTCAAACGACATATTTCTATATTTAATTAAATAATTAAATATATGAAATATTTAACCAAATAAATTTAATTTAAATTGAACACAAAATATGTTATTTAATTAAAAAAATAAAGCTATTTTTTAATTTATGGCGAAGTAAATAAACTATATCTAATGCTATCAAACATAATGTGACATATTTACGTCTAATATAACTTAAATATAGAGAATAGTCATAAGCAAATAAATTTATATTTAAATGCATACAAAAAAATCATTTCTAATATGAAACAAATACAATATGTATATCAAATAAATATACTATTTTTAAGGGTTAATTGCATGTAAATTCAAAAACTTTTTATAATTTTGATTTTTTCCCATAACTTTTTATTTTGACAAATTAATCCATGAAATTAATATTTCTTTTGATTTTTGACATGATGTTATACTTTTTTGACAAAATTGATGTGGTATTTTAATTAATTATATAAATTTTTAAAAAATACATGTGTGGTATAATTCAAAACGCTATCATTTCATAAAATGTGTAATGATATTGTGTTATTAAAATGCATGGTCATTTCTCGTTATCCTTAATCTATTTAACTCGATTTCTCGCTCTCCTCCTTATTCTGTATATCTCTCTCGTTTTCAATCTATCTATCTTCTACTATAATTAAAGATATTGTGTATTTCATCTCTTTTCTAATTTATTCAACTTGTTCTCCAATATTGTCATGTTGAAATTTAAATTGTGACATTAACTTTAATTTGGAACTAATTTAATTTCGTGGCAAAAATCAAAAGGAACATCAAGTTCATGGATTAATTCGCCAAAATAAAATGTCATGGGAAAAATCCAAAATCACAAAAAGTTTATGAATTTATAGGCAATTAACCCTATTTTTAAATAAACATACAAAAATGTAATATTTTAAAAAATATTTAAATGTTTTAGTTGTTAAACTATATTTAAAAAGTAGATAATAATTAATGGTTAAAATTAATAAATTTAATTTTAAAAGAAAAAATATTATATTTAATTAAAAAATGGATTCTTTCGCTTAGAACCGATACCCGAATATTTGGTGGAGTTGGGAACCGGTTCGTTCCAGTACCAAAATCGAAAAAATTGATTCTCGATTCCAAAAAAACCGACTGTTCCGATTCAATTTCGGTTAGAACCGAAAACCGGTACCAATTTGCTCACCCTAGATAGTGCGATCCTAAAAACAATACCAACTCGATCGATCTCTATGTGTATCCTATTTAATTTCTTTAATTAATAAGTTCTCCATTGGGTTAGGAAAAGAGTCTTTTTGGGAGTCAACAGTCAACATACTTTCCGTGTCAAATGAAATTCACGACTCATTTGTAACCCAGAAACAGCATTGCATTTCTTCTATACATAATACAAGGATAACCTAGAGATGGGAGTTCCTTTATTGGGCACCATCTTTTCAAAATTTGTTACATGTCAATCATTATTCTATGAAATATTGAAATGACAAACGTTCTTCATATAAGCGACAAGTTAGAAAAATCGCTTGAATTAGTGGTGCTTTTTACACGACTAACAAAATTTGAAGGGCTAACCACCAAGATACTCACAAATTGCTTGGCACTTAATCAACACTGCAGCTATCCACTCATTTGTGCTCTTAAAGTCACTTGCTAAAATTCAAAATTAAAACATCAATAAAGACACCATCGAAAAATGAAATAGCAAATGAGTAACTATTCTTTCAGGTATCTTATGGTTTCAGAAACCTCTTCGTTATACCCTGAAATTCTAGTACCTTTACCCGTCTGGCCAACATACGAATCTAATTTCACACTATGAAAAAGATACATTATTTGCTGATCGATCAATGGGACCATGATGACGATGGAAATCAGCTAGTATGAGAGCAAGCGGGTTTAGCAGGATATTATAGTAACTAAATACCATATATGTATAAGCAAAAGGGAACCACTGGTGGCATTATGCTACTTATCAAATGGTGCACTTCACCATAATGGATCTATTACGACATATACAATTATCAAATTAAACATCAAGATCAAAATGCCGAATGTACAAGTAGTTAAGTATCGGATCTCTACCCAACTCACGCAATAACAGAACAAATCATTCATGCAAACTGAAAAGTAAAAGTAAAAGGCAAACTGTGGCTCATTAAACAGAAGGTTCTCTTAGCAGTCAACACCTCCAGTTCAGATTTTCTGGACTTCTAGTTACTGGCTCATATCTAAAGCTATATAGTCATTTATCCCAGTTAGCACCTATTTATTCTTGTGAACCCTACATCTCTTCTAGACTTTCACACTTAATTAAAGACACCATCACATCATGATACATATTTTAAGTTTTTACCACAAGAATTGCGATTAAATAAGGATTTAATTTAGCGTTTTGTAAGTTAAAGACCATTCAAGTAATAATATGCAGGTCACATTATAATGCTTAATATCAAGCAATGCAATTAATTAATCATGTCATAAGTGACCTTTATTTAACTTGATCAGGGAGCAGTATTAATTTATGGATCGTATGAATGATAGCGATTAGTGTGAACAAAACATATTACTGTAATTAACTAGAGAGGCCTAGAAACTCACGTTCCTATTTAGGATCAAGACATATTATCCTGGAAAAGTTAAATCACTGCTCTACATCTAAACAGCATTTGTGTAACCTAACTACAATATTCAGATGCCCGATATAGCTGACACACACATACCAACTTTACAATTACCTTATTGTGACTTGCTGGCTAATCACCTACAACATTAGATGCTGGTTTGATGTTTGGGATGCTGGGGGAGGTGAAGATAAATCTTCTTTCATCTTCAAGTTTTGAGAACTTTCTAGTGGAGCATGCAATGCTGCTTCCTTCAAACCTCCAGCTGGAATCGAGTAGCTGCGTGATAATCCCTGGGATGGGGTTGGGAGTCTGGATGCTGCTATAGAAGATGTTGATAAACGAGTAGTAGAACTCTCATTACTTCTCGATATTAAGGGGCCCGAATGAGCAAAGCGATTGGGGTGCCTTGTAGTAGCTATATGAGCAGGAGGTCGAGGAAGCTCATGAAGTTCACTTATTTTAGGTGACGACACAAAAGGAGGTGAAAGATGTGAATATAATTTTGGGTTTGATGTAGGCCGAGGCATGGAGGCGCGTAATAGAGGTCCAGAAAATGGGGGAGGGAAGGCTGATGAGACAATAGGACCACTGACTGTTAACTTTGGGTTATTCGGCAATAGCCTTCCAGTTAATGGGCCAGAGAAAGCTTGTCTTTTGGCTTTCTTAGCATGGGATGCCAAATTTGGATCAAGTTGAGTCAGATGAAAGGCCTTCTGATAATGGAGGTGGCAGGACACTAGCTTTTGTCCTGGTTTTTCTCTCTTTGAGTACTGATTGTGTGTCTAAGATGATTGGCCCTGACAATTTATCATTTCGCCGATGTCTTTCATACTTGTTCTGACCAATGGGAGATGAATGCCGAAGCTTGATGTCTGCTAGTCTTGTCTGAGGGGTTTCACTAAATATCTTCCCAGATCTTGGAGTTAGTCTCATCTGGAGTGGGTAGTACATAAGAAGTGAACTTACGTGACAATGAAGGTCCCATCTGTGCCGTTCGTTTAGCTGAATCATGTGTCCTTTGAGGAAAGAGAGGTGCAGATTTGCTGACTCCTCCGCTCCCTCTTTGAAAAGGAAAAAGATTTTGACGAGGACCTAGGGTAATCTCCTGCAATTATGGAAGGAACCATATCATCCTGCATATCGATTAATATTATATCTTTATACAGTAAAACCTCCATAAATTAATACTCGATAAATTAATAATCTCTCTAAAATAATAAAATCTTTCGGTTTCGACTTGGGCGTTTGTAAAAAATCATCAAAACTCTAAATTAATAATTCATAAATATTAAAAAAAATTATAAATATTAGATGAGAAGACATAGTTGGGACTTGGGTGTTATAAATTATTTTATTTTCATATCGAGATTTATATAGTATATGTTTCCTTTATGATGCATGAATATATTTAATTGACAATGACTTGATACATGTATGTAATTGTTAATTGAATGAATATATTAAAGTAGATACACAATGAATTGGTTGTTGATACACGAATATAATTAATTGAAACATAATAAATTCATTTATTTTCAATACATGTACCAAATTTGCTAAATTTAAAAAGTCTCTCTTTTAATTAATAAATTATTAACTTATCGATATATTAATATCTCTCTAAATTAATAAAATTGCATAGTTCCAAGCATATTAATTTATAGAGGTTTTACGGTAGAAGACCTTAAGTTTGCATGTTAGTATAATGGTAAAATGTGTACGCATGTTAGTATAATAATGTGTAACCCGGACGTAAAATTATTTTATATAATAATTTATAAACATAAAATTTTAAATAATACTAGTTTATGACAAAAAATTTAAATATTAAAATGTTTTAAAAAATTTGAATTATATAATAAAATTTTAGTTATTAAAAATGTTATAATATATTTAAAGGCTTAGGTTGTATAATAGTTATTTTATTATAGTAAACTCAAATAATAAGCATAAATATAAAAATAAAAATCTAATCACTTGTATTTATGAATTATTAGCTATAAAATTAAAAGATATCGTTAATAAGGGGTTATTGAGGAAACCTAAATACATAATAACTATGTTTTTCTATAACATTTTAAGTGATTAAAATTAAACGATTATTTTAACATTTTTATATTTAAAAGTGATATAAAATAATAAATTATTATAAATATTATTTACAATAAATTATCTTACGTAGAATGTATTGATAAAAAATTACGTTACTTTATGATTTATTAACATAATTGTAAATTTTTGCTACTTAAAAATTATATCGTTGCAAAATATATGTGTTACGTGAAGACTTATCCCGTGTAAAATTCATTGGTACATAATCACTCTATCTCAAATCAAATAATGATTTTTTTTCGGATAAAATATTTATGTGGATCAAAAGTAGGATGACAATCGGATACGGCACGCACGGGTAATGGCTATCCATATACGTATAAATGACAACTTACATGGGATTATCTAACAATTATAGATATGAGTTAGAGACACATTTGATATCCACGCATAGTTTCATGAGTATATTTTAATATCATTTGTATTTGTATATGGATAGTTATTATTCTTACTCATAAAAATTATTCGCGATATACCTATGAAATATCTATCAAAGTGCTCATTAAATACTCACTCACCCACCTAATATTAACCATATTTTTATATTTTTCTAAAAATTATATGTAAGATATTTCCTAAAATTATACTCCCTTCGTCCCAGTATATATGACACATTTTATATTCAAATGAGTGTATTAAAATAATAAAATGTGTCAAGATTGTTGGGACAGAGGTAGTATATAATATCTCTTAAATATTAATATTATATGTTTCACACGTGATTAATATCCACAAGTGGCGGGATGATGGATATCCAAAAGGTGATGGGTGGTGGGTTTGAGGGTACTCATATTTGTTCTTTTTATATAATTCTTATATAATACATAATGACTATTATTTTACTATAATATTTTAGGTGGTTAAAATTTGGATTTTTTTTATTAAAATGACTATTTTGACATATTTCTACTATTTAGAGGTGGTATAAATTGACAAATTAATAGAAATAAATGTTATTCTCAGTAATTTATTGCGTTGAAGAAAAATTACGTTATGTTATGATTTATTAACATAATTGCAAATTTGTGTTACTTAAAAATTATATCATTGTAAAATATAAGTGTTAAATGAAGACTATTTGTTGAAAAATTTATTGGTATATAATCATTTTATGTTGTAATTTAAAAAATTGACTATATTTTTGTTTGATAACAAGTAATTATTTGACCAACTAAAATCATGAATATTTATTTGATCAATTCAAATAATTAATGTTTTATGTATAAAAAATTATATTATTGGTTGGTCAAAAATAGGGATAACTCGGCCACGACATACATAAACATTGGCTATCCATATCCATAACCGTAAATGTAGTGATGACATTTTACCCTCCGGTAGCCAACACTAATAGGTGTGAGTTAGAAACACATTTATATTAACTATATTTTTATATAAATTCTCGTTAAATATTCGTCCACCACTTCATATGGACTATATTTGTGTATAAATTATATCTAAAATTATGTATAATGTCTCTTACGTATTAAATTTAATACGCAAAAGTCTAATGTATATGTTTTGACAATCAATCGTTTAAATCAAATTATAATTCATAAAGTATTGATCAATTCGACCAATCTTACCGTAAATTATCATACACAAATTAAAGAACCATAACATAAGATCCAATTGACTAAAATCGATAAGAAAAACCAAATGATTATATATTATAAAAATATAAAATATTTAGAAGTATTAACGTAATTTAATTGACTCAATATCTCAAGCTCTATTTAAGCTCAATTATACATACATTTTTTCTTTTTATAAAATTTTCATATTAATAAAGTTTACTAAGTTTTCAATGTGTGATAGACTAATTTGTTAGTTTAGTGATATTTAAATTACACTATTAATTTAATATCTAGAGAATATATATTAAACTAATATGCTATGAAATAAAAAGATATGACAAAAATTATTATAGATTTTATTTATATAATATATGAAAAATTCTACATACAGTTTGACAACTAATTGTTTAAATAAAAATCAAGTTATGTATTTAAAATTTTAATTATTAAAAATTTAATATTAAAAAATATTTTTTAATTAAAATATAATTATTATTTGATTACATAATTAATTGGACAATTAAATTGTGATGTAGAATATATAGATTATTAGTATTTATATAATTTTAATAATTGTTAGATTTTATATTAAATCAACATGAGATATATATCTATAGTAAATATTACAATTAATGATAAAAAAAATTGAGATTTAAGATACATGTATAGATGTGAGATATAATTTTTTAGTAAATTTTAATAAATATTAAAATTAATTAAAAAATTATAAAGGAAAAATATCATTTAATCTGAATAAAAAAGTAACAAATGAAAAGTCAATTAATTAGTTAGTCCATCAATTTTCTTAATTAATTATATATATAATTCAATTTTCAAGAGTAAACGATGATGATTGATGAATGCTGTATATTTTCGTATTATAAATGAACAAAACTTATCGTAGGGGCCTACTATCATATCTATATTATATATTATAATTAGCAAAATTATTTTTAATCTATATAATATATAATACATTCAACTATATATATTGTAATTTTGACTGAATAATTAATATAATATGACTATAATGATGACTAATTAATTATATAATATATTAATTATACACTTACCTAAAACAATTCTTTCCAAATCATTGAATTATATATTACCGTATATAAAATATTAATATAAATATGAAAGAAGGCTTGTGGTGATGCCACATAACCCTAGAATTAAGAATACGACTTCAATATCTAATCATTTAATATATTATATATTAAAATTTTATATTAAAAATATTTTTTAAATTAATATTATTATTATTTTAATTAAATAATTAATTGGACAATTAAATTGTGTTTAGAATATAGTCATGAGTAATGAATTATATAAAATATTAATTATACACCTACCTAAAACAATTCTTTTCAAATCATTGAATTATATATTACCGTATATAAAATATTAATATAAATATGAAAGAATCTTTGTGGTGATGCCACATAAGCCTTGAATTAAAGAGAGAGCTTCGATATTATATAGATAAATGGTAAGAGAATTAATGCCCGAAAAAATAAGTATCCGGTTTGAGTGTTCAATAACACAATAATATAATTTAAGGACTTGTTTAATACATTAATCATGATATCTCAATCTAATCTTATGTTAATTATGATAACTATATATCAATTAATATAAGATGACATGTTATCTATAATTTTAAATTGCGATTAAAATATTTTTTGTTTAAATTCAACATTTCACTGACCAAGGATCGATAGGCTTTGGGTTGGGCTGAGCATATCGAATATCATAAATCCAATTAAAAAGCCCCTTAACATTCAAATATTCTCTCTGAAAACATAAAAATTTACAACGGAAAGGAGAAAAGAATATCGACGGCGTGGGGTGCATTTTGTGGAACGAGGGTGCTCGAGCTCGTGAAGAAACACGATTCAGGTGGTCTTCTTTGGAAGAGAATCAAGCTCACTTCCACCCGCAAAGCCAATGCCACAAAACGCCTCCGCCGCGTTTGGCAGGTTTGTTTATTGGCATACTTTTCTCCTTTTAGTTTTTATTATTTTTGATTGAAGATATCAACTTTTAGATGAGCTCTTGTAAGAGAAATCGAGATTGCTTTTAAGGTTTTGTATTTGCTTGAAGAAAGGAATGTTTTTTAGCAAGTGGACTAAAGTACATTGTGCACACTAACTGTTTGATACAAGTATTTAAATCGGATTTCTGGCCTAGTTTTCGCTATAAAATACTCACCAGCTAGGATTTTCTTTAGCCTCTGAGATTCAAAACTGTTTTTTTATTGTTATCCTCTCTTTTTTTTTCTTCCCCTAAGTTATGGCATCGAAGAAAAACAACAGCTGCTATACATTTCTAGCTGTTACAATAAAATGAAAGGCATTCGAAGTGTGTATATAGTTTAGAAGATCAATAGCATTTCTTATTTTGTTCCAGATGTTCGTAGATGATTAAGCTCATGGTGAGGTTTATTTTTACCGGTTGTTCGCGTTAACGTGATTACGACAATGCTTTAGAAATTTAGGGAATCTTCAAAACGCATCACCACTGTTACTGGGATTATATCTTCCATAAAACCTACGAAGCTTTCTATTGAACGATGTTAAAAAAACTTCAAGAACTGGCTGTGCTATCTCCATCCTTATGTAATGGTGATCATAATTATCTAACTTTGTAGCATTGTTAGTGAAAATTATGATTATTGGAATCATGAAAATTGTATTGTTGCTTAGCATTTCCTGTCTCAATTTGTTATTGTGAATTCCAACGGAATACAAATATAGAGATACTACTTCTGATCCTATTGAACCCAGTTACTCAGCTAAGTTAACTGAGTGGCTTAAACCCTTGATCGCATGTGTACGTTTGGTATATATTTAGAAGTTGGTAAATTGAAATTCATTAGTCTCTGCCTGAAGTCTACTGGTACTGTTCATGTTTAAATTGACATGTAAGTTATAATGATAAAGAGTCAAGGGTGATTTGAGGCAGACAACTAAAACGAAAAAAAAGGCTCGAATCTCTTACAGTGTTTAAAAAATTAAAGCAATAGAACCAACATTTAAAACAAAAGAAATCCTCAGAAAGGTTAAAAAAGGAGCCTCCATCCTAGTGGAAAACCAACATTACGGGGTAGACCTATATCCTATGACTCATACTACTTGACTATAAAATGTGATAATTAGGGTGGACGAGGAAATTAATGCCCAAACATAATGCCTATTTGGATCGAATAAGAAATTTATGGAAACAAATAATAATATCAAAATCTATAATCAACTGCTGGCTGCCTCTTTATATTTCTTATACATCTAAAAGGGGGGAAATCCTATCAAATAGCCTAAAATAGCATCACACAAACACCAGTGACCTCATTTCAGTACTGAACATTAAACAATTAATCTCCTATTTGATCTATAGGAAGTATGTTATGATCTATATGCTGCAGTAAAGTTGAATTTTGATTTTCTATCTTTCCTTCATCTGTTAAGGATTTAAGGGAGATTGCTTGTGCTATCTTGTTGAAATTTTCAATCTCTATCTTTTCAGAATGAGGCTGTTTTGCGGGCATGCTCTGAGACACCTCCCCAGGAAGTATCACAAGCTGAAAGTAGCAGAAATTTAACCAAGAATAACTAAAGCCTTCAAAAATTAGACAAAATGAGTAAGGGATTTTATGAAAGCATGACAAGGGAATTAGGAAAAGTAACGTGGAAGTTTATGATGCTTGTTCTTATTGCTATTTTTGTGCCTCAACTGCTTAAATAAATTTCCATATTCTTGATTCTTCTTTTATAGGTTAGTTGAAGTCAACACTGTTCACCAGCTTGTAGTATTTTCTATCTATGTCTCCTTGTTTTTTGTTTAGACTTGCAACTGTTAACTCTACAGGTACTATGTTCATCACATCCATATTCATTTCCATAACTCCCCATGTGAGTTGTTTCGACTTAAAACACTTAAGTCGCTCACAATAAACGAGATTGTTATAGGGACAATAAGTCAACCAAAGTCGATTATCCCGAAAGGCTAATCAGGGCAATCATCATGTTGTATCACAACAAAGCAAGTAAACTCCTAACACTTTAAATAGTTTGGGTTGGATTTGTTACACCTACGATCACTAACAAGAACAATTAACACAAAAAGTAAAATATAGATTAATTATTAAACCTAATGAATTAAGGAGATATTAAACAGAATTGACTAAAAGAACAGTTAACACTAAAAGTAAATGCTTAATTCATTATGTTTAATAATTAATTTGCATTTTACTTTTAGTGTTAATTATTCTTGTTAGTGATCGTGGGTTTAACAAATTCAACCCAAATTGTTTGGAGTGTTAGGAATTTACTTGCTTTGTTGTGATACAACATGATGATTGCCTTGATTAGCCTTATGTGTGAATCAACTTGGGTTTGACTTACTGTCCCTATTATGATCTCGTTTATTGCGAGCGGCTTAGGTATTTTAAGTCGAAACATGAGTTTGAACAAAAAAAGTTGTGTTAAGACTTAATAGTTCCTGCTCTTATGTAGATGGTTTATGGTTATTTGCCTTCCGAATAGCATCCCTATGGTTTGTAAATGTACACTACGGTTACTCACTCTCTTCTGCTAAGGTGCTATCTATTTTAACTGAGGTACCTTTTCTTAGATATCGTGATTCCTTTGTGTATTGACTGCCTCTGGGACTTGACTATAAAGAGATACTCCTTTTGCTGAAGCAATCTTTAGATTCGAGGATTTGTTACTGTGGTTCTACTCATAGGAAGAATGAAACTTTATTATCAAATTAAAATCAGTGGTCCGTCTTAGAGAGGACAAAGTTACCGCTGATGGATATGGAATTGCCAAAAGCTGAAATTTTAAACCAGTCCCTTTCTGTCCTGAAAACTGATGTAACGCAGGACTTTTAAGTATCTAAAATCATGTTTCTCTATTGCTGACATAGGAAACCCTTCTCAGTTATTGCTTCTATATGCTGAATCGTCAAGCCATTCCCTTTCTTTGTGTGATAATACTGAGATAGTGATGCAGTTCTTGCTTGTTTTCCTGCAGATAATCTTCGATCATTTCCAATTCTATGTAAGAAAAATGTAGTGAGATACGGACATCTTGAACATGACTAGGATATGGACCATATGGTGGTCCAAGTTCTTTCTGATATTGAAGCTGCCTTACACTTCCCAGCAAACTAACTATTATACTTGTTAAGACTCAATTCTTCTAGACAGAGCATAACTTGTAGGAGCCAAATTGAATCCCATATGCAGTAATACTATTGAAATTCGGTGTGCTCAGGTCTAGGCATGAGTATTGTCTCATGAATCTTGAGGCACGAAAAGGACTCACACAAGACTCTGCCATCAGGCAAGGGTTTTTATAAGATATGCTCATACTTATCACTGTGATGAAAACGTATAGGTAGAGAAGTATATGAAGATATTATGTGATGAGGTTGTGATTGTGGTGAAAGAATAGTCCCATCATGAGCAATGGTTGGTATAGGTAGGCAGCGTGTGAAATCCTTCAGCTGAGATGAGATGAGATGAGATGAGGAGAGGGCCTACAGCTTTTATAGTATTTGCTTTGGGTGGACTTATATTTTTATCAAAGAGGCCGTTTTATTTGAATGTGGCTAATGAAATCTGATGTCTCTGTTGCAGAGATTCTAAGCAACCTCTCCTCACAAAACTTATTTCTGTGCAAACAAAAAACACTGCAAGTGGTGCCTCGTTGAATTCTTCAACTTGCATAATTGGCAAATTATTCACATTCCTTGTCTCCAACTTCATCCCTCTTAACTCCCAAATTGCCCCCCACTCTTTTATTAGTGATTGACCTAAATATGGTGATGCTATTATACTTGTTTTCTCTCTTTCCAGCCCTACCACTAAGCCCTCTCCACGTCACCACTCAATTAGTGCCATAAGTCAGCTCTAGCTAAATTCTTATCACCATTAATGTTTGTCCTATTTAATTTTACAAAAATAATTAGTAGAATGAATTTGTGGGGAGAAGATGGAGAATTGCAAGATCAATTCAAATCCCACCTTTCCTATCCCTCTCTCTCTCTCTCTCTGCTGAGACATGACATGAAAATGAGATGCGTATGGAAAGTGATATAAACTTATAGAAAGGGTGACGTGAAGAACTCCAACAATCCCTTAAGATAATTCTGAACCACTGTCACAAGGAAGTTTGGTCGGCAATTTTAATACTTTGGTGTTCTGTTTCTAAACGTATATTATTTTTTTATTTCTTGCCTTTTATGTAGATGTTTCTTCCCTTGCTGCAATGGCATGTCAATTAGGTGAATAATTCTATGATAATTACACTCTTTAATTGTACTATATGCCGCCCATAACCCCTCCTGCACCCACTTGTCACTAATTTCTGCTCTTTATTACCATTTTTCCGTTTCACGTGATCTCATCAAATCATATGGGTTATGAATATTTTTCTTTTGAAAATACACTCCCTTTCTCTTTTCTTTGGTTTAGAGATAGATAATTCATCTTGATTTAGAATATTATTTCCTTGGAGTAAGTATTTGTTCTTGTGCTAGTTGTTGCTATTAGGCCTTTGATTTAACAACTAATTAGTAGTTGTAGTGCTTATCGTCGTAGAAAAATAATATATTTTTGAAATTGAGCATGCTGGAGGTGAGTCAACTGCCACTGGGGTTTTGTATGTGACGACCTTGCATGTCCGATGCTTGTACGTAACACACTAGACTAATGAATTTTATACTATAAGTTACAAAACACAAGAATTAAAATATACTTTCCCGTGCTTAATTGGGTCCAATTCTTGTAATTAAGAATGAACTAGCTAGTCAAATTTTTATTATAGTAGTTGGAAGATGTTGGGAATCTTTTTGCTAAATATGTGCTAATTTTCAACAAATTCATGAGGCACTTAATAAGTATTGTGGGGAAGGGAGGGCCAATTATTTCATTTAAATATAATTGATCTCCAATCACATACGGTTTTCAACCATACAAAGCACAAATAATTGAAATAAAGGATGTGTTAGCCAATCAAACTTGATTGCATAGTGAAATAACTTGTGGGAGATTGCCTTCTTGTGAAGAAAATCCACTATTTTCAAACTCTCGACTCACCTACTAGTCCTCTCATTTCAAAGCTTTAGTTATTTATGTTCCCCCAAGAAAAGAAACCAAAATCTCCTTGCTTCTGATTCTGCTTCTGATACTAAACAATAAGAAAGACTATATTCTCAATTCTTGCCCATAGCTCGAACGCCTTTTAAATACCTATAATTGAAATTAAAATTCGCGATACCGTATTGTTACGTCTAGGGAACTCGATTCTTAATAAAAATTGCCCATTTTAGGTCCCAAGGAATCACATGCCAAGGTGATATATTGTACCAATCTTGCAAAGATTATGTTCTTATTCCCGTGCTTGTTAAACAATAATATATTTATTTTATTTTATCTAGATTTGGTGTTTGCACATGCTCCCCTTTTTTCTTCTAATTTTGAACTTTTTGCCTGTCCTCCGTTTTCACATAACTTTCTTGAATCATGTTTGGGTTTTGCACGGTGAAACAGTACATAGTTGCAAGAGACTTCCAACACATTATAGCATCTTAGTTGTTGTGGCTAAATTTAATTTAATTTAATTAGCTAGTAATTAGTAGCATGTAATAGGGAGTGAGTGAGAGCATTGAAATATAGGTTATTAAATTTAAAAAGAAATTTGGGGGAGAGCTTTGAAAAACTAAGTCTAGTAGAGTAGCACTCTCTCTATACACTTAATTCCCTTAATTAGGAGGACACTGCTTCCTTCTAAAAGTGATGGAGGGAAGAGAAGAAGATGAGCTATTGCAACTACTGCTTTCTACTTCGTGCTCCTCATTCTGCGTTGTGATGCCGCTCGAACCCGAGCACGACTGGTTCAATTCTCCCCTCTCCTTCGCCATGAAGTCGTAGAAAACCGGCGCCGCACAGCCGCTATTCACTACCACTGCGGCAGCGTCCTCATCAGCCTTGGAATTTCCCCTTCTCTTCAAAAATATTCTGCATAGGACCCAGCTTTCCTGCAATCCAATTCCTCATGAATCGTTAGCAATTGAATGAGATTAGTCTCCATGGAACACTGTGAAATTAAGATTGAAAGCCTCACCTGAGGTTGCGGAGCCGCGGCGGCGGTATTGAGGCGGTATTCGTGCATGATCCAGTCAGTTCGGGAGCCCTTGGGAGGCTTGCCTCTGTAGAAAACAAGGGTTTTCTTCAACCCCACAATTTGGTGGGTCCGACTACTCAGGATTTGTTTGTCTAAACCGGTGGCCTTCCAGTAACCGGAGAGGGTGGCCCGGTTCGACCGGTTACCGTTTGGGTACTTGACTTCTTTCGTGCTGAAGAAATACCTTTCCTGCTCCGAATCACCTGCGCATTACATTTACCCCAATTATTACTTTGACTTTTTGCAATATCAACAAATAGATTGTGGCTTTGTTATTTTATTGAGGTAGTGAATTTGGTAGTAAAATTACCTGGTAAATCCCAGGGGTCAGACTTGCAGAGATCGACTTCAGGAATAATGGAAGCAGGGAGGGGATAGGAGAGAACCTTGCGCTTCAAGTATTGTACCACGAGCTCTTCATCAGTGGGGTGAAATCTAAAGCCGGGTGGCAGTCTCATAACACCATTTTTCACGAGGTTCAGTTTCTCCATAACCTCGCAAATCACAAAGGGATGGATAGAAGAAAACAGAGGGAAGAAATAAAAAAAGCTTTGGAACTGAAATTTGATAGCAAAGTGCTTTGTTGTTGATATGATGATAATATGATGGTAGTGGTCATGCACCCCTCTTATAACCCATCAAAAGTGAGAATATATGCACACACGCACATGCGGGAGACTTTAATATATTTATTTATATAACGAGGTGAAAACACAAGAACAAGGAGAGAAAGAAAGAGAGAGAGGTAATGGGTAATGAGTAATGAATGGGTTAAGAGAAAAGGGAGAAAGTTGGGGTTCTTTATAGTAATGGAGTTGAGAAGAAGAGGGGGGGAATATAAAATAGTGAGAGAAGAAGCATTTGGCGTGAAGTAGACTCAATCTTCTCTTCTCTTCTCTTGTCTGCTCTTCTTCCCTTACTTGCTTTGACGCATTTTATTTTGTAAGCACAAAAGTTGGATTGGACCAACATACAACATGGCTTGTTTTCCTCTTCCAAAAGGTTAAATCTCTTCCCCAACCTTAATTAGCTTCTTGTATTGGAATTACCGCAGCTGTTGAAATAACCAATCCTCAACGTTTTCTTCTCTTCCCACTATGTCTTCTTGTCCATTTCCTCACAAACAATTTCTTTATTCCTCGATATACCCAGTGTATATTTTACTCCAATAATTTTCAATTAGTAAAAGAAATGGCGTGCTTCTTTGGAGTAAGCTTTTAGGAAAACATAAAAATAAAATAAGAAAAGATCATCGGGTGTGAACGGCAGTTAGTTAACCTCCTCATTCATCCAAGAAGAAAAATCAAGAGAAGCAAAGATTTAAATTGAATGGCTTTTATTAGTAAATAAAGGACGGTGGCGGGGCTAATTTGGGAAATGGGGGACCGCATGTTGATGAGAAATGACGAAATGAGCCCCAAAGGAAACATTGGAATGGATGATAGCATATTAAAGCGGGTGGGGTTGCGGCTGAAGTCACCCTACGTCATGCTTATATTAGCTGGAGCTCACGAGGTGCTTGCTTATTGTTGCTCTAAAATTACTGAAATACCCTGCCCTAGGACTTGCCTTGCAAATTCCATTGCCGTACCGTTTTTGCCCAACAAAAGAAAAGAAGAAGAGAGGAGGAGGAGGAGGAGTAGTTGGGATCAATTTGGGGAACAGCAACTGCGACTGCAACTTCACCTTGCCTGCAGGAACACACTAACTCACTACTTGTCTATTCCTATCCATTAGTACTCCCTCCGTCCCCAATAAGTGTACCCAAACATAAAAACCCACATACTAATACAATTAATAATTTTCACTATTTACTCCTAATAATTATATAGAAAACATAAAAAGTGAAAGTAATTCAATGATTAAAGGGGTAAAATTAAAAATTTAATACTATTTTTGTCTTAATTTTTATAATAGAACACTTATTGGGGGACACAGAAATTTTTCTTAGAAGACACTTATTGGGGGACGGAGGGAGTACTTACTTATACTAGATACTCCCTCCGTCCCAACTAACATGAGTCACTTCTTTAAAATACTCCACCCATTTGAATATAAAGTGACTCATGTTAGCTGGACGGAGGGAGTACATACTTCATACTTTATATATTATCATTCATCATTATCATTATGTAAGTCTCAACACCTACCCTCATTTTTTCATCTTTTCTTCATCAATATATTAATTGGAGTAAAATTTAAAATATTCATTTAAATGTATTGATTTCTATTTTTATATGCTATGTTTTCGAAATATTTCGTAGCTTTGAAAATTCATGGTAATATCAAATTAACATGCCAAAAATAAGTTTTGTTTTTTCAAATGATAAATTAAGAGAATATTTCAATTCTTACACGTCTTTCCGTACGGTTTTATCTGCTAATACGTACAATATAATGATCGTTAATAGAAAGTAGCTTGTATAACCTTTACTTTTCCACGTATTGTGTACAACACACAATTTTCTTCCATCAAAATTATACGAAAATATTAAATATATATATATATATATATATTGGTTGTGGATGAATTATAGAACCAAAAATATATAGTGATGAATCGCCTCCTCTTAACAACAAGACCGTTTTAGAAGAAACAAATCAAATAAATAAGTTTAATATAGTATTAGAGTCTACCTAATTCAATGATGGACCACTGTATAATATCATTATTAACATATGACATTGGGTCAACCACGATAGAGTGAGGGGCGCCTTAAAAATTAAAATAGTCCAATATTGATTGTTGGTAATTTCGAAATCTCATCCGTTTGTAGATGGAATTCGGTGCAATATCAGAGCTGAATAGAAACTTATTCAAGTTTAATAAAAACTTGCATATTACCTTCACAACTCTTCTTGTTTGATTAGTACTTTGGAAATGCGTGGGTGGTAGGGAAGGGTACTAAGCCTGAAAATTTGTACTTTTATAATGTTCACAAATATATGCGCATTTTCATTGCAGGTGAACAATTGCCCAATAAATAAAATGATAACACCAATAATAAATCATATCGTTAAAATGCAAAAATCAGCATAAGTTGAATAACAAGCACGTGATGTAATTGGTAAAACTATATATTATATTTACTATTAATTAAACGAGAATAAGAGCTTTGAAATATATATATATATATATATATATATTAAATAACTTATAGTAAAGGCTAAACGACACACACTTTTCCATAGTAATAAACAAATTTCATTTTGGTAATAAATTGTTGGAAGTAAAGCCCTTTTAAGGATAAAATTTGGTGCAAGATTCTGGCAAGTGATAATCCAATTATGAGAAAATGAGCTGTAAATAAACTAACAAGTGATTCCTCGACAAATTTAAGTGTGCACGTCATGATTAACCAACTTAAGAACATTTTCTTGTTTGATAAAACTCAATTTAGTATGCAAGTAAATATATACTATTTGTTTGTTTCGCACAAAAGAATACACCATATAATAGCAAAGGAAATATGCTTTTGGTTTCGGGTCGGGTCCTCTTGAAATTGACAATGCATTTCAGATTTTTTCACTAAAACGGTCTTCTCGTTTATTATCTTATCTCATTCAATTGGTGGAGAAAAAGGCCTTTTTTCTTATACAAACCTCAACCCCCCATGGGGGTATACTTGATAATTATATATTATTATTGAGTGCACAATCAAATCCAACCACATTTAGAATATTAATATTTAAAAGCACAAGAAGCTTTTCAATTTGGGGAAGTCCATAAGAAAACCAACAACCATAAGGTGGTTAATGTGATACAATTATAAGCTTTAGCGTGAAATGAATATATAGCTTTTTGTAAGAATGAATTTGTAAAATAATGTACGTATTATTGTTAGTAAATAAATAATCTATATCAGATTAAATATAAAATGTAAGGTATAGTTGATGGTGGAAACTTTTGTGTTGTTATTTTACTATTGAGTATTGAACAATAATATTCTGAGCCCCATCATATATATATATATATATATATATATGGCCCCGGAGAGTTGCATGAAGATTGTAAATTTATGACTCTATAGACATCAATATTGTATTTGATTTGATGGTATATTTGAAAATAGTGACTACTCATTTCATTTAAAAGCATGCATGCATCGGATAAGATTAAGCTTCATATAATTAATATCTACACAAATTAGTGATATTACCATTTTGGCATCGGAATATCTTTAATGAAGAGGGCAAAATAGTGATAAACACTGTTGGTACAGGGAATGAGGTCCCAAATGCCTACACAACACAAGGACAGGGACGTAATTCACAAATTACCCAAATCTCTATCTCAAGATTTCACAAAATCTTTCTTCTCTTACTATTATTATTCTCCATCCATATTAGTATATTATAATTTAGATACCGACGATACTGAAATTACTCCCATACCCTTGCCACCAACAAAGTGAAAACATTATTGGAATTAATTAAGGTGTACTTTTAATTTTATTTTGGTAGTATTTAATTATGGTAAAAACACCAATTAAAAGTCTTATTAATACAATTAAATACTTCATCCCTCCCACTTAATTATTTCGAGACATTTAACTTTATTATATGGTAATTAAGATCATATTTGAGATGGAAGGTTCTTTTAGCAGCCATAAAAGTTTGCCTGCTTAGAATTGCATTAGTACACGCACACTGCACACAACAAATAAGAGAATAATGCCGTAGATTGAGTGCAAGAAAATAAGATTATTATTAGTATATATTTTGTTTTACTTTTTACGAAAAATCCTACAATAAATTAAAGCTCGTGAAAAAAGCATGACTTATGCCTCAAACATAGACGCACAAATTCGCTTTTTATTTTCTTTATTCTTCGTAAATAATTGCATGTATATATTATATATAGTTGAAACAAAGGAATCAATGTCGACGTCATGAGAAGAGATAAGAACTGTGGATGCTCATCTTTTTCCATAGGAAACTTACTTGATAAGCAACATGCATGTTTAAATATTTTGAACAAAAAATTTCATTACTAATTTGAGGGATTACCATTTCGATTATATTCTTAAACTGTGGTAGTAGTTGAGACACAAACTAGCTAGAATAAGTGGCAAAAATCCTCCATATACTCGATCAAGACATCATTAAAATTTGGAGTGCTTACATTAACTGGACCCCATCTCACAAATACAATATTCCAAGATTATATATGAATAAAAACTTTAATGGACCACAAGTTTTGTGTTAGATTTAGTGTTTGATTAGCCCAACTTTTAAATTTAAGGAAGTTAGTATTTCGGCGCTAGCTAGTCATGATGTGAGTAATATAATTTGAAAGGAATCTATATGTGAGTTTGTTAATGATGTAAACCGTAATTCTTTGAATTGTTATGTTTTTCCACTGTCGCCTATTAATCTTTAAGTCGTCTTGCTGAAATTATAAGGAAATTAAAATTAAAATTTGCATCATGCATGTTGAATATTACCAAGCTTTTGGGAGAATTTTTGGATGAAAATATATTTATGGGGTTGAAATAATTAATTAATGTAACGTGGGACAGGTTGTCATTTAGTTAAACTTGATCTTCAAATATTGACAATTGGAAAGGATTCTTGGTTTCGTAGGGAAAAGGGCAACTCTATTTATTAATTATTCCTTTAGTTTTCGATATTTTCTTCATTCTCCCTATTCCAAAAGTATTTTCAATAAAATAAGTAAAAGTTAACTAAAAAAGAGATAGAAATTGTGTTTCAAGTTGAAGGTGCATGTCTGGTGATATATAAAATTGGGGTTATAATTAAAATTGAAGTAGTAATGATAAATAGAGAAAATCCCATTAATAATATATTTACAAGAAGAAAGCAAATTATAAAGAGGAAAAAGGAAGAATCCCAGAAGCAAGCGATGGAGGGGAAAATAGAGTGAAAAAGGGGATAGAAATTGCATTTGCGGCTGAGGATTTCCATTTTCCTAAGTTGTGGACTTAAATATTGAATAATATTATATAGTAATTTGGATTTTGAATATTAGTAAGTTGTTGGTTGAGAGTTGAGAGAAGAGAAGGGTCGCATGAGTTTGCGTGAGTGAGTTGAACACATAAAGAGAGAAATACAGACAGGAATTTCAGCATTTTAAGGACCCATAAAGTAAAGAATGAAACGTCAAACTCTTCTCCTATTATTGTCTTCTCAATCAATAAATAATACTACCTCCGTCCACAAAGTAGCTTCCCGGTTTGACTGAGCACGGGTTTTAATAAAAATATGTTGACTTTAGATAGTGTGTAAAGTGTATTGAGTGTTGTGTAGTTAGTGGAGAATGAGGTCCACTTAATTGATGATGTGTAAAGTGTATTGAGTAGTGAGTGGAGTAAGGGGCTCACATTAATGATGATATATATGAAGTAGTGTGTAGTTAGTGGAGAATGAGGTCCACATTATTGATGATGTGTTGAGTAGTGAGTGGAGTATGAGGTTGCCAAAAATAGAAAGTAAAGTGGGAAGCTACTTCGTGGACGGACTGATAAGGAAATATGAGAAGCTACTTCGTGGACGGAGAGAGTATAATAATAATAATATAAAGATGGAAAATAATGTTGAATCTTTTCCACCTTACTAGTTAATACTTATTGATCATTGCAATATAAAGTATAGCATTCTTATCATATAAGAGGCATAGTTGGTTATACAAGATTTAGCATTTAGCTTACGTAGGTGTGTTGGCCTGCTGGAGAAATTATACACACATATATATTATGCATTTTAAAGATCAGGCAATAAAGCACTTTTATATAATTAATGATAATATATTTTTAAACATATCTTTGAAAATTGTTGTGATACATAATTGAATGGAGTGATTGTAGATTCCAGCATCAACTTTTTACTCTCGTATTCTTAATTAAAATATCATACTACTAAAAATAATAGTATAATATTAATTATGTTAAAAGCGCAAGGCATAAAGTCACTATGGAGCCAAAAATTAATTAGATCATAAAGAATATATAATATTTATAATTATTATTATCACATGGTGGATCCATTTCTTTTAAAACCTCACATCACACGTGTCTCTACTTGCAACAGTTTGATTCTTCTTTCCATTTGCTATAATATAATTACACGGCTGACCTTACTAAGAATATTGAAACTACAAAATAATGTTGGATTATCTCTATCTATGTATAATTACTATGATGCATTTTAATCATCATCGTTATATTTCATACCCACCATTTCTTTTTATATTTTTGCAATTAAGATCAAGTTTAATATTTATGCCAACATAATTCATGACATGAAATTTATGTAAAATGAATATGCGATATAGTACATATAATTAGTCATACTATCATAATTTCGGTCACCCAAAGAAAAAATAAATCAAATAGTACACCTTGACATGTCCTATCCTATGTAGAAAGGTATAAACTATTTAACTATATCAAATTTAATCCATGCTCTTGGCCGAGAACATTTCAAGTGATGTAATTTCAAATTAAGAACGAACCACTTTAATTGGGATAGAGAGTTGGGATAGAGAGTGTAATTAAATCAGCATGCAGTAATTAATTTATATGAAAATTTAGTTGAGTTATAATGTTTTAAACTGTCATTTGTTTGATATCATTCATTTTCATGATTAACTAAAGGAAAAAAATACATTTTATTATACATATTTTAATCACAATAAAACATCCAAAAGTAATTATAATAAAAATCCAAGTGGAAGATCGGAGATATTAAAAGGGGATTTTCTAATCAAAGTTAATGTTGACCAATTCACTTCTTCCAATAATGTTCATGACTTTAATGGCTTTGTCTTTAATTATAAACTAAATAAATGAATTGAATGCGTTATTAATTTTAAATCAACAAACAATGAGTGCACTTACACTCGCAGGCACCAACTATCAACACATATTTTAATCCACCAATAATTCAAACTATACATATATATATATATAAGCTTCTAACACAACTTTATTTTTTTGTTTCTATATGAATAATCGGTGATCAAACAATCCCATATTCCAGTTTTCCATGAGGCAACTGATGTTAATTAGCTTAATAAAATAATTTTAAGCTGTCAATTGTAACCTCAAAGGCTTCAAACAATATTACATACCTCCAACCAGTTGAGAGGATCATTCTGCTACGCTTAATAACTTTCTTTCAATTACAAAAAAGAAAAAAAAGAAAAAAAAAATTAAAGCAACGTACGTGGGGTACTCTCATTATAATTTAACAATTTAATGAGTGAAAATTGCACACAAGTAAAAGAGAAAATGATGCCGAGGATTGGAGTGTCAATCATTTAGGCATAATGCCCTTTTCCTTTTTGCTATTATTACTTGAGTTTCAACTTTCCTCTCATATTAACTTCCAATATAATAATTACTAATAATTCTAGGTAATAATAAATAAATATATTATTTAATTGGCTGAGGTTTCCTAATGCTCTACAAACAAACAAATGAAATGCTTTTAAAAAGGGCTGTGTGTACAACTAGTATTACTACTATATTATGATGATGCTAATTTACAAGTAAACTTAATCTACTCATTCTTTTGGAATAGAAAATCAATTTCGTTTGCAGATATTGTATATTAGCAAAAGGTTGAATTTGATATTAAAGAAAGTATCTGAAGTGAATAATCGCAGGAAGCTAAAATAATTATAAATAAGAACAAGTAAACCACTAAAATAAACAAAATTCTAGAAAGAGGAGTAATAAAATTCAAAAGTCGTAATGATATCTTTGTTTGACCAAAGGCACACTTTATTTAGCAAACCAAACGCAAAGGCATTCCTCACACTTGATTAGGATTTAGGCACACTATAATTATTTTTTATATATTTGAATTGAGCATGTTATAAGCTTTTGCCCGTAGTTAATGTTGTAATATTGATTCTGCTAATTCATTAAATTTAATTTAGATATATATATATATATATATATATATAAAAGATAATTCAACTTGCTAATTGTATTGGACACACTAAAATTAGATTTATCTGGTTGTGTATACGTATCCAGTATTGTCTTTAACTTGGTATCCAACATTTGAAATAAATTGGGATACCTAAAACCTAATAATTTTAATATATACACTTCAAATTATACAAAATGTTATTCCCTCCATCCATAAATAGTTTTAATAGTTTGACTCTGCAGGTTCTTTAATATAATGTTTTTGACTTTACCTGAGAAAATAAAATAAAAACCTGAATTTTATCTATAAGAAAAAGATAATTAAGCTAGAGCCTTACTCTTGAGATAGGTATGAAGTTGCACGTTACCAGTTTTAAGAAAAGCAATCACCAAAACCCAAAACGCCAAAGTTATTGTTTTAATATTTAATATTTTATTTCGAAAAAAGAGGGGACATAGAAACAAAGAAAGTTCCAACAGCGTACTTCAGTTGTACTGCTAACATCATTGTGCACCTAAATGATTCATATGAAGCAACACATTTCTTACGAATTCAGAAATAACACTCTAAGACAATTTGGTGTAATATCTAATTAACACGTTAATATATGTATAAGTATCTCATAATCATAAAAAGCAAAAAGTAAATAATAATGTCCGTGTATTGATTTGACCTAGAAGATTAATGCCCCAAATTATAATAAGTATCGGATTAAAATCATGTATGAAAACAATTTAAAAGGTTATTATTATTGACAAATGATTAAGTGCTTAGCTTTATTTATTAGTATTACATAAAGTTGGTACTCTATTCATTCATGTTAATATAATTAGTTCTCACAAATCTTATCCTGACGCTGCATTAATAATTAACTAAAATGATATTAAAACAATATTTACTAGCCCAACTACAACGCAAAAGGTTTTAAGGTAACTGAATTACTATAAATGATAAAAGCCAACGTTGTCATATCCGGGAAAAATAATACATCAATTATAGTGCTAGCAGTAGTAGTAAACAATGTTTTTATGTTGTGTCGAATAAGATAATTATTGTTAAATTCCGATTGTAGATGATACTACTATTTACAATTATTTTCAAATCAACATATCATCCGAAAAAATGGACTAAATTTAATCAATTATATCTTATTTAATTAATGTCTTGAATAATTATTAAAGTAAACAAATCTTATAAGGCTAAAAAATAGGTAATTCTATTACAGACTAACAAATGCTTCAAACCCATTCAAAATCTTATTCATATTCAGGTCGGCCCAATACCGCCACACCGCACATCAATTGTTCTTTCTTTTTGTCTTTTGATATCTTATTTATATATATATCCTTCAATAACTATATAGTTACATTGCCCTTTGTTCTTCAAAAAGAAAACTATTCGGTAGTGTATGTCGCTACCATACGGTGCCAATTTACTACATAAGATATTATAAAAATACTAGATTAAAACATGAATTAAATAAGATAGAGTAGGACTGAACTATTTGAATTTATTAGCTTTGACTTTGGATTTGTAACTAAAACATGAAAAAAAAAAAACTGAAAATTTTCGTCAAGAGCTATTGACAAAAAATTATAATACAAGTCTTAGGCTAAAGATGATTTTGATAAAAGGAACTTCTGAAATTATGGATTAAATGATCACTTCAAATTTTGGACGACTAGAGCACAAACAGAGTCATACAAAATCCTAGTACAGAGAGAGAATGAGATTGAATCAAGAAGTAGAAATTCAAAGCTCCAAGTTTACGAGTTAAATGTGTAGATAAAAACAAAAACAAAATAGTAGGACGAGAGATGCAATGCATATTTGAGTTGAAACTTGAAAGTTAAAAAACAACTGCACATCCCTCACTTCAATCCTCATATGCTGCTTTATGCAGAGAGGGAGGGACTGGGTTTCTTCTTTACTCCCAAAACTCCACAGCTTCTGCTTTAATCATTATTTCTCACAAAATATACACTCTTCTCTTCTCTTCTCATACCTGGGGGAAAATCATGTATATGGAGAGAGCTCCCAAAAAACATTCAACTCCATATCAATTTTTTCAAATCCATCAATATATATATATATATATATATATATATTATGCTTCCTTCTATAAGGGGAAGAAGCTGAGGAGGGCAAATATGGGAATCTACAATATGCTAGCCGTTGTTGCCGTCGAAATTTCCTTGAGCGTTTTGCCGCCTCTTTTCTCTCCAGTTTTCACCCCACATTTTTGCCTCTGCAACAGCTCGTTCTCTGTCCAGGTCCCGGTTCAACATTTTTGCAGCTTCTCGAGGCGAATCGTCCTTCTCGGATCCCTCCAAATCCCATTTCCTTCCAGAACCGCCGCCCTCTTCATTCCTCAGAAGTTTGCCACCTCGTTCGTCTTTGTCCACCGCCAATCTGTTGCTATGCCCAGGGGCGAGGCTCGGATCGTACGACTGATTTGCTAGATAAGAAAGGGCCGTCACCACATCACCAATCAAGGGACGAGCAGCTGCCTGTTCTTGGATGCACATGGAAGCCACAGCTAGAGCTTGATAGAGGCCGCGGATTGGGAACTTCCCTTGCAGCCTCGGATCTGCCAATTTCGCAAACTTTTTCCGGTCGTTAAAAAATGGACGCACCTGCACCGCCAAAACACACTAATTCACTAGGGTGGACTTTTTTTAAGATTTATGGAAAGCCAGAAACAAGAGAATGGTGGGTTTTTACCCATGCAACGAGGTTCTGTTCGCCCTGGGGTCTGGTGCTGTCAATGGCTTTACGCCCCGTGATGATCTCTAAGAAAACAACTCCAAAACTGTAAACATCCGACTTTACTGTCAATTGGCCTGTCATAGCATATTCAGGAGCACAATAGCCATATGTTCCCATGACCCTAGTCGATACATGAGACTTGTCTCCTGTCGGGCCGAGCTTTGCGAGTCCAAAGTCAGAGAGCTTTGGAACATACCCTTCACCGAGTAATATGTTAGACGACTTGAAATCACGATAAATAACGGGAGGATTAGCCTTGTCATGGAGATGCTCCAATCCTTTAGCCGCACCGGCTGCTATTTTCATTCTTGTGCTCCAATCAAGGGGCTCTTTATCAAGTGGAAGATCTGCACGATTATTGTTGACGTTATTGAAGTTTGAGGTGCATTGTATGTGGAAATGCAGATTCTCAGCATTACATATTTAAGATGACATATTCACAAAATCATAATGTCCAATGCTTGAAAATTTTCAGAATCTTTTGGACAACAAACAATAACTTATTAAAAGATTAATGCCAATGACTTTAGAAGACTCTAATAATGCATGTTTATCGTGAAAACAGAACATATCTCGTACGGAGCAAAAACCCAATGCTTATTCCATCCCCACACTGCAACTAATTCTGAAAATTATTGAGAAACAAAATCTGACAATAGTACAACAACAGTGAACCAAGTCTTACCATGAAGATGATCTTCTAATGATCCCAAGGGCATAAATTCATATACGAGAAGCCTCTGATCCCCATCAGCACAATAACCCAACAAATTCACCAAGTGAGGATTGTGGAGAAGGCTAAGCATCAAAACCTCAACAAGAAATTCTCTATTACCCTGAAGCCCATTTCTATCCAACTGTTTAACGGCAACAACCTGCCAATACAAGTAATGATTCTTGTTACTATAAATGAGACCAGTCCCTAATACTTCACTGTGATAATATTGTTCCAGAATACTCTTATCCACACCAAAATCTGATGAATTCACTAAATGTAAAGGCGAGATTGGCAATGAAGTTTTAGCCATCTCTTCTCCCAATTTATACTCTATCATATACACCACTTACACTTCATACATTTTCGATAGAATCTTTGCTACTCTCCATTTGAGTTCAGAGTCTTCAGACATATGTTTTCATCATTCTAGAAGTGGCCACAGACAAGCAATACCCTAATGTAAGATCTAATCTTTAATTAATTGAGAACAAATGTAATTTGGTAGGCTAGTATCCTAGTCACACAACTAAAACCCAAAATATAGTAGATAGCAGAAGTTACAATAAGGCAACTGCAATTCAGCTTGAGAATTACTAATCACGAAACAATTCCTGGAGTTGATGACTATTCAGAGCATTGATTCCAATGAAAATCTAATGTGCTCTAACATCTTTTGAGAAAATTAAATAATGTGAGGAAGAAACAGCCTCGTATCAACCTGATAGTCAAATGTATGACACTAATTTGTACCCAGTTCACTCAGCATGTCAATTTCTGGAATTGATACAGAATTTTACCTGACCATTGTGGAGCCTCCCTTTGTACACACGCCCAAATCCTCCCTCTCCTAAGAAAGACTCTGGCCTGAAGTTATTTGTAGCTGCAGCCAGCTCGCGGAAAGTAAATGTTTGTGCAGCAATCTGAGAATTGGGCAAGTCCTTCAGAGCCGATGCCTCCCTCCTTGGGCCAATATTGCTCCTCGTCTTCAGCCTATCTCCCCCTTCAAGTTGACGGTACAATTAAAACCTCCCTCTATACACTAGAAGACATACTCGAGGACCCAAAAACAAACATACTATTAAACCAAATTCCAAAGTAAGCATACATCAAATTGTACGGGTTTAGCACTGAGCAATGTAAACTCATAGCAAAACAAGATTGACATTGGTCTTATCATCATCTAAATATAGAATAAGAGTAACCCGATATCTTCTAATTTTTGGAATCAAAATGAGCTTGGACTGAGACATGCTTAACTCATGAAGTAGTGCTGCTTACCATTTGCAGAAACAGTCCCTAAACTTATATCAGACCAAGATGAAAAAATAAATAAACATCACAGAGCCCCTTGAGATCTAAATCAACAATCAAAAGGACGAAACACGCACAATCTTTAGCTATTCCTATCAACAAACTAAAAGAGCAGACAAACCAATGTAAATCATAGTATAAAATAATAATCAATCGAAAACCCGCAGTAAACAGAAATCAACTGATTATCAAACCAGAATACTTAGATCAGATCAAACCACACGAGAACATAAATTAATCGACAAAAGATCCCAATGATCAAGAAAAAATGACGAATTAACAGAGGGAATTTACTAACCGGAAGATAATTTTGATATGTTGGACGGTATAGCAGTTTGAACTTCCTTTTGATCATCTCTCTCTTTATTGAGATTGAGCTTCTCCGCTTCTCTTGAATCAAAACAAGGAAAACAACCCATTGTATCTCTCTCAAAGATCAAATCTTCCTTCAACCCTTGTTTTCAACCAAACCAGATTTACATCAACAATGGTTTAATATCTCATTTCTTTTAATTCAATCCCACCATAAATACCCAAAAGCAGGGATTGGATATGGTCAAAATTCAATAAAAATCCAAGCTTTTTTTGTGATCCTTTCCTTTAGAATAAAAAAGGAAGTAAATATTAATAACCGGGGGCAACTAGAAGAATACTCAGCACACACCAGAGTGCAGGAATTTGAAGTTAAAACAATAACAAAAACATAAGGAAAAGGGGCAAGAAAACAAAATTGTGGGGAAGTTCCAGTAATTTAGTTTTGACAAGATTGTAGAATCTAATTCACAAAACACCGTGTATTGTGAACAGAGTTTTAGCCGGCTTTGTCTTCGGCTTTTTCTTTCATACACAGTTCTCTCTCTCTCTCTCTCTCACACACACACACACAAATGCAGACGCACTAGTGCACATGAATATTGAATACACTTCTTATTACCAGTTCTTATATATTTATATATATAACCATCCCATTAAATTTGATAAGTAATTAAATTTGTTTATTTTTACGTGTATGTATCTGTATGTTCTCACATCCACAAATTCCCCACCACCCCTTTGACCAAATTATTATTATTCCTCCATTTACTAAATTCATTCACCTCTCAACCATTTATGCTGTTTCATTATTATTGGTTATTATTATTATGAAGAGGTGGTTTTGAATGTAAATTGGCATCGAACACATCTGCATAATTTGTGATGTTAGAGAAAAGTCAAGAGTTACTTAATATGTATAAGCAAACGCCATTTATTTAGCAATATTCGATTTCCAAATCCAGAATTCATCCCATATGGGACTAAAGTGAGTAGTAAAAAGTATGGAACCTTGACTTTGTTTTCATTTTTAGGGAAAAACTGACCTAGAGAGAGTTTTTGCTTTTATTTTAATATATGATCGCATGTGCTGGTTTAATCGTATGCATTACTATTCTCTTATTAATCATGTGAAAGTGAAACTGGTCACTTTCAGTTTGCTTTGTGGTAATGTTAGATAATTGAATAAAAAAAATAACTATGACTGAAGATTTCAGGCTCAAATGGTGGAACTGTATTTTACTTACTAGGTTGTTAAGAAAAAGTATCATATTAATTTAAAAGCACTTGCCCAAAAAAAAAAAAAAAAGGAAATCAGCAGTTTCTGGCATTAGGACATATATATAATCATGTTTTTCGTCTTATCGATTGATTTATTTACTAATTAATCGTAAAATAGGATGTACTACTACTGATCTATATACATATAAAACGGGTAGCATTTAATTTGAATGGTAATTTTATAAATATTTTTAATTTGAATGTCAATAGTAATCAAACTGTTAAACATAATATTATCAATTAAAACACGTTTGCAAAATGCCGTTAAACATGTTGCCAATAATCTTACGTACAGTTAATTTCCAAGATCATTAAATCATTAATCAAATAACTACTTTTAATTTCTCTCTCTAATAATTTTTTTTATCTCTTAAATTATTTTATTTCGTTCACGAAAATATTTACAATATGCATCATAAATTAGATGTGTTGACAAGAGCTTTAATTTGATATATAATATATAAAAAAATAAATTTAGTATGCAAAAGTTATGATCAATTAACAAATTGCAAAGAATTATAATATACATATATATACTATATTTTCATTTTTATTTTTTACTTTTCTTTTCTTCTTCTTCTAATAATAATAATGTTAGTTTATTTATATTTTTAACTAATTTATAAATGTATTATATTTTATTAATTCATTGATCATATAAAATTAAAATAAAATAATATATAATTAACAATAGATGTATGATATATGAAAAATGTATTAATAAAAATATAAAATATTGTATATATGATTATTAATTTAATCAAAATTTAATTAAGATTTATATGATAAATATATTTAAACAAGTTTTTGAACAATGGCTATTACATAAATCTATATTATTCTATATATAAAATAAGTATCTAAATCAAATCAATTTAAATGATAATTTTTTAATTAACTTCAATTTATAAATGTTGCATAAGCGTAGGTCAAATAATATTCTTACATAACAAAAATTATAATTTTATAACAGAATCTAACAACATGTAATAATGAATTCAAATATATCTATTATCAATCTTTTTCAATATATATTCATGTTTAAATAATTATATAATCTTATCTTTATAGATATTATTTTTATGATTATAATAAAATAATGATATTTAGTGAATATCTATGTATTTACATATATATGCACGTGGTTAGATTCATAAAAAAAACATATGTGTGAGAAATGAGAATGAATCTAAAACATGAATCTATCTAGAATCAATGGTTGAGATTAATTAAACTAAATCTAAATATTTTTCATTATTTTAGGATTGTGAAAGTTAATTTTCAAACTAAAGTTAATCTGTATAGAATATCACAACCATTACTTTATTAAAATGGTTGATTGAGATATTCTATCATTTATCACATAAAGATTACTTTTATATAGTTCAAACTATTAAAATTTGTCGAGTTACATAAATAGGCATGTATCAATTATAGTTCGAAACCTAACCGTGATCGAAATGCCGATTCACAATTTTGAAAATTTAGAACCATAACCAAACAATTGTCATTGGCGTGCGTGTGTAAAAAAAATTAAAAAATAAAAAATAAACAAACAAACAAACAATTGTCATTGAGGTTCGCGATTTGGAATCCAACTATGTATAATGGTTTCAATTATATTCCCGAAACGTCCAAAAAATTAAAATTTTAATCATTATTATTATTACATCATTTTATTTGTTAATTTTAAACCATACAATTACAAAGTAAATATAAAATATTATCATATTATTTTATAAAATTACAGAGAGTCATTGATTATCAAATTCAAATTTTATTTTTTTAATTTATTCAATCATTAATATAATCACATAAGAAAAAAAATTAATATATCCTCTTTTTACTCATTCCAAAAATAAGTTTTCATGTCTTATTATGAATTATAAAAATGACTCTGTATAATATAAGAAATAAATGAATCAGGCAAAAAAGATTAAAGTTACTGTTCTAGATCGCTGATTACGGTTCCAAAAGTTTTTAAAATGTAACTAAACCATTCTTTACACAGTCACGATTCGGAATCGATCTGTCAACGATTCAAGAACTGTCAATTAGAATCCGATAACAGTTTGATTTCAACAATTTCAAACTTTTAGAAAGCTCACTTGACAAATTTGACAGATCTATTTACCATCCAATGTACTAATAAAAAATTTGTCAAACCAAATACTTTACATTATAATTATCTCATATATACAATATAAATTATAATTATATTTTTTAACATACTAGTTAATCATAAAATAGGATGCAGTAATTAATCGTAAAATAGGATGCACTAATGATAATTACGGTGAATTAAGAGTTATCAAGTTAGGAAATTGATGAGAAGAATGTATAGGGATGGGTGGTGATGAAGAATAATACATCGTGCGGTACTAACCTAGATATTACCTTCACAATATTTTATTTATATTTCATAATTTTTTTTAATATTTATATAAAAGGCATGTCACGTTCTTTATGGACGTATTAACACCGGTCGCTGTAGGCGAATGAGCATTTTTGTATACCATATACAGTAGAAAATAGAACCAGCATCAAATATTGTTCTAATATATTCTAGATACGAAACTTTGTTTGTTTAAAGTATAAACGTGAGAAATGTTTAATCATATCAAACACTAAATAGAAAACACATACAATGTCCCTTGTATTATTCAATTTCATTTCGATAAGTCCGTATACCTTTCTTTCGTTTGAAATGATCCTTTATGTTGTGTTATCATCAATTTCTTATTTGATGGAGCCAATCAATCCGTTAAGTACTATTCTGTCAAATGATTTGAGACCATTCATATTTAATTAAATTTGATTTTTCCTTGGAAAGAATCTTAATGAAAAACCACAATAATTTTATAAAATGAACAGATATGTATAAATCAAAAAGTTGTTGCAGGAACATACAATTAAAACCCAATTATTGGATTCATGAATTGATTAAAAAACTCATCGCATTCCTCAAATCACTCCCAATATCTCATATTCCCTTTTGCTCCGTAGAAATTAATAGTACAGAGACTTAATTAAGAATGTGTTTTGGTAAATATTAAATAAATATTGATACATTTTTTATATATACATTTGCCTCCAACAATCCATGTTGAGAAGAACACTTGACATCGCATGGTTCATGTTGGCTTTGGTTGTTGAAACTGCCCACTTTGGCCTATCATTGTTGTCATTATTATGCATTTAATTTAAATCCATCCCAATATTCATATCCAAATCCACTTCCTGCAACTCTAATTAATAACTACCTACCTATTTTAGTCACATTAATTTAACTTTTATGCTCGATCTCAAAAATGAAAATTGATCGACCCTATTCATGCTTAGTTTTCAAATTTTGTTTACCTCACGTGAATACTTTTTAGGGTGACAGTAACATGGCGTATATAGAAGTAATTATTTATACATACAAATTAAATAATGAACAAAATATGCAATAGCTCAAAACTTCGTATAGAAAAGTGGTTATAAAAACAGAACTAGCCCGAATGTTTTATAATAATAAAAATAAATAATTATGTGGTTTTAGGCCTTTCGGCCACCAATGTGGTCAAGAAGGTAGAACTACTCTTTTCTTTTCAATATCAATTAATTAATACCCTACCCACATTAATTTAAACATTCAAAATTTTTACATTAATCCAGCTCGATATATAACCTTAAAGAATAAAGCAACATACTATATATTTAGTCAAATTAATAGTCATCCTTCATTCTCATCAAGAAAACAGATCGTAACATAGCAACATCTGAAAATAAAAAATTATGTACCCAAACTGAAAGACATCCTCAAAAACAAAACTCATAAATTTCCCCAAAATGCAAAGCAATTATACTGGGAAGGCAGATATGAGATTCCGACAAGAAGAAGAAGAAGAAGAGGGCAGGTGCAAATGTTTTGATGTTTCCTAATATACGTATATGAATGGATTCGAGTTCAAAACGTTACTAGTTAGCAACTTAGCATTGCTGTCGGTACCAAAGCGTACGTACGGTACACCAAATGTGGTCGGAGTCTTGCAAATTGCAACATTACTAGTCTTTGTTTGTCCTTTTTCAATCATGGAGATTAATTAAAGTGGTCCACCTAAACTAGATCAGTTGACCTTCCTTTATCAAGAAAAAAGAAAGAAAGAAAGAGAAAGAAAAGTAAAGTTATGAATGAGTTATGGAGGGGTAGATCATGTTTACCGTGTGGTGTAAATGAATCATCAAATTTAGTGTCTTTATCATTAAGGTTGAATTGACGTGTGCCTCAAAGCTTTAGGTTGATATATGCCTTTATGCCTGAGACGTATGTACTAATTTTGTATTCATATTTTTAGTTCCCTTCATATTATTTTCCGTATACCTTTTCAATAGATTTATTTGGGCACTTCCACTTATAGTAAAATGAAATTCACCTCAATATTGAGGACGGGTGAATTATGATTTGTCCTATTAATAATGTGACAAAAAAAAAAAACTAAATTTTTGGTCAGATTGTGTCAATAGACTACGTGCTAGTGGACAGTGGTGTAGTTCCTATGTAATTATAATTGTGGAAAGAGTTTATAGTACAACTTTAATAAGCTTTAGCCTCGAACATATTGGCCCAATTTGATATACGTTTAGTCCTGTCGATAATAATTTGGACAGTATTTATTATATTATACACCTAGCTAGTTGTTGGGCCTATACGTATGCTTCCTGTAGTTTATTTTGCAGTTTATAATGTATAATGTATTGTATTATGATATAACTGAATCAGCCCATTCATAAATGATAAATGAGGGGATCGTCTCTATTCATCCCCTATATTGTTGCATATAATTCTTTTTTCCAGATATATAAATATTCTATTTATATTCATTGTCTGGCAATGGCATGGCATGCATAAGCCAATCACTATTTCTTCACACATAATATGATAATTACCAGTATATAATGGCACAACACAAACAATCCATAGTTAGTGAAGTCGTGGTGAGCACCAACACCAACGACCTCCCCCCCTCAACTTCCACCAACCTCCCCTAATCACTATTACTACATTTTATTTATATTTTCTTGCAGCACAAAATGTGCATTTTATTTTTATTTTAGGGAAAATATATTTTATTATTTATACTTGTATCCCTTCTCATATAAAAAAGAAAAAAAAATATTTACCCCAAAATTAAGCTTCTCCCCAGATACTCTGTCGAACCGCCTCCTCCCTCCCTCCCCATCTGCTTTACTCGTCATTTATTAGAAAAAGAAAAAAACGGAAATAATAATAAGTGCCTTAAAGACAAAAACTGGCAAAGGAAGATCAATGGAAGAAGCCCATCTCCTGAAATATACTAACAGTTTGGGCAAACTTCCTCAAATTTCGACGGGTTCTTGCTCGGATTCATCCAACGATCAACATTCTGCGCATCACCACCACGAAATCTCCCGCAATGTCGACCAATTCATCGATTCCCTCTCCGCAATCCATGACAAGTCATCCAATTCTCCGGAGATCCCCGACTTCATCCACACCTTCTCCAGAATCATCGAATCCAGAGTCAAGAAATACAACAGGGGCGACGCCACCACCAGATTCGGGAAGATCAAAGAGGACGACGACCTCTTCATCCACTCCGTTCGCCGCATCTCCAAATTGACCAACGCCTTGACAGATTTCCCGCCGGATTCCAACATCAACTCCTCCATCAACCAGACGAGCGCCGCGTTGCAGCACGCCATGGTGTTTCTGGAGGAGGAATTCCGCTCTTTGTTGGAAGATTCCGGAAGCGACGCTGCCTATTGCGACATTTCGCAACGCACTAGCAATATCCTCAAATTATCGTCCTTCAGTTCCAACATCCAGCCGTCCGATCGGGATCAGGAGGATGACGAGTATCCGGCCTACTCGGAGGAGATGGTGAGGACGATGCACGACATCGCGTCGACGATGATCTCGGCAGGGTACGAGACGGAGTGCTGCCAGGTGTACTACATCTCACGGCGGAATGCCATCCGGAAGCAGATGGCGAAGCTCGATTTCGAGATCATGTGGAACATGGATGACGTGGCCAAGGCGGCGTGGGAGACGCTCGAGGCGGAGATTTCGCGCTGGATCAACGTCGTCAAATCCTGGTCGGAGATCATCTTCCCCGGCGAGAAGCGCCTCGGCGAATCCGTCTTCTGCGACTACCCCGAGATCTGCCAGAGCTCGCTCAACAACATCATCCGCGGCGTCGTCATTCAGCTCCTGGACTTCGCCGAAGCCACTGCTATGGCCAAGCGCTCCGCGGAGAAGCTCTTCAAGTACCTCGACATGTACGAGGCGCTGCAGAGCTTGGTCCCCATCATCACCGGCGACTCGTGCTGGCAGGAGCTTGTCGACGCCACTGATCGTATCGGAGAGTCCGCGGTCAGCAACTTCTGCGATCTAGAGAACTCGATAAAGAGTGACGCGGCCAGGACACCCGTCCCCGGCGGCGCCGTGCACCCACTCACGCGCTACGTCATGAACTATCTAAAGTACACCTGCGATTACAAAGACACTCTGGAACAGATCTTCGAGAAACACTCGGAATTGGACAAGATATTGCCGGATTCGATCAGTCTGGATCTGGAGAAAGAGAGCGAAAGCCCCCACAACTTCGAGACGATGGCCGGAACGACGCCGTTCTCTATCCAAGTAGTGACGGTGATGGACCTCCTCGACGGGAATCTGGAGAAGAAATCGAAGCTCTACCGCGACCCTGCTTTGCGGAACATATTCCTGATGAACAACGGGAGGTACATACTCCAGAAAGTGAAGGGGGCTAGCGAGATTCTGCAAGTGATGGGGGACACGTGGTGCAGGCGGCGGTCGACGGTGGTGCGGCAGTACCACAAGAACTACCAGAGGGAGACATGGAACAGAGTGCTGCAGACGCTCAACCACGAGGGACTGCTGTTGAACGGCGGCAAGTGTAATAAGCCGCTGCTCAAAGAGCGGTTCAAGATCTTCACCACCACCTTCGAAGAGATATACAGGTCGCAGAGCACGTGGGTGGTGAGCGACGAGCAGCTGCAGTCGGAGCTGCGGATATCCATATCGGCGGTGCTGATTCCGGCGTACCGATCATTCGTGGGGAGATTCCGGCAATACATGGATAACGCGAGACAAGCTGATAAGTACATAAAGTACCAGCCCGAGGATGTGGAGACGATGATTGAGAAGCTTTTCGAGGGCAATAGTAATTCCATGCAGAGGAGGAAATAGTTTCTATCTTTTCCCTTTATTTTGTAGTTTGTACCATATATACTTACTTAGTTTTTCTTTCTTTTACTCTCTTCTCTTTCGGCTACTTCCATTTTTGTCTGTCATTTGATAATTTCTTCCATGTTCCTCAAAGATGCCTAGCTATTTCTTGACTGCTTTTTGTTACATTACATTTACCAAACCAAATGGGTAATTCTTAAAAAGCATTTGAAAGTCTGTAACTTGACCAAAACAAGAGACACATGATGACGGCTGCAGTAAAAACATCCAATGCTGAGGGATAAATTGGGCCTCGCCTTTTAGTTTCTAATTTGCTGAGGTACATGGGTGAAAATCCAGAATGGGCCTTTTTATAGGCTAGTCCAACTTTTGTTTGTATTATCCCACTGCAATTTTTTGTTCATTATATAATTTCATAATATGGGCTTCAGTTTTATTTTAATTCTCATAGTCGGACTCGATGCTTAATACCAAATAACCAATTGGATTTCAAACCTACTTTTCATGTATCCCGGTAATTAAACAACTAATTCTTTTATTAGTATATGTTTCATCCCCTCATTAATCTTAGTCCTATTTGACTAACATAAAGTGTTTTATTAATATTTGAGGTAAAAAATAATTAAAAAGGAGAGTATTAAATTTATGGATAAATGTCATTGTGCTCTATTACTAGGTCAACGAATATACGTAATTAAACAACACGTTGGCTTTTTAATGATACCTATGGATCTCGGTTAAGTGAGAACTAATTATCGCCAACAAATATATATAGTAGATGTTTATTTCCTAATGTCCTGAAAGTTCTAATATGAATCTTGATATTTCTTTTCGGAGAAAGGGCTCTTTGATATATGATGATTTTGTTGAAACAAAAAACGGGCACGATCAAATCACCTGCAATTTAGGTCTTAAAATTTTTGGAGTTGTTTTTAATTGCAACAAATCAAAAGGTGGGATATGTATGGATAAGTATGAAGCTAGGTTATACTCTCTTCATATAGATATAAACCAGAAGAAAATATAATTGAGATTCCATAACGAAGCGTCTATAGTAACATGATCAAGAAACATAAAGATTATTTCATCAGTCTCATTATTATTATTAGTTTGTTTTGATTAAAACATTAAATGTCTTTGTCAAAAGAGATCAATAATATTAAATGCGACAAATAAAATATATCAATTTTTTAATCTCCATCCTAGTTGCAGTAATACCCATGCGTCTTTTAATTGTAGTATACAATATTATTCATAAACTAAAGTAGTCAAATATGATATACACCCTTAAATGGAGAGGGATGGGCATACAATGAAATTTGTTGGAGGAAGAATTTTAAAATATATCATACTGACAAAAGTGCATGGTGCAATTTTGCAAACCAAATTAAGAGTATAGTCATCTGCAGGTACACACATTAACGGGCGAAGCTAAATATTTATTTATTAGCAAACCAAATTAGGACTACAGTCATACATCTCAAAAGAGGCAAAAGGCAAAAAAGCAAAAAAAGTTGGGGGGACAACAAAGTTATGGAAACTTAGTTTCATGTCGGCACGAAACCACCGCTGCTCCGCCGCTTCTCTCTGTCTCTCCGGCCTCGCCGTCGCTGACTCAGTGCACGCGCAACCCTCTTTCCGCCTTGATTTTGCCACATTTGTCATCACTTTAGGGGGTCAAACTGCAAAGCTACACAAAACTAGCAATATACGTGTAAATATGATTATTTTTTTATTCTACATCACATTCACGTACTAAAAGGCGGGTTTTTAGCTCTTTTTCGGCCACGTGCATTACTGCATTTTTCAAGGGACCTAACTGCAAATAAGCGGAAATCATGACGTCATGCTATGCCACGAGCTTGCATCATTTCCGATGCCTTCTTTTTTCTTTTTCGCTCTTAAACTTTGCCACATTTAAGAAATTGAATAAAAGTATATTTTATATGACAATTTCTTTGCAGAGCAATCAAATATTTATATGTCGACCTATGTAAGTTCAATAATTATTGAAACATTAATTGAACTATACTCTACGTACAAGAGAGTCATATAAAATTGTTGGCAAGTGGATAATTTTCATAGCATCTTGTGTTTTTTATTTATCCACGAACAGTTATTGTAAGGACTGTTCGCCTAAAGGAGGAAGAGTTATTACAAGGACTAGGTGCTACATTAAAAGCTTCTAGTTAAATATATTATTGCACGGAGGATATTATACATAAGCTATACTTATAAAGATGAAGTGTTGTATCTATATATTGCATCCACATTAAATTTGTTGTGAAGAACTCTTTGTCCATATGTAGATTGTTTTTGTTACAAGCAATTAATATGGAAGTCCAATATTTATCCAGCATCCACCCCCAATTATGTGGAGGGCGCCTTATAACTTGTTTTTATTTATTTATTTTCGTGTCACCACAGTGGTTGAAGTTTAAATAAAGAGAGAATTAAAATATATATGTTCTTGAAATAAAATGTCATGTTCTTTTATTCCACATTTCGACTGTACATGATTCTTTTAAAGAATTCATTTTGATAAGGTAATTTAAAAAGAAATAACACTAGTGTTCAAGTAACTATGACTCTATATAATTGGAACTAGCATACTCATTTAAAATAAGGACAGCTGATCACTTAACCAGATAAGTGCAAATTTGATGAAATCACGTTAAAATGATAATTGATTTGGGGGGTTTATTAGTGGATTAATTAATTCAAGTAAGAAAGCTCTATCTATATATATAATTGCAAATAATGTTGTTGTTTATATATAATTGTAGAAGGAGAAGGGTAGTGTAAAATTATACCGTCACATGATAATGTTGAAATAGTTGTACATGACATAATTAAGGGTATATAATGCATACCAATTATTCAATATGGATAAACAACATAGCCATAATTTATGGGAAAATTAACTACGCACATACATGAATGTTGCCCGATTGTAATTAAAGATAAATAAATGAAAACCACACAGTACGTAGTTTGGTGCGTCATGCCCACACACACACATACACGTAGAACTTGAATTCCTCAATTGAATAGTAGCTCAGCCGAAAAAGGAAAATTCGGCTTCTACTATTTATTTCTCCAAAAACATATAATAAGAATAATGAATTATTGATTTATATATATAAATAATGGAGGTGTGGGCACATAAATTAGTAATAATATAGTCCAAATAAATTAAAGATAGTCTCCCAGGTGAGGATTTAAAGCAGTTAGGAAAGAGGGAGGGAGAGAGAGAGCATTAAGTAATAGTGTAGAGACCGTTGGAAATAGTTAAAGAGTGCTCTCCCATTATTCAATAAACATCCTTCAATTCAGCCGTCTACACATGCATTTTCTATTAATTATCCTTGTTAAGTAGTATTAATCATTATTCAATTTTCACCCACTCTGGATTCATTGCCAATAAAACAACCGGTCCGGTCGCTCCCTATTTCATTGGCCAGCATTTAATGTATCCATCTTTCATAGCCCGACCCGAAAATTTGGTAGGATAGGAAACACATAATATCTTGAAAAGAATTTAGTAATATTATTTTAGTATGTCTTCTAGCTGTCTGTTTCCCTCACGATTGAGTGCTTTTCCTAACTCTAATTTTTGGCAATCCATTTTATCTTTTAAGCAAATTAAATTTACTACACTACACTTTAATGCATATCCCCTCATCTCCTCGCACGCGTTTGAGACAACAAGAGACAACCCAACTCCCCAAGTCCCAACTATATATATTCCCTTTCCTCTCATCATTTCTCATCCCCAAGTATCATATCCTCGGACTAGCTAACACTTACTCTCCTTTTTTTGTCCGTCCCCCACTTCCTATCCTTTTTACCTTATTTCCTTCATTCCCAGTTGCCCAGTTGGGCCACTTTCTTCATTCCTGAATTTCTCAAGAGACAGATAGAGACGTTATTAGAGTCATACCATATATACTCAAATAGATAGAAAAGATGCAGTACCAATCGGAGCCACGCAGCTACTACTCCTCCTCCACCGTGCAAGGCGGCGGCGACCCCTTGGAGAGGGTGGTGCGGCTGGCCTCGGGGAGCGCGGTGGTGATATTCAGCGTCAGCACGTGCTGCATGTGTCATGCAGTCAAGAGGCTTTTCTGCGGAATGGGAGTCAACCCTACTGTCTACGAGCTTGACCAAGACCCCAGGGGCCACGAGATCGAGCGGGCCCTCTCCCACCTCCTCGGCGGCGCCTCCGCCGTGCCGGTTGTTTTCATCGGCGGAAAACTTGTCGGCGCTATGGACAGAGTTATGGCTTCGCATATCGGCGGCACTTTGGTCCCTCTCCTTAAGGAAGCTGGTGCTCTTTGGCTTTGAACAAAAAAAACAAAAGAAAAGTTGACCGTACCGTTGATATGGGCTACTTAATTTCTTGTTTTTTTTTTTTGGTTTTAGTTTTTGGGTTGTGTTAATGCTTCACTATAAGATTTAGTTTTCTTGGATTAGGGAATGAATTGTAGGGCAAAGGCAAAGGCAAAGGCTGATCAATTCGCACTCTCGTTTCGAATTGATTGTATTAATGTAGCAATTATGTGAGGGGTGTCCTTTGTACAGAGATGATGGAGCTACCTAAATTATTAATGTACTTTTTTGAGCTTGCATTTCACTCTTTAAATTATAACAATTCATTTCCTTCATTTCTCTAATTCTGATTTTTTATTTTGGAATGTGCTCAAATTTTGAATACGCATGCATGCATGGAAGAATAAGGATCGGAGAGCAAACAGGTGAGAGGGCTTTAAAGTTAATTGACTAGAATGCCCATGATTAGGCGTCACAAGACTCACAACTACTTTTTAATTCATATAAATTGTATGTTGTTGGCTGATCAGCAGTCTAAGAAAAAAACAAATGTGATGAAACAATAAGAACTGAAAAAATAAACCAGCCCAAGAAAAGAAAGTTTATTAGTATGTGTATGTGTTACCAACTTTCATCAATGTGTGTAGACAATGATAGGTTGATCCATATATGGCATTAATGAAAATCAGAGATCGGAGATCCAATATTAAATGCCTCCTGTGCACTCGATCCGTCGCTCCACATTCATATAATTAATAAACTACACTAAAACAAGAAGCTATGTATATATTCACAACACTTTACACCTTTATCTAAATTATTATTATTTCTGTATTATTCACATTGTGTAAATATCGCATTAAGAACTATAATTGAAAAGGTAATAATGTAGTATCAAGTGCTCCCTCTGTCCCACTCGACTTAGCCTGTTTCATTATTTTAATAAATTAAAAAGGTAGGCCAAGTCGAATGTGACAGAGGGAATAAGATAACAACGCGGACTGCCTGACTCATACTAACTTCAACGGTAATTTGCTTTCTATATTAATTATTGCTGGTGTAGGACTAGAGTGTGTTAACCTTAAAATTCATCTCTCTCTTTTTTTTTTTGTAAAATAATCCAATATCTTGTTTACTCCTTCTTGTTGAAAAGTAAAACACTTTATTTTTCCCCTTTTCTATTGATATAATTGGAACTACAATTCATATACCTGAATGTTGGAATCTTTCACCAAATGACCACCACATTGATTCCATTAAAATATAAGAAAAATCATATGCGTAAAGATTAAAATTTATTAGTAGAATATCAAAATAGTCAATATGAGAATCTTAAAATGGCTTTCCTTGGGTCTTGGCCCATGTAAAATAGGTCAAGCCCAAATTTGACATTTATCAATAGTAGGCCCAGACAGTCAAATTAAAAGACAGAAAGAGGGATAAATTTATTAGTGGTTAAATTGAATTTTGTTTAGTGAGGGTGGAGTTTATTTACTATAAATTGAAGGTTTTAAATGTAAATAATTTTTGTGGACATTTTAAACTGACAAAATTTAAATTATTTTGGTGACAGAGATAGTACTCCCTCCGTCCCATTTGTATTGGCTCCCTTTTTATTTAAATGAGTGTATTAAAATAATAAAGGGAGCCAATACAAATGGGACGGAGGGAGTATAACTTAGAGGTCAAGTGGAAACGACTGAAAATGGTGCATGAAGAAAAACGCGATTTGCTTCCGCCTATATTTACAAACTAGTGCAGTACTCCTGCGATGCACGGTATGAAATAGTGAAAATTTAGTTTATTAAAAATAAAAAAAGTATAAAAACAACAATCATAATCATTTTTTAAAATACAAACATTCATAATTATTATACCAAAAAATTAATACTACAAACTAAAAATGTAAAAATAAATATTTTCAATATTACAATGCACAAACTAAATACTGAGGACCTGAGGTACCGTGCGATGCACGGTATGTAATTTATTAAATTTTTTGAATTAATATTTTGAGTAAATATAGATTTAAGTTAAAAATTACAATATTACAAGTTATTTATGATCATGTAATTATTATAATTTTATATAAATTAGTGTTACTTGTATTCGATAGAGTTAAAACATTTTAAAATTTTGTTGTTGAGAATAAATACTCTTACAAAAAATAACTTTAACTTTATATATTTAATAGATAGATTATTTTGTTGCAAGTTATAACACAAATAATAAATAAGTTTCTAATATTCTTATATAATACGATTATTATGTTGTTGTGAATAACAATAATAATAAATAATTTTCTAAAATTGCTATATAATATGATTAGTAATTGCTTAATTTGTAAAATACGACGCCACCTAAAATATTTGTATTTTTTATAAAGTATAATAATTTTACTTAATCACAAATTAAATATATATATAATAAATACAAATTAATTAATTAATTAATAAAAAAGGATAATTATCAAATGGATAAGTGGATATAATTACCAAAAGCATCAGTTTCATGGCTGAAATTCTGATTTATGTCGTGAAATATTTAGGATGAATAAACTTGTCTTACATAAACTGAGTGATACTTTACGAAAAAGGCATGCTACGTGATACAACGGCGGCGAACGGGTATTATGATAGATGAACATTTGACTGCTTTCCTGAATATTGTTAGAGTCTAATAACAACTACTTCAACATTTCAATAAACATTAAGTAAACATTTGTACCTTAGGATCATGAAGGTTGGGAATAGTTATACGACTATTTACTAATTCGGATTCAAATGCTATAATTTGATTAATCCCAAAAATACATGTTAAATTTCTTTAAATTGATCATAATATTTTTTGAATTAATTTTACGTTTGATGTTTCATACTATTGCATAATATTTGTTCTTCGATTAGCATATTTTATTCATCTTACTCCCATTTCCTATATAATAAATAAAATCATCAAATGACTATTTATAAAAGTGAGAAAATATTTTAGATATTTCTAATATTCTAAATCATTCTCGTAAGTTATAAGACTTCATATTCATCTACTATATTTTGGATAATTCTACCAATTCTAAGTTCTAACATTATCTACAATATTCTAAAAATATCATAACAATTGCTAATAATAAAATATACATAATTTCTTAAAATATATAAATTAATTAAATAATAAATATAATTTTATAAATTGAATTAAAAAAATTAATTATTTTTAATATGAAGAAAAAAAAGTAAATAATAAAGTGGCAAAATAAGTTTGCTTATATATATATATGTATGTATAAATTACAAGTATTATTCATTTAATTTATAATTCCAAATAGTTCATTTTGTTCAATTGGATTTGACGGGATCTTCAAATGCGAAAGTTATATTAGCATATAAAAATATTACTGTTTTTAATGATCTTTATATATTACAATAATATTTTTATGATTGATTATATTGTTTATCAAACAAAGATCAATGATTTAAATAGATTGATATAAATAGTTATCATACAAGATAAATTTGTGTAAAATGTTGCAATTATATCATTCACTTCAATAATTATATGAACAAAATAATAAAGATAAAAGAGGGAAAAAAAAAAGATAAAAGAAGAGGAGAAAAGAATTGTAGTAACAAAAAACACATTGTTCCATCCTTATAATTATGGTACACACCCTTTATGAATTAGAGTTTAACAATATATTAACAAAATTAAATAAATAAACAAATATCCTAATAGCAATATTTATATAATAATATTATTTATAAAAAGTAATTTATTTACTAAACAATCGTCCTTAATTTTATTGTGTGCCATTAACCCAAAAACAAGTGAGGTTGTTGATGACATATGGAGTCACAAGTGGGAGAAACCTTTTTCGTTTTATAATGGAAAAAGATATTCTCACAAATTGCAAATCACAAACAAAAACTTGCCAAATTCTTGAAATCTTCCTCCTCCTTCATAGAGAGCTTCGTACCCGTCTCCAAATTCTCAAAAATTATCACCAGTCAATCCAACTGAATTAAACATCTGAACCTAAATGCACAAAAAACCCCAGATATGTAAACACCGCGATTCTCCCAATCACGCGATCAATATTTCAATACGATGTATCGGAGTGAACATCTTTACGAAACAACTTAGTGCAGCTACCTGATGCTCTTCTTCTGTTTAGAGATGGTCGTTCCAGAAGTCAATCAACAGTTATTCTCAGAACTTGAGGAATTGAAATTTCCTATAGAAAGGGGAACTTGTGCGCTGCATTTTTCTGGTATGCTTTATGCGAAATATAGATATACGATTGTCTGTATTTTTTAAATATTTTTTGTAATATATTATGTAGCCTAAGGTGTGCTACTCTTTGATAAAATTAATGATCAATCCAGATTACGGATTACCTAAGTGCAATTCTGCACTCATGCTCCTGCTTTATTCATTTTGTTTTTCTTCTTGCTGCCCTTGTAGGTAGTTTGAGAGACAACATGCCTTTAGTACAATGCTTGCGTAGTTTTTTTTTTCTGAATGAATTCCTGATAGATTGTTTGAATGATATTGATTAGTTGAATTGTTTTGATCTTCTTCCAGGCAACCAGAACCTTGAAGCTACTGGAAATTGTATAGTTGAGCATGAAAATGACCCCATCAAATGCCATTGGTATGAGTTATGTATATATTTTATCGATAAATTATATCACTTGATATTAAAATAAGCTATTCTACTAAACACTACCACTTTATAGAGAATCTGGACTTGTACTTGGCCTTAAATGTCTTCTCCTTGATATCTAGGATTTAT